>OY757933.1:72847198-72982198 GCA_963585895.1 Sepioteuthis lessoniana
ACAGGCCGCTACACTCAGGACTTTTTCTTTACCGGAGAGTCAGTGTGCTTGTTTTTTTGTTTGAGTTTTTTTTTTCGGTCCCTGGACTGTCTTTTCGACTCAGGCTCGCGGACGCAAACCCATGTCTGGCTAATTTGTAAACATTTCATTTTATTAAAACTGCTTCCCTGTACACATCACACATTCTTTTGAAAATTTGCGCTTTTCAGCCACCAAAGATTTGATGACAGAGCCCTGTTGAAGCCAAGACCACTCTTTTTTATTTCCCGCCATTTTGAATAGCCTCAAAGAAATCAGTAAATATCAGATAGCTAAACTCTCACAAATGTTCCATAAACTCAACAATCACGAATTTTAATCCTCAGCTGGGGAATTAATTATTCTTCATGGCAAAATATTTTTTACCGTCGGTCACGGCACCTAAGTTATCCAGGTGGCGCAGATATTTCACTTTAGATTTTAAATCCTTTTCACCTGTATAAGGTGTCTAAGCATTATTAAGATTAACACATTGTATATTCCTTTTTAGATTAAGAAATATTTATCAAAATTTTTACTAGTCAGGTGGCAAATTTAAAAGCAGAAAATTAATTTCGTATACCAATACTTAGTACACACACACACACACACACACACACACACACATATATATATATATATATATATATATATATATATATAATGCTATGAGCTGTATTGAACAGGTCATGGAGGCAACACCCCACAAAACAGCAGCTGTACGGCCACACCTACTAACCATCACAAAAACCATCAAAAATAGACGAACCAGACATGCCGAATACTGCTGGAGAAGTAAAGACCAGCTCATAAGCGATATGCTCCTGTGGACCCCTTCATATGGACGAGCAATGATTGGACGACCAGCGAGAACCTATCTACTACAGCTCTGTGCCGATACGGGAACGATTGACGATAGAGACGAGTGGCCAGAGAGGGTCAGGGAAGTCCGTGCTGACACTAAGTCTAACGTAAAGTTGGGCGGGTTTCAATCCCAGCTTCAAGCGTCCTACATGTCTAGCCACACTGAATAGTTGTGATACAACGAAACAATCTGTCCGTGGATGATAGTATATACGTTCCCCCATGGGGGTTGAGCACTCTGGCGAAGGAATTTTCGGCTGCCGCTCGGATAAGGCAAAGCTCTTCGAACGAATTGTGCTCTCTGGTATCCGGTAAGGTATAGAATGTAAACAAACGAACACTGCTGCTGCTGCTATTGCAACAGAATACCGTATAATTCCCTTGCCGACGTGGTACGCTTGTTGGCCGAACAGTCTGATACTAAGTCTAACATAAAGTTGGATGGGTTTCGATCCCAGCTTCAAGCAGCCTACATGTCTGGCCACACTGAAGAGTTGTGATACAACGAAACAGTCTGTCCGTGGATGACAATATATATATATATATATATATATATATATATATATATATATATATATAAGCATTAGCCTTGCTATGGTTTCTTGCCTGGGAAAAAAACTGTGACTTCAAATCAGCTATATTCCGTTTAAAAATTGTACGTGGTGAAAGGGTTGAATATATATATATATATATATATATATGTGTGTGTGTGTGTGTGTGTGTTTTGCATATTAGTGTATTTTAACCACTCAACTCGTTTATTTAATTCAATCCTTATTTGGTACTCTGCATCTGTACTTGACCAAAATAAGTTTATATATATATATATATATATATACAATTGGAAGAAAAACGCAACAGACTGTCATTTGGCAATTATAAATAAATTTCAGCTGCCCACTCCAAAAGAGAAACCAACCTCTTCAAATAGCCATCACATGATGGAGAGAAAGAATTAATTAAAATATTTTTCCGATGGATTCTTACTCGTTTAAAAAAAAAAATAAATAAATAAAGAGGCGGGAGGTGACAAAAACATATGGGCTTGAAGTTGGTGTCAAAACCGGATGTAATGTCAATTTCCTGTGCCATGTATCTAAAAAAAAAAAAAAATTCCCCCGGAGGTTAAGCACTCTCGTGAAGGGATTAACGAATGCCACCCGTATAATGCAAAGCTCTTCTTAAGAATAGAGCAATCTGGTCTCCGTTAGCGTAAATCTAAACCAAAGGAAAATCAATACATATACGCTAAAATCCTTTCGTTTACGTTGATGATGCAAGGTTATGTTATCTGACTGACGTAAAGTTAGCCGGGTTTCGATCTCAGCTTGACACATCTCGCGTGTCTAGCCACACTGATGAGTTGTAATACAACCAAACAGTCGGTCTGTGGATAACAATATCTATGTGTGAGCGTGTGTTTGTGTGAAAGAGAGAAACAGAGACGGAGGGAAAAGGGACAGAAATAAAAAGAACGACAGAGACTGAGTGTGAGTGGAACGGGATATATAAGAAACTAAATGTTTTTTTTAGAAGCCAAAAGATAAAAATTTCCCGGTGGAGTGACTTTATGAAATGCGTGAAGTGTCCGTCAAGACACGGGAAACCCAAAATAACTCGATAAAAGAAATTATTGATGTATCCAGTTTGTACTTCTCAGGTCACGCGAATATCTATTAGAATACTGAATCTTGGCGTTTGTTTTTGATCGCAACCCAGAAAAAACGGCACAACAAAGCAAGGTTTTTATTTGAGCAATACAGAAAAAGTGCTTTTCAAAAATAAAGTCATTTCCAAACCAATTGATTACTGAATGATCTTTTTATGGGCTTCGTGAAAGTACTTAACATATTCTTTTTTTATAGCCTGAATTCTCTGTATAACAGCAATGACTTATACCTTTTCTAAGTAAGGACCACTGATATCATCATTGGATTTGGTTACAACGGGAACCTGAGAAATTCCTGGATCGTCTATCAATTATAAGCTATTGTAAAGTTAAATCTTTAAGTCAGTTTAGAAAGATAATTTTCTTCTTGTAATGAGATGTCACATTTTCTTGTTCTTACACTGACACTAACGATTTTTTACATCGTATTCCTACAGACGAAGAGATCCTTTTAACGGTATAACCTGCAATTCATTCAGCTTTTTCTTAACTATATTCAGTTAAGCACATTGGATCTTCATGCCTCCCTCACAACTGAATAGATCATTCTAGCTTCCTTAGAACACAATGGGCTTCCTATCTTCCTCTCAACACAACGGATCTTTCAATCTTCCTCTTTACACAATGGATCTTCCTGTCTTTCTCAGGACACAATGGATATTTCTTTCTTCCTAAAACACATTAGATCTTTCTATCTTCCCAACAACACAATGGATCTTTCAATTCTCTCACAGTACAATGGATCTTTCTATCTTCCTAAAACACAATGGATCTCTCTATCTTCCTAAAAACACAATGGATCTTCCTGTCTTCCTCACGACACAATGGATCTTTTTACCTTCCTCACACCACAGTGGATCTTTCTTTCTTCCTAACAACACAATGGATCTTTCTATCTGCACAAAAACGCAAATGGATCTTTGTATCTCCTCACAACACAATGGATCTTTCAATCTTCCTAACAACACGGCGGATCTTTCTCTCTTCGTAACAACGCGATTGATTTGACTAGCTTTCTCACAACAACGGATCTTTCTACCATCTTCTGGACACAGTGGATCTTTCTAGTTTTCACTCAATAAAGGATCTTTCAAATTATATTCCACCAACACAAAAGATCTTTTAAACTATATTTCCTCCAATTACAAAGGATGTTTCGAGCAAAATTTCCTCCAATCAAAATAAATTTTTTAACTATATTTTCTCAAAATTCAATGGATCTCTCAAACTATTTTTCCTCCAAATCAAATGATTATTTTTTTATTGTATCCCCTTCAACTCTATGGATGTGTCTGAAATTAGATTCCCTCTGACATTATGGATTTTTGAAAGTAGATTCCTTCCGAACTAAAGAAATCTTCCAAACTAAATTCCCTCCAATATAATGGAATTTTCAATCTATGACACTCAAGTACAATGAATCTTTTAAATTTTGTTCCATCAAGCTCAACGGATTTGTCTAAATATATTTCCTCCAGCACAATGGATCTGTTAAAATATATTCCCTCTAGCACAATGGATCTGTCAAAATATATTTCCTCCAGCACAATGGATCTGTCAAAATATATTCCCTCCAGCACAATGAATCTGTCAAAATATATTTCCTCCTGCACAATGGATTTGCCTAAATATATTCCCTCCAGCACAATGGATTTGTCTAAATATATTCCCTCCAGCACAATGGATCTGTCAAAATATATTCTCTCCAGCATAATGGATCTGTCAAAATATTTTCTGTCCAGCATAATGGATTTGTCTAAATATGTTCTCTCCAGCACAATGGATCTGTCAAAAATATTACCTCCAGCGCAAAGGATCTGTCAAAATATATTCCCTCCACTACAAAAGATCCAGCAAAATATATTCGCTCAACTACAAACGATCTGTCTAAATATATTCCCTCCTGTAGAATGGATCTGTCAAACAATATTCCTCAAACACTTTCAAGCCAAATTCACTTCAACACAACTCCAACACACTGTGTTTTCCCTGAGGTATATTCTTTAGTTCCTTAAGATATACTCAGCTGCCAAGAGACTACAAAAATAATTAATGATTATGAAGGTTTACTTGGTTTAAAATACGCATACTCTATCCCCACTCAAAATAAAATGAGTGTCCTTGGTATGACACTAAAATGAATCGGATGGTGACGTTTCATATCTGGATGTCTGGAGAGTATGTCTTTAATCACAGGTTTATTTCAAACTGATTGTACCAGTTCGGGTCTCATCTGTTGATTGAGATTTGTTTGAGAAATTGAAGCGTTTGCATATTTTAAATGCTTGTGAAGATAATTTTTTTGTACGGGAATATAATTATCAAACTGACTTCATCGTGACCCAACAAACAACAACCAATCAACAATCCCTTTTTTACAGTTTTAGATATAATGTATCATCCAGTTACATATTCGCCCTGAGAACCCAGCGCCCGCCAGACCCGTATCACGTGGTCTCTTTGAAGAAAAAGTAAATTGTTGGATTTTGTTACTAAACAGTTTTACAGGCGGTTAAAAATGTTGCACACACACACACACACACACGTAAACATACATACACAAAAACACACCGACTCACAGGCACACACATACACTCAAACACACACACGCACGCACTAACACAAACACACAAACGCAAGCACACACGCGTGAACACACACATACACGCACGTACATACGCACACAGAAGCAAAAACACTTGCAAAATCCCCACACACACATACACACAAATACACACACACACACACAAACATGCAAACACACACACACACACATATATATATGTATATCTTTCACTGGACGAGTGGGTAGAGTGTTCACCAATGGTCTTGGTGACCTGAGTTCAGTCCCAGGTCGCGTCATACCAAAGACTTTAAAAATGGTATTCGGTGTCGCCTTACTTAACACACAGCATTATAAGGTACGTATCAAGGGTAAAGTCGAGCAATCCAGAGAAAGGAGTTGCGCCCTCCCCTACACCTCGGTGTAGCAGCTATCGAAAAGGGAGCCTTCTGGTCTCCCTCGACTACGGTTGCCAACTTAACTTTACTATTACGAAATAATATATAAAACGCTGGAAACAATCTTATCCGAGGATAAAAGATTGAGCCTATTATCTGCACTAAATTGCTCATATATATATATATATATATATATATAGTTAGCCCTGCTATATATCCTCATCGTACTCTCCTTACTTCGACGTCATGCAATCAATTTTTACACTGCGCGAGGAATATTCAATATCTATTAAGTCTCTTATGTCCATTTTACTCGCTTGTTTCAGCTGAAGATTGATTTTTTTTACAAATACATGGAAATGTTTGGAATAAACCTGACATAAGAAGATAAGATAATTTATTTTAGGTTTTACGTGCTCTACAGGCCAGTATATGAGCACTCGATTTAGAAAAAACATTTTAAAAACGATTTGTGCATTCCTATATATATATATATATATAGAGAGAGAGAGAGAGAGAGAATATAGCAATGAAGATATGGGTAATCAAACCGCTTGGGCAAGGGCACAACTACGAAATAACTCAGAGACTGACCACTCGGCTTTTAAAGGTTACAAAATACATATTTGCTTTCAACTAAATGTGTTTACATGTTTCTCAAATAAATCTCCTTTCAAAAGTGGGAATGAATGGCATTAGATAACGGTTTGTGTTTTTTTGTTTTTTGTTGTTTTTTTTTTTTTGTTTTGTTTTTTTCCAAAATTATATTTTCGGGAATCTGACCTTTCTGGATTGTGGTTTTCAGGATTACAAACTTTAGAGATTATGTTCTTTGGGGATTTTAACAACAGGGATTATAGAGATCAGGATTATGTCTTGTGAGATCATGCTTCAAATTCATACGCATATATATATGTATGTATGTATGTATGTATAGTGGGGGTATTTTACGTACGTGTGTTTAGTATTCGTATATATATGGAAACGCATGTTAAAAACGTTCATACACCAACAAGTTAGCGTTTACATATTTATATATAAATTACGTGTTTTAATGAGTATATATAAGCGTATACACATATATATGAATATACATATATATATGTGTGTGTGTGTGTGTGTGTGTGTGTGTGTGTGCGTAGTTTGGCAGCAGTCTTTCATTTAAGCATGTTTGATTAAATAATAAAAACACATTAAATAATAATTAATAATAATAATAATAATAAGCATGTTTGATTAAATAATAAAAACTTGAAAATAGCCTAATAAAACCATATAATCATTTTATTAGGCTATTTTCAAGTTTCCTGAAAAGTGTTTCGGTTTTACATAATTATGAATAGAGGAATTTATATATTAAGTTAGGAATTACCATAACAAGAAAATCCGGCACACACCTACACGTGACATACGGAGTACTGAACATCTGGTTCGACCTTATTAGGTCTCATCCTCATTAGGTGCACACCGTGATCTCTACCACTGGAAATCGAACCAACAACCACAGTTATAGAAGCCGAAACTCTGCCACTGAGCCACTGGTTCATGCCACGTATAAACGATACCGAATTAACAAGTCATTGTAAATTGTGCAACCACTTGACCTAATGTGTCTTTTTTAATAGGTAGGTATTCCCTACAACGGACACACCCACCCCTGGGGCTACGTCTTTTAGGTCAAATGGTCGCACAATTTACTATGACTTGTTAATTCGGCATCGCTTATACGTTGCATGAACCAGTGGCCCAGTGGTAGAGTTTCGGCATACTGTAGTTGTTGGTTCGATCTCCAGTGGTGGAGATCACGGTGTGCACTGCTGATGAGACCTAATAAGGTCGAAACAGCTGTTCAGTGCTTCGTATGTCACGTGTAGGTGTTTGCCGGATTTCTTGTCATGGTAATTTCTAATTTAATATATATATATATATATATATATATATATATATAAACGAATATGTATATATATGAATATATCTGCATGTATATTTCCGCATAAATGAATAAACATCTGAATTTATTAAAACAGTTCACAGACTTCCTTACCAACATCTCATCTGATGAAAATGATACCCATATAAGGATAGGAAAGCTGGGTTTCTCTGTTTAAAGGCATATCAAACTTCATGGGTTATTTAATGCTAAAGTCAACTTTATAGAAGAACATCATAACAAGGATAAGTGGATTCATGCTTTTCCCTAAGGAATTAGTCTGAAAGTGAAAGTAATACCGCGACTGGGGTTCGAACTCGCTCACTTTGAGGTGGTAGTTCAACACTTTAGTCACTATGCCAGCGAGACTTCACCAGAAATGGACGGCTATTATCGATCACCTGGAAATCAGATCTCCTTGGTAGAATATTCAGAGAATCCTTTCAAACTATTGCCAAAAATGTACTACGGTACAGTTGCGTATCATGGATTTGCAGAAAAAATGTAGATGAGAACGACACTAATATGCCGCGTGATGTCTTTTAAAATATCCCGGAAGCAGCACCCTACCAAATATCAGCTCTACGGCCACTTTATTCCCATCACACAAATTATCCAAGTAAAACGAGGATATCATGTTGGGGACTTCAGGAAAAGTAAAGACAAACTCACAAGCGATGTTCTCTAACACATGGACAAACCAATCTTGACTGACCAGCAAAAATTTATAAACATCAGCCTTGGGAAAGGTATGAATCCAATTATTCTCCTTCCAGCTATGGGTAAATAGTAGGGCAGACTATGTTCTTCAGCTTTGGTGAGGCAACTAGTCTAGGAGAAGGAAAACTCTTAATTCAAACCTGTTAAACTCCGCTTAAAAAATTGACCTTGTGTCATATCCTGCCCGAGTGGAGGAGTTGGGTAAATATGATAAACATCAGCTCTGGGCGGACACTGGGTGTCTTGCTAAGGACTTGCCAAGAGCACTGGTCAGTAAGTATGAATGACAAGAGAGCGTCAAAGGAACCCGTGCTATCAACATGACTTGACGATATATATATATATATATATATATGTGTGTGTGTGTGTGTGTGTGTGTGTGTGTGTGTGTGTATGCTGTAGCCAACTTTGCCATCATGTTGTCCGTCACAATATACAGACATAGATATTTAGGGGATTTTGATATAATGTTTCCAAATCTTCATGAATGCATTATAACATAATATGCATCAGTGAATTCGATGGATTGAAAAAGAAAATTGTTCTGGGAAATAAATGTTGGGCGGGTTAAAAAGAAAACATGTTACCATGAGTCTACGGACTTATTGCTGCGATTAAATATATATATATATATATATATAGCATCATCATAATGTCGTGCCGCAAGCACGGATTTCCTTGACTCTCTCTCTCTCTCTCTCTCTCTCTCTCACACACTTGCCATCCGTCTCTATCATCCCTCGCTTCTGGCAGGTCTTCTAGACTACATCCTGTATCCGTACAGAGCTGTTGTAGATAAGTTCTTGTTGGTCGTCCAACACTTGTACGCCCGTGTGAAAGGATGTCACTTATGAGTTCGTCTTTACTTCTCCAGCAGTGTCCCGCATGTCTTGTTCGTCTTATTTTAATGGTTTTAGAGATGGGTGGTTGGTGGCCGTACAGCTGCTGTTTTGTAGGGTGCTGATTCTAGGAATTGTTCAATACAGCTATTGTGCATTCCTGTACGATTCCCGTCATACTTTTTCTCTATATGTTTAGTCAGCGTCCATGTGGTGTATTCATGGCACCAATAGTCTTGGAAAAAGCAGAAATCCAGCTATCCTCATTCCAAAATTGGTTAAATAATAGGGCAGATTAAGCTCTTCAATTTTGTTATGCCAGCAAGTTTGTAGAAGGAAAACTCTGAATTCAAACCTGTTAAACTCGGTTTTAAAATGGACCTTTTGTCGCGTCATACTATTGCGGAGGACCTATATATATATATATATATATATTTCACATAGTACTAATACCCTTGGGAAAGGTAAAATCCAAGTATTCTCCATCCAGCTATGAGTAAATAGTAGGGCAGACTGTTTTATTCAGCCTTTTTGAGGCAACTAGTCTAGGAGAAGGAAAACTCTGAATTCAAACCTGTTAAACTCCGCTCAAATATTGATCTTGTGTCATATCCTGCCCGAGCTGAGGGACTGGTAAATATGTAAGTGTGTGTGTGTGTGTGTGTTGATGTATATGTATATGTGCGTTTACATTAGAGTACAAACTGAAAATTATCTTTTTCCTTTAGTAGAATATTTGAACTATTGTGACTAAATTAAAATCCCACAATGTCATAGACACGTACTCTCAGGATTAGCATCTTACATATATGTATATATATATATATATATACATATATATATATATCTTAGGATCATATATATGCAGCTGTCGTGGTCTTTGATATATATAAATATATATATATATATATATATATATATATATATATATATATATATATATATTGTGTATGTGTGAGAGTGCGTGCGTGTACGTACACACACACTCTCTCACGCAATAAATTGCAAAAAAAAACCCTGCTTCTCAACAGTGCATTTGTTTTAAGTGCACCGAGAAGTTTTGCACGCATATATAAATATACATATGTGTTGTGGGGCATAATACTTAATCCTCTCGAGAGACAGTACTGACACATTAATATATATATATACATATATATATATATATGTGTGTGTGTGTGTGTGTGTGTGTGATCTGAAATATATATATATATATATATATATACATTAGTGAAATACTCATTATGTGTTCACGATTATATATATATATATATAGGTAAGTAAGTAAGCAAAATAGCTAAGCCAGTAGAGAGGCGGATATTTATTCCGATCAGTTGGTTGCTTTGATGTTTGGGTGCCTGGACTGAAGTTTCGGGCTGTTCTTCGAAAATAGAATCGCTTTTTTCACGTTTCTTTGCTTTAGCTGATGGTGATTTGTAACAACATAGGATTTCAGTCTCAAAATATAAACGAACCCGGGAATTTTGCCCATCACCTGTATTTTCACCAGGGGGCGGAAGACAGTGTGGCACATAGGGGTATTCAGACACTCAGAAACAGGCTGGCATCCTTGATAGATAGATAGATAGATAAAAGCACTGTAAGATAGATAGATAGATAGATAGATAGATAGATAAAAATACCGTAAGATAGATAGATAGATAGAAAGAAAGAAAAGAACAGACTGAAAGAGATAGATAGATAGATAGATAGATAGATAGATAGATAGAAGCACCGTAAGATAGATAGATAGATAGATAAGAACAGACCAACATAGATAGATAGAATCACCGTAAGATAGATAGATAGATAGATAGCAACAACTGATATAATAATCAACCACATTTTTAGTTCTCTGGTAATAGCCATGTATTTTTCAATCTTTTTGTGTCTTTTTTTATTTTGACCCAATGGTCTGCTGGAACGGCAAAATCAACGAGATGGCAAGTTCTTTTCTTTTTGATTAAAATTTGCTTACGTATTCTAACTTTGATTTGGTGATCCGTTTGTATCTCAAATCCCAGAAAATTTTGTGCATCGCATTTTTAAAGGCAACTTCAGATTTGTTCTTATACCATATGACAGTTTAGTGAAATTTTAGGGGTTTTATTTGCATAATTCCCAGTAGATCATCTTCCCACTTTTAGTGCTATTTACAGCATTCCTTTTTTATATCAAGTTATGTTTAGTTTCTTTCTTTAATATCAAATTTCGTGGGTTATTTAATGCCAAAACTATCCTTTTAGAAGAATAGAAATGGTACTAATTTACTTAATCGAGGAGATAACGAGGTTCATACCCTTCCCAAGGGCATTAGTCCAAAAGTGAATGCAATCACTCGACTGGAGTTTAAACTCACTGTTTACGACGTCACAGTCCAGTTCGTTTTCCACTCTACCATGAAGCCACCCAGCTATGGGTAAATAGTAGGACAGACTAGGTTCTTCAGCCTTGGTTAGGCAACTAGTCTAGGAGAAGGAAAACTCTGAATTCAAACCTGTTAAACTCCGCTTAAAAATTGACCTTGTGTCATATCCTGCCCGAGCGGAAGGGTTGGTAAATAGGACCATGAAGCCACCCACCCGCAAAGTGATCAACTGTTTCTGCTTCATTTCTAATCACCGCTACACATGCAGTTATCCGGCATATTAATTTTTGCTTCGATATAATTATTTCTTATAGCATTATTTTGTGCTGATATTATTAGAGATTGTTTCTCTTTTCAAGTTTCCTCTTTACAATCAAAGAGATCAATTTATCTTTGCATAGAGGTTGATTTAGCGAGCTTGTTCTGAATTTTTTAAAAAATGTAGTTTTGTAGACATAGCTCCTCCAGCTGACAACATCCTGAAGCACAAGATGGCTTTTAAAAAAACACGAAAAATACCATGATATTGCCCGCAAACTAAAGAAGTCGAACATGAAAACTGAGTTCTTATCTATCATAAATAACTTCCGTGGGATCATGCCATGGGACTAGGAATGAGGAATTTGGAAATTTAAATAAGAATCGAAATTATCTGGAGTTCATGACAGTGTTTGGTTCTGTAAAGAAATTGGTAAGGATGCACAAGAATGAATTTAAAAAGGAAAATATATCTAACGCTAGTACAGGAAAATATTTTGCCGCTTTAAAATGGTTGGCAGAAGTTGGTCGTTAAAAATTAGGCTGAAACAGTACATTGCTGATAGTGGCGTAAAGTGGCGTAACGGTTATCGCCAAAGGAAATGGCCGCAGTTGTGGCTGAGGTTGTTTGCGTCTCACTTCTCGCTGATGGCTTTGAAAAAACGCATACATCCTTCTCTTCTCCTTCACCCCACTCTAGCTATGAGTAAATTTGATTGATTTTAACGGCATATCAACCTGTCTGGGGTTATTTCATGCCTGAATGTTTGGGAATTGAGTTCATATTTCCTTTTTTTGCCGTTTCTTAAGATTTTGCTTGTGGCTCATCTGTTTAAAAATTATTTGTATTTTATAGGAATACTTGATATCATATATATCAAGTATTTATATAAAGTAAGTAAAAGTTGGCGACCATAGTCGAGGGTAACCCGAAGGCTCCCTTTTCGATAGCTACTACACCAAGATG
This sequence comes from Sepioteuthis lessoniana, assembly GCA_963585895.1. Taxonomy (NCBI): domain Eukaryota; kingdom Metazoa; phylum Mollusca; class Cephalopoda; order Myopsida; family Loliginidae; genus Sepioteuthis; species Sepioteuthis lessoniana. Next base: position 72,859,793 of record OY757933.1, read on the forward strand.
TAGGGGAGGGCGCTACTCCTTCCCTGGATGGCTCTACTTTACCCTTGATCCGCACCTTATAATGCTGAGTGTTAAAATACAAATAATTTTTAAACAGATGTACATAAACCATAGAAGTGACCCGAGTGTTGCAAATTGACATTTGACTGCATGTTTGTTATGGATTTCTAAACAGAATATGCACCTGTATCAACAAGGGGAAACGAATTACGTGGATTGGGAAACAGAAGGATAACGTGTAAAGCGTTATGAATATTATATAAGGACCAGAGATTCAAAGTCAGGGGTTCACAGTTTCGACCCCCACATAGCCAAGATTCAAAGAAGAGTCAGTCAGATTCAAAGAAGAGTCAGCAAATGCTCAACTGGAAGGTTAAGCTAGCTGAGAAGCAGAAGAAATAAGACTCTAGATATAGATTCACAACGTGGATTAAGAAGATATGTTGTCAATCAGAGCACTCAGAGTCCTTAGCAGCCATTTTGACCCTTTTGTAAATAAGTACGGAGTATAGATTTTTATAAAGAAGTTTTGTGGTCTCTTCATTCCGTCTACTCAACACCTAACAGGTACGACCACTCCACGCCAGAGTAAACAAGAGTCTCACAACTGGAAGCAGTTTAGTATCATAATCACTATTCTCTTAGGGGGTTACAGTCATCAGAGTTTTCTTAACCCCATCGACTGTGCAACTGTAAGTAAATACTTTGAAATATTAGGACACTGCTAGAGTGTCTCATCAACCGATACAAACATCGACACGCGACGAGGCATGGACAGCTATCAATAAGCTATTGGTCATGTGGAAGGCAGACCTGACCGATAAAATGAAACGCAGTTTCTTCCAAGCAACGGTCGTATCGATACAGCTATATGGATGCACTACATGGACGCTGACTTAACAGATGGAGAAAAAACTTGACAACAACTACACAAGAATGCTGCGAGCAATATTGAACAAGTCCTGGAGGCAACACCCCACAAAGCTGCAGCTGTACGGCCACCAACCTCCCATCACGAAAACTATCAAAGTTATTCGAGCCAGACATGCAGGACACTGCTGGAGAAGCGGGGACGAGCTCATAAGTGATGTTCTCCTATGGACCCCCTCACATGGCCGAGCAAAAGCAGGGCGACCAGCTCGAACTGTAGTATATAGACCTTCAACCCCGCCAAACATGCCATTCTAAAGACGGCGGAAGTGCATATTCCATTGGCGTGGGCGAGTCTGGCCGACAATATGGGACAAGGTAAAATCCCGCGGTACAGTCATAGACTGATGCACAAGAAGAGAGTGACTTGTGAACTGCATGACAGTTATTTCCGCTTGATGACGGTCAAACATGCCATTCCAAAGATTGAGTGTGCGATTGAACTATTATATAACTCGGTGAAGACAGGAAGTCAGTTAGTTTGGAGACCAGAACCGTTGGTGACAAGATGCGGTAGAGGAAGTATGCGCCCAGCAGAGTGGGCCCCCAGGCCTCCAGTTGAGCAACCCTGGAGAACGAGAAAGACACAACGCTGATGGCCATATGAGTGGGGGTCAATATGTTGCAGTTCTGTTCGGTCTCCAACTCCCTCTCACACACAAATCTTTCAAATAAAATAAGAGGTATATTTTTTTAAGAAGTCTTCACTCGTCTTTATTATTGTGTCAATATGTATTCTGCATGCAACTGCATATGAATATAGAACAGAACCTACATACAGCAGCTCCGTGAGGATACGGGATGCAGCCCTGAGGACCTGCCAGAAGCGATGAACGATTGGGAGGAGTGTCGAGAGAGGGTCAGGTGGCACGACAAGATGATGATGATGCTAGAGAAGCAAGGACGAACGCAGAGGTGATGTTCTTCTATGGACCACAACACATGGACGTACAATTGTTGACTGACCTGCAAAAACCTATTTACATCAGCTCAGAGCGGACACAGGATGTAGTTTTGAAAACCTGTCGGAAGCGATAGATGATAGGGACGGATGAATGAAAAGAGAGAGATATTCAAGGGAATCCGAGCTATCAGCGTGACTTGTTGATGGGGGTTAAGGTTCTTTAGTTTTGGTGCGGATAAAATGTCTAAAAGAAGAAAAACACTGAATTCAAACCAGCTGAACTCCACTTTAAAATTGAATTTATGTCAAATTTTGCCCGTGACAAATGGAATCAGTGAATATTAATTTTGTTTCTTGGTGAAGATGTAAAAAAATTACATTGGATTATTGGTAAGTTCGGACTAATGATTAGTTTGGTTAGATTTGGTTATGTTTGGTTTGGTTCGGTTCGGTTCGGTTTGGTTTGGTTTGGTTTGGTTCGGTTTGGTTTGGTTTTATGGTAAATCATCCCTTGTAGGTTATTTAATGCCAAATCTTCTGCATGCAAATATATCTATCTATATATATATATATATATAGTCATTATGTTTGATTATGTTCCGCATATATTTGTATATGCATGTGGCTATACAACACTGCCCGGATTTGATTGGTTGGGTAAATGTATAATGCAAAATCTGTGAAAGCGTCCTCTTGATTTTCAATTTAGGGTTTGTTGTCATCTTTTTGTTTGTTTTTAGTTTGCAATCACAACTTTTCCCAAAGAGGCTTGACAGTTTTTCAAACAACACCACTATATAAGCTTTGTCGACGAGTACTAAGTTCATGTTCATATCACTCTACCTACAATATTCTGATGACCATTTTATATTTCAAGTGATTTTTGTGTTCCAAGGTTTTGTTCTCTAAAATTCTTTTCAAATTCTTTATATCAACTTTTTTTTATTGTGTCTTGGGGATTTTCAAGGAAAACAGAGCACCAAAACATATAGCTAAAGGGTGTTTCCCAACTGTTGAAACAAAGCGGCAGCCTCTCTAGACCTTATTCTCTTTTCAGATTATTGTTTGGAAATAGTTAACATTTTGATCTATTTAACCAAATATTGCAAAATTATGCCTTGGACAATGGAGCAGATCTTTTGTGAAGACATACCACGAAACTAAGTTTTCGGAAATTGTTTAAGCAAGATACAGAAGGATGTTCAATTTCAACATATTTCCCAGCAAGAGTACGATTTTCCAATTGGTCAAGAACTAAGAAGCTCATCGCACTTGTGAAGATTGTTAGGTAACGAGTTGCTCACCACCTGGACCTCCGATCACCCAAGAGCATGTGGACTCGTTCGCAAAATTGCACGCTGCATTCAACATTGCCTTCATCTGAACGGCTGATATCAGAGACATGTAACCTAGGGCTCCTCTTGATATTTCTGTTTCATGTTTAAGACTAAATGGTTGCAGATGCTTGTATCTTTTTCTTTTTTAACCTTTCGATAAATATAATTTCATTTCTCTCTTATTTGTCGGCTTTGACTTTTGCCCGATCATTTTCTTTCAAAAATTGTGAAACAGCCTGTATATGTTGGTTTGTGTTTAAAGAATATATGTACTTATAAACATGAAAATATAGACGTGTGGGTAAGTTTATGTAAATGAATCTACCCTGATAAATACAGGCATATGTCTTTAGCTGATAATGTTTGAGGACACATAAGGAGAGATATATTATATTTGTCGCTACCTCCCACCAGACAGGACTTGACACAAGGTCAATGACCCGAAGGTCGGCTTAAAGTGGGGATTAGGGGAGGGGAAGGTCGACCCACAGTGCAATGAGGGCCTGATGAGCCTAGCTGGACTTGGACCCAAATCTAGGTCCAGGCACGTACACCTGATTATAGCTTAAACTAGACCACGGGGTCGAGTGCTATACAAGGTTGACACAGGTGTCAATGATACAGCTCGCCCACCCGAAGGGGGCCCAGCCGAAGCCGGAGGCCTTTTGGCATCGAATCTGTCTTTAATATTCGATACCCTTCCGGCACGAATGCCAGACAGCCTAGCTAATGCTGGGTGAATAAAGAGAGATATATGCTTTCCACTGTATATACCGTATTTCTTAGCATATAAGACGCACATTTAGCATTGAAATAATTCTTAGCCCTGTCGGATTGGGCTGTTGAATACACCGACTGTATCTCTGCAAAAGATTAAGACTACTCCAACGAGTTCCTGGATATGGCACTAAACAATCTGATGGTGAGGCTCCTGTAATGCTGGAACTATGGGAAATGCGGAGTACCCCGTCATTGCCATCGCTCCCATGACCAATCAAGCTCAAAGTGGTAGCACCTGATAGGGGTCTATCTACAGTTCAAATAGAACTGTTTGAAATTTAAAATGAGTGCAATCTAATGACTTATGCTTAATTGAATTGTTAGAAATAGAACTGTTTTTACATTTAACTGTGTGTAAAGGAATGACAGATGGTTAATTAAACTGTCAGTGATACAGAGCAATACCTGGAAACCATTTAACTTTGGACGTATGCTAAATTGAATTGTTTGAAATAGAACCGTTTGAACATTTAATTCAGTGAATGTATTTAAAAATCATATATTTAATATATGCGAAAAACAGTATTAGGCATTAAATAACTAACATTGGTTTATATGTCATAAAACCAAACCAAGCCAAACCAAACCAAAATAATTCTATACCAGTATCACTGAGAGTCACATTTATTGATGTTATGACAAGAAGGTTATGTACAGGAGTTTGAAATCGACACTGGTAGGATATGGATGAGTTTCAGTGAGAGGTATCCCCACCAACAAATAACATTGTATGCTTTGCATCTAATATGCCGGAAATATGATATATATATATATATATATATATATATATATATATATATATATATATATATATATATATAAACTCTAATTCGGGAATTTTTCTTCCTGTTTTATTATTACCATATTTTATACTTGAAAAATATTGTGATATTACTCTGAATTTTCGTGTGGGGAACACTTAAAAGATTCTATGGGTTGAATTTAATCAGATAGATAGCTTCTTTCAAGCTACAGCTGTGTCAGTACTACTGTAAATAATGCACTATCTGGGCGCTAATCGCATAGGTAATAAAAAAAAATTAGATACTATGCAAAATACTACATGCTGTTTTAGATATGTCCTAGAAGCAATACCCTACTAAACACCAATTGTATTACAACTTATCACTCCACTCATCATCTCAGAAACCCTTCAAGTAAGACAAGCGTGGTTTGCTTGAAAAATGACGACAAATTCATAAGCCACGTCCAAGGATGTGTCAGTATTGGCCATTCAGCAAGGACTTACTTACATCAGCTTTGTGCAGACACTGGATGCAGTCTAGAAGACCCACCAAGAACGATCTATGATAGATATGGATGATGGGAGAGAGTCAGAGAAGTATGTACTATCAGATCTACGTATTGACACACACACACACACACACACATATATATTTATATATATATATATATATATATATATATATATAATAAATAATAGCCCTTAAGATAAAAAAAAAACAGCATGTGATTTGAAGCTGAAAATATACAACGAATCACTGCCAAGGGAAGAAAATATACATATTGGAAAAAAAAGAAAAGGCCAACCTTGTCATACCAGTTGAAAAAAATCAAAAGACACGCAATTGGTTGGTCAAAAGAAAAAAACACCGTTTAGGCAGTTAAACAAAAAGTGCTCAATACTGAGTTGAGCAAAATAGTATCGATAATTACTTAGTGAATCAGGAACTAACCTACTATAGTTTCGCCGAAGCGAAACTATAGTAGGCTCATCAGGGTACATGTACCCTGATGAGCCACTTAGGCGAAACTAGCCAAAGCAAAATTGAAAGCTGCAAGCCAACAAGAAAGAATAAAACTGTGGGAACAGCATTTCAAAAATCTACTAGGAAACCCACCGGAAATAACGGATGAACCGATCACCAGAATTATTAGTAAGCAATTAGACGTAAAACTAGGTCCTTTCACCAAAGAAGAACTCGACACGGTTCTCAGAAGAATTAAAAATAGGAAAGCGGCGGGGCTAGACGAGATCCCCCCAGAAGTGTGGAAGACGAGACAATTCGACGATATACTGCTCCGGCAATGCAACGCAGTCTATAGTCAAAATAGGATAGAACGATGGACGAAGGGATGCATCCTTCCATTCCCTAAAAAAGGCGACCTCGGACTAGCCAAGAACTACCGAGGGATAACACTTACATCCATAGCAGCCAAAATCTACAATGCCCTACTACGAAACCGCATAGAACCCAAAATGGAAAACATCCTTAGGAAAAACCAAAATGGCTTCCGGAGAAATAGATCCACAACCTCACAAATACTGACCATCCGTAGAATCCTGGAAGGCGTTCGGGCAAAAAACTTACAGGCGACATTACTATTTGTCGACTTTACCAAGGCCTTCGATTCCATACACAGAGGGAAGATGGAGCAAATCCTACTAGCTTACGGCCTACCAAAAGAAACCGTAGCAGCGATAATGATTCTCTACAGAAACACCAAAGTAAAAGTACGTTCACCAGATGGAGACACGGAATACTTCGACATTGTTGCAGGAGTACTACAAGGAGACACACTAGCCCCGTACCTCTTTATCATCTGTCTAGACTATGTGCTTAGGACTTCGATCGACAAAATCAGAGAAAATGGCTTTGAGCTGACTAAGAGAAGAAGCAAAAGGTACCCCGCAAAAACAATCACGGACGCCGACTACGCTGATGACTTGGCGTTACTAGCGAATACGCCTAATCAAGCAGAGACACTACTACATAGTCTGGAACGAGCTGCAGCTGGCATTGGCCTACATGTCAATGCAAACAAAACCGAATATATGTCTTACAACCAAACAGGCAACATTGCCACACTAGACGGAGCCTCTCTGAAACTAGTCGACAAATTCACCTACCTAGGAAGCAGCGTCTCATCAACCGAGAAGGACATCGACACACGACTGACGAAGGCATGGACAGCTATCGATAGGCTCTCGATCATATGGAAGTCGGACCTAACAGATAAAATGAAACGCAGTTTCTTCCAGGCAGCGGTTGTGTCGATACTGCTATATGGATGCACCACATGGACGCTTACGAAGCGGCTGGAGAGGAGGCTGGACGGAAATTACACAAGAATGTTGAGAGCAGTATTAAACAAGTCCTGGCGACAACACCCCACGAGACTCCAACTATACGGACACTTGCCCCCCATCACAAAAACTATACAAGTTCGACGAACCAGACACGCGGGACACTGCTGGAGAAGCAAGGACGAGCTCATAAGCGATGTACTCCTGTGGACCCCCACTCATGGATGTGCAAGTGTGGGACGACCAGCACGAACTTACATACAGCAGCTATGTGAGGACACGGGTTGTAATCCTGAAGACCTGCCGGAGGCGATGACTGATAGGGAGAAATGGCGAGAGACGGTCAGGGATATCCGCGCAGACGGCGCGACATGATGATGATGATGATATATATATATATATATATATATATATATATATAGGGATGTGTTGTACCAAAGATTTCTAAATATATATATGCATTACTACTGAAAGCCGATGAGTGATTTTTTTTAATTTTAATATATGTAGATTTTTTTTTTTTTTTTTGTGTGTTATGTGAATAAATAGATAGATGTGTGTGTTTGTGCATGTGTTATTGTACGTTTAATATCTATGTGTGTGTTTGTATCGCTCTGGTTATATGTTTTGGGGGGGGTTCTTTTTTTCACCTTCGTGTGTTATTTAATGCCCAAGCCATCCTCTCAGAAAAACAGTAGTAGGATTATTTAATCCCTACCTGGATTCGTACCTTTCCTAAGGGTATTAATCTGAAAGTGAAAATAATTGCACGACAGCAGTTCGTACTCGCTTACGACGATGTCAGAGTCCAGCACTTTTGCCACTACACTACAGCAATCGTTGTCAGGTTATATTCTTAGATAGATAGATAGATAGATAGATAGATAGATAGATAGATCAAAATAATAAGGTTGGTAAAGAGATATATTAATTAATCACAGAAATTGACTGATAGATTGATAGATAGATAAGATTTATAATTTGTATAAATATATACATGCAAATGCCTAAGTGTGACCTTTGCTGTACGCTTATATACATATATATATATATATATATATATATATATATGCACACACATACAGACACAGTAAAAGAAAAATCGTCAGTCCAGACGATTCTGGAGAATCAAAAGACGACGATTATCAGTGAAAATAGAGCAATCATAGATAGATAGATTGGTAGTTATATGTTTACCTTATTTATATATATATATATATATATATATATATATATATATATATATATATATATATATATGTATATATATACACCCTAATACATATATATATCTATAAATATACATTTATATATTAATGTACTATTAAGGTCTGCATATATGTGTGGGTAATTTGTGATATTTTAGATATATATGTATATGTGCATTCGTAATATACGTGTGCTTATATACATATAATTATCTTCATACATTTGTGTGTGTGTGTGTGTGTGTGTGTGTGTGAATGCGTTGCTCACTGTATATCATTACTTGGAGATCATTGTATCGGTTCTTTCCAGTTATCTTCTTCGCCCTTTGATCTTGCCGACACATCAGCTTCGGACTCCGTCACACATTGAATTCAATATACAATCAATAAATATCAAAGGATGCCGACATTACTGAACTTCTTCGTCTATTTTTTCTTTTCTTTTTTTAATCTGTTCTTTATTATTTGCCAATATGTCTCTTTCTTGTTCTTTTTTTTTGTTGTTTTCTTTTCTTTTCGTTCATTTCTTATTTTCATCTAACTTTTTGGGGGGTTATTTTTGTTTCTTTGTTTCTTTGTTTCTTTGTTTTTTTAATTCTGTTTTTCGTGTTGCCTTCTCAATTCAACGGAATTTTAAAAAGTTTACCGCATCGCATGATGGAACAGAAAAAAGACAAAATGAGACGATTGAAAAGCAGTTTTCAAAAGGATTGGCAAAAAACGATTTAAAAATCGGGTTGGGTGGAGATTGAGGAAAGTGTGTATGGATGTTTGAGAAAGAAAGAAAGAAAGAAAGAAAGAAAGAAAGAAAGAAAGAAAGAAAGAAAGAAAGAAAAAGGGAATGAAAAACGAGTTGAATCAAGTCAGAAAAAATCAAGAAGGATAAATAAATAAATAAATAAATAAATAAACATATTTGAGAAGAAAAAACAAGAATGAAGAGGCAAAAACGAGCTGAATTAAGTAGGGAAAAAATGAAACATAAAGAAGGAAAAAACGAAACAAAAAACTAATAAACAAAGAAAAAAAAAACAATAAGAAGAAAGAAAGAAAGAAAGAAAGAAAGAAAGAAAATAAACATGAGGTAAAACAAAAGAAAGGAAAAACAAACAAAAGCAAAGAACAGAGAAGGAGAGAAAAGGAAAACAAACAAAGGAAAAGAAAAAGAAAAAGAAAACAGCCAGAGCATAAAAGAAAGAAAGAAAGAAAGAAAGGTAGGAACATAGCAAACAAGCTAGCTAGCTACATAAATAATGACACATCTGTAGATGTAAATTAAAGAAAGACAGAAAGATATGAGTTGAAAGATAGATATCAAGTAAAAAAAAGAAACAAACAAGAAAGAGCGTTGATATTGGAGAAGAAAAAACTAGAATAAGGTCAAATTTTAATTTTTTGCATAATTCCAAGTGGATCACTTTTCCTATCCAGTCGTATCAAAGTTTGTACAGTTGTAGAAATTTGCTGCCATCGATTATGTGATCAATCATTATATATATATATATATATATATATATCCACAAAACTTCCATTTATAATTTTGTTGCGTATCATCATTTTTTGTTTTGATATATTTGGTCTCCATGGCATTATTTTATGTTGCTATTAAAAGAGATTCAGTTTCTCTTTTTAAGTTTCTCTATCTTAGCCATTTCCAGGTCTTTATTCGATTTTTATTTCTTGTGAATTTCGCTCACAAGCGTTAGCAAAGTGACAGCAAGTCTCCTCAGATCTCCTCGACTTTTATTAGTATTCTGGCCGATCTTAGCCATGTCCAGGTGCTGGATATTGACTTGAAGAGCCCATTTGACATCTGTCGATGCAGCTGCGGAAGCCGGACACTGGAAACAAAAGTAACAGGAAATTCTCCTGGTACCTAAAGTAAACACGACGTAGGTGTTCTCGGCGGAAATGACGCGTAAATTGCACGGGTGGCAAGCAAGAAGAGAGCGTGATCATGGGCATCGTCTAGGTGGTATACTAGATGGAGGCGTCCGGAATGTTTTATTATCAAGAACATTTCTACCCGACCAGAAAAAAGGCTGAAGAGGTTTCACCAAATATCCGTACCTCGGCCCCTGTGTGTGCATCTCAGCTGTCGTCAACCCTTCGTACTCAACTTATCATTTTCGGTAATAAAAAAAGAAAAGAAGACAATCTGAATATATTTTTATACATCAGTGTTCTTGTCTTCTCGTATATAATCGTGTTTTTTTGTCGCTTGAAATCTCCGTCCATTTGTTTTTCATCCTATTACTATTTTCTACTATTGTATTTCAGTCGTATAATTGCAGAAGGATTTTTTTTTAAATTATCATTTTTCGTTGGTTATAGTTTATCTTTCGGTTTAGTTAGGCTTAGAACTTTTCGGCTTAGTGCACGGGTAGAGGCACACATTGAGCGTGGGTGTTCACGCTCACGCGGGTGTTCACGCTCGCACGGGAAGGATGTGACAATCACAGATGTCATAATAAAAAAAACCTTGGATAGAAAATAGAACTGGGGATGTGAATGACGTCATGCCCGGAAGCGATGGGCTGGGATTCTTGGGTATTTTGAAAAAAGGCAGTTAGTTGAGATTTGAACCTAGAAGAGTCCAGTTGGGTCAAGTGGGTGCACCGCGCGTTGTCGGGACAGATGGAACAGTCAGCATAGTAAAAATTGTCTCTCTCTCCTCGTGTCGAAAACCTAAAAGTCAAGAAGGTAATAAAAGTTTCGTACCTGAACCAAGAGAGTCGTCAGTGTTTCGATTGTTTTTCGGAACATTTTATGCCCTTTGCTATATTTCTCTTAATTATTATGTCGCCATGTTACAGGCTGCAGTAATTAGTCTTTCTTTACTCATTTGAGTGTATTTCTAGCGTCCTTATATATTTCGGCAATTGCCTGAAAAAAATGGGGGCTCTCGGCGCCAGGCGATAAAACTTGAGAGGATTCAAGGCTGGGGATAGCCCCACCCCACCCGGGGATCAAGAACTCTGGTGTCAGCCGCGAGACGCAAGTACTGGACTTCCCAGGAACTCGCATCAAGCAGCCTCAACCGACTGCCACAAAGCCAAAACACACCGAAACTGATTTGAGTACCAGTGAACACGGCCGTCCGAAGTGTGTCCTGGCCCAATGGGCGAGGACTGAATGAGGTGCAGATCTCCTGCTACTAATTCCACTTACTTAACTTGGATTTAGTCGAGCTTTATGGCATATCAACCATTGTAGGTTATTTAATGCCAAATCCTCATTATACATAAATATTAAATATATATGATTTGGTTTGGTTAGGTTTTATGGCATATCAACCATTGTAGGTTATTTAATGCCAAATTCTGTTTATACATATATATTAAATATATATGATTTGGTTTGGTTGGATTTATGGCATATCAGCCATTGTAGGTTATTTAATGCCAAATTCTCTTTATACATATACATTAAATATACATGATTTGGTTTGGTCAAGTTTTATCGCATATCGACCATTGTAGGTTATTTAATGCCATATCCTTTTTATACATATATATTAAATATATATGATTTGGTTTGGTTGGGTTTTATGGCATATCAGCCATTGTAGGTTATTTAATACCAAATCCTCTTTATACATATATATCAAATATATATGATTTGATTTGGTTGGATTTTATGATATATCAGCCATTATTGGTTATTTAATGCCAAATTTTCTTTATACATTTATATCAAATATATATGATTCGGTTTTGTTGGGTTTATGACATATCAACCCTTTCATTTTTTTTTAACGCCAAATCCTCTTTATACATATTGTAAACGCATTATTTGCAGATAACATTTTAAAACTAGCCAGAATTTATTTGTTTGAATACAGTTAAATGGTTATACATATGATTTGTAAATCAATAGTTTGTAGGTAATCTTATTTTTAATGAGTCAGAGCTAATTTGTTTGTACATAAGTATTACTATTGTTTGCACACAGTTAAATGGTTCCAAATATTCGAAAACGAATAGTTCCATTTAGAATTAATTAGTTCTATGCACTCAAATGGTTTCAATTATTGCTACACAGTTAAAGGGTTCCAATAATCGCTAAGCAACTCTAACACATCAATTTAGGCCCACAGTTAAAGAGTTTAAAGTATTCCTAATCAACACTTATAATTCTAGTCTACATTTTACATTTATTTGCATACCGTTAAATCGTTCCAAGTATTGCTATGTATCATTAACAATTCAATTAAAAATCAATCATTTGTTTACACAGTTAAATGGTGAAACAGATCTATTTCTAACAATTCGATTTAACATAAGCCATTTGTTTGCGACAGTTTAAATGTCAAACAGTTTAATTTGACCTATACATAGGACCCTATCAGGTGTAACCACTCCGGGACAGGGTGGACTTGACAGCAATGGCAATGAAGAGGTACTCCTTATTCCCCAGAGTTACAGGACTGGAGTCTCATCATCAGATGATTCAGGTAACTGGGCATCCGCTTTATATTTTTATGGCTTCCGTGATGAAATATAAGACCTTATTGAATATTTTATACATTTTCAGAAATTTTATCATCTAAATTTGCGGATCTTTTTCGTCATTTTTTATACATTGTTTCTTTCTTCTTGAGTTAACACTGATGTTGTATTGATGGGTTTTGTAACTCGTTTAGGATATTCCTGAGAATATTCATCACAACTCACCAGTCTACATATTTCTCTTCTCTCAAAGCCAGAAAGCCGATCTATCTTTAAAATCATCGTCGTTTGGTCAGCAAGTCTTTAGCTAGTTTTCGGTCAATTCATTCCATTGTGTCGTTGTGTATTTTTTCTTCCTAAGTTGTTTGCGTAGTTTCTTTATTTCCTTATTTCCTTCAAGTCTCATTCACTATCAAGATTTTTATAAGTCTTATAAAATTTAGTGGATTCTTCCCAAAATTGGATCATCGTTTTCCTATAACCTCTTTGTGTTGATTTGCTTTTGAAATAACAATGGATAACATTTGAGTAGCCTGACTGAATATTTTTTGCCTTGGTAAGGCTTTATAAGGTTTATAAGAAGGAAAGAAAATCCGGATTCGAAACCTTGTGTTTGGAGCTAACAACTTCAACTCATAAAATTTACTTGCTATGGAGCCACATCAGCATCGCCGATGGAGTGTGACTGCGGACCTATGCTCCCTAAGAACGCAGGATTTCTACCCGTCGGGAACGCATGACATTGACATTGTTATTCTCTTTTGAGAGTTTTTTTACACCAGAATTTGCTGATAGTTTTTCACTGGAGTCTAAGAGACAGCAAGTCTTCTCAAGTCTCCAGGACTCTTCTCAGTATTCTGGCCGATCTTAATAATGCTGTAGTTTGGATGGTCTCCAATCGTCCTCTTATTTCCAAGTCCTCCAGTTGTTATATACTCATCTACAGCATCATAACGACACAATAATAAAGACGCACGCAGGAATGACAGACGCAATGATAAAGACGCAGGAAGACTTCTTTATAAAAATATTTACCTCTCACTTTATTGCAAGGGTTCGAAAAGGTTGTGTGGGGTTTTACTGTGAGAGGGAGCCGGAGACCGAACATAAACTGTAATATTTTGACCCCAAAGTTATGGTCGGCAACGTTGTGTATTTCTCATTCTCCTCTGGACCCCAATTCAATCAGGGCTCCCGAGAGCCCCATCAGCCGGGTGTGGCTTTCCCTACCACACTCCACTCCAACTGGCACTCGAACTCAACTGAGTTATATAATCGTTCGACGCCCACTCGATCTTTGAAATCGAATGTTTAATTGTCATCAAGCGGAAATAACTGTCATGCAGTTCAGAGGTTACTCTCTTCCGATGCATCACTCTGTAGTGTACCATGGGAAATTTTTAGCTCGTCCCATTTCATCAGCCAATTTCCGCCCACGCGATTTCCTCTCCTAACTGCTACTGAAATGTGTCACTTCCTTCCGGTGCTTCCTCTTGAATGGCATTTTGGGCCGGGTCAAAAAGTCAAAATATTACACAGACCCTGTACTAATCATTTAGTGACTGTACTGAGTGTGAAATAATTACGGTGATTGGCCTGTTGAAAAGTTGAAGCCGTAGCCGTTAGGGAGTCGGTTGTCAGTTGCGTTGAGATTCGCATAGCCTTTTGGGGCCGTGACTGGAGAGGTGACTCTGTGTTGCGGAAAGCGTGTCCCTGTTCACAGATCCTTACAAGCTTCGATGACTGCTACATAATAAAAATGTTCGTATCTGGAACGGCTGAGAAGCTTTTTGTTTGAAGAAGTGAAACATCTATTGATTCTTAAGATGGTGCCATGGTTTTGCACACTTCATGTTTGGTATCGATGACCATAGTATTACATTTTGGTGCAGTTATCAAGACAGCATCCTAAATGGTACTGTGACCACTATAAAATCACATTAGATACCGTTACCAGGATAGAATATGTTGTGGCCTTGTAAAGGGCCAGAAATAAAGACACAAGAGAGGAATTGAGACAAACAAATATATTAACAAAAGAACAGTCATACAACATATACAAATGAGAGGGTTACTAGCGAGACAATTCGGTCCGACTGTCAAGGCTGTCTGCAGGAATATTGCCTTTTACCTGCAGCTATTTATAGCTGGGAGAGCTCATGCGTGTGGGGGTAAATTACCATAACAGTATTACATTTGGTACTGATACGTGACAGCCATAGTATTACAAGATTGCGCCAATTTCTATTGGTATCACTGTCACTTTCATGCTCCATAGTTATTATTATTATTATTATTATTATTATTATTATTATTATTATTATTATTATACTCTTTTGAGGGCTTTCCACTCCAGCGTTAGTCTATGATCTTTCACTAGAGCCTGAGTGACAGCAAGTTTCCTCAAGTCACC
This sequence comes from Sepioteuthis lessoniana, assembly GCA_963585895.1. NCBI lineage: Eukaryota > Metazoa > Mollusca > Cephalopoda > Myopsida > Loliginidae > Sepioteuthis > Sepioteuthis lessoniana. The sequence goes on from OY757933.1 coordinate 72,874,865, forward strand.
TGGCCGATCTCAATAAAGCCGTAGTTCGGATGGTCTCCACTCATTCTTTTATTTCCAAGTCCTCCAGTCCCTGTACCAATCCTTTTTGGACGGCATCGAGTGCAACAATTACAATTTATATTATTATTAGAGTTTTTTACATCAGCGTTAGCTGATAGTTTTTCACTGGAGTTTCAGTGACAGTAAGTCTCCTCAAGTCTCTAAGACTCTTCTCAGTATTCAGGCCGTTCTCAATAATACTGTCGTTTGGATAGTCTCCACTCGTCCGCCAACTTCCAAGTTGGTGGACGAGTGGAGACCATACAAATTATTATTATTATTATTATTATTATTATTATTATTATTATCGATGGAGGATGAATTTTGTATTTCTGCTGATGATTGAACGGAAGATTTGTTCTACTAATATTAGTTTGATGCAATTTGTGGATTTTGTTCTGTGTCTACTGTGATTCAGTTTAAAATAAAAGGACCATTCTGACTTTCAAACATATTGTTTTTGGCAGCGTGAGCAGTCCAGTAAATGAATTATATTTCTGCTCCGGCAATTCGATTTATGGTAAATTCTAAAAGTCTTTTTAGAAAATCGTGAATGAGTTGGTTGACTTAAAATGATTGTAAATTTAGGTGTTCCTTAGAAATGGCATAATTTAGTGGATTATATTGTGGGCTTCTTATTGATAACTTAACTATCTAGTAAGATTTTACTTCGTATCATTTCTCTGATGTTATTTAGTCGACTATAAGTCAGTATAGTATGATGCTTCTTAAAAGATATATTTTAAGTTAAAGTTTACTTTAAATATGTCCAAAGTTTCTTGATTATTAGATCTAAGAGTGGGAGGGTTTTATCAAATGTTGTTTCAAGAGAATGCGATTAGTCTTCGCTTTTGGTTTTATTTTAAAAATCTCCTGCCAAAAAGTAGAAATGACTTTGCTTATCTGGTTTGAGATTATCTTAAGCGATCCGTCTTCTGTTTTGGATTTATTTTCACGATATCCTACCAAAGAGTAGAAATCGCTTTGCTTATCTGGTTTGAGATTATCTTAAGCAATTCGTCTTCGCTTTTAGTTTTATTTTCAGAATATCCGGCCAAAGAGTAGACATGGTTTGCTTATCTGGTTTGAGATTATCTTAAGCGATTCGTCTTCACTTTTGGTTTTATTTTAAGAATATCCTGCCAAAGAATAGAATTGGCTTTGCTTATCTAGTTTAGATTATCTTAAGCGATCCGTCTTCTGTTTCGGATTTATTTTCACGATATACTGCCAAAGAGTACAAATGGCTTTGCTTATCTGGTTTGAGATTATCTTAAGCGATTCCCCTTCCCTTTTTGTTTAATTTTCAGAATATCCTGCCAAAGAGTAGAAAAGGCTTTGCTTATCTAGGTTTGAGATTATGTTAAGCGATTCGTCTTCTCTTTTGGTTTTATTTTCAGAATATCCCACCAGAGAATAGAAATGGCTTTGTTCATCTGGTTTGAGATTATCTTAAGCGATTGGGGTTCTCTTTTGGTTTTATTTTCACGATATCCTGCCAAAGAGTAGAAATGGCCTTGCTTATCTCGTTTGAGATTATCTTATATGATTCGTCTTCTCCTTCGGTTTTATTTTCAGAAGATACCGCCAGTTAATAGAAATGGCTTTGCTTATCTGGTTTGATATTAACTTATCTGATTCGTCTTCTTATTTAGTTTTATTTTCAGAATATCCTGCCAAAGAGTAGAAATGGCTTTGCTAATCGGGTTTGAGATTATCTTAAGCGTTTCGTCTTCTCTTTTGTTTTTATTTTCAGAATATCCTGCCAAAGAGTAGAAATGGCTTTGCTTATCTGGTTTGTGATTATCTTAAGCGATTCGTCTTCTCTTCTTTTTCTGAATATCCTGCCAAAGAGTAGAAATGGCTTTGCTTATCTGGTTTGAGATTATCTTAAGCGATTCGTCTTCTCTTTTTTTTTCTGAATATCCTGCCAAAGAGTAGAAATGGCTTTGCTTATCTGGTTTGAGATTATCTTAAGCGATTCGTCTTCTCTTCTTTTTCTGAATATCCTGCCAAAGAGTAGAAATGGCTTTGCTTATCTGGTTTGAGATTATCTTAAGCGATTCGTCTTCTCTTCTTTTTCTGAATATCCTGCCAAAGAGTAGAAATGGCTTTGCTTATCTGGTTTGAGATTATCTTAAGCGATTCGTCTTCTCTTTTTTTTCAGAATATCCTGCCAAAGAGTAGAAATGTCTTTGCTTATCTGGTTTGAGATTATCTTAAGCGATTCGTCTTCTCTTTTTTTTTCTGAATATCCTGCCAAAGAGTAGAAATGGCTTTGCTTATCTGGTTTGAGATTAACTTATGCTGTTCGTCTTTTCTTTTGGTTTTATTTTCAGAATATCCTGCCAAAGAGTAGAAATGGCTTTGCTGATCTGGTTTGAGATTATCTTAATCTATTCGTCTTCTCTTTTGTTTTTTTTAGAATATCCTGCCAAACAGTAGAAAAGGCTTTGCTTATCTGGTTTGAGATTATCTTAAGCGATTCGTCTTCTCTTTTTTTTTCTGAATATCCTGCCAAAGAGTAGAAATGGCTTTGTATATCTGGTTTGAGATTATCTTAAGCGATTCGTCTTCTCTTTTTTTTTCTGAATATCCTGCCAAAGAGTAGAAATGGCTTTGCTTATCTGGTTTGAGATTAACTTATGCTGTTCGTCTTTTCTTTTGGTTTTATTTTCAGAATATCCTGCCAAAGAGTAGAAATGGCTTTGCTGATCTGGTTTGAGATTATCTTAATCTATTCGTCTTCTCTTTTGTTTTTTTTTAGAATATCCTGCCAAACAGTAGAAAAGGCTTTGCTTATCTGGTTTGAGATTATCTTAAGCGATTCGTCATCTCTTTTGGTTTTATTTCAGAATATCCTGCCAAAGAGTAGAAATGGCTTTGCTGATCTGGTTTGAGATTATCTTAATCTATTCGTCTTCTCTTTTGTTTTTTTTAGAATATCCTGCCAAACAGTAGAAAAGGCTTTGCTTATCTGGTTTGAGATTATCTTAAGCGATTCGTCATCTCTTTTGGTTTTATTTTCAGAATATCCTGCCAGAGAATAGAAATGGCTTTGCTTATCTGGTTCGAGCTTATCTTATGTGTTTCGTGTTCTCGTTTGGTTTTATTTTCACGATATCCTGCCAAAGAATAGAAATGGCTTTTCTTATCTGGTTTGAGATTATCTTAAACGATTCGTCTTCTCTTTTGGTTTTATTTTCACGATATCTGGCTAAAGTGTAGAAATGGCTTTTCTTATCTGGTTTGAAATTATCTCATGTGATTCGTCTTCTTTTTTTGGTTTTATTTTCAGAATATACTGCCAAAGAGTAGAAATGGCTTTGCTTATCTGGTTTGAGATTATCTTAAGCGATTCGTCTTCACTTTTTTTTCTGAATATCCTGCCAAAGAGTAGAAATGGCTTTGCTTATCTGGTTTTAGATTAACTTATGCTATTCGTCTTTTCTTTTGGTTTTATTTTCAGAATATCCTGCCAAAGAGTAGAAATGGCTTTGCTAATCGGGTTTGAGATTATCTTAAGCGTTTCGTCTTCTCTTTTGGTTTTATTTTCAGAATATCCTGCCAAAGAGTAGAAATGGCTTTGCTTATCTGGTTTGTGAGTAACTCATGTTAATATCTTAGTGCTTAGAACTGTTTAAGTTTAGCGTTTTTTCTTTTTATTTCATTGCTTTCTGTGCAGATTTGTCGAAGTTTTATTGCTTGGGATTTTTGAGGCTGTCTTTTACATATTGTTGTTTTTATTAGAGAAAATCAAGTTTGGTTTTAAACCATATTCTCAATATTTGTTAAAATAAATTTGTTTAATTGCTTGTAAACAGGGAAGGCCATATTTGCGATATTTTGGGTAAGAAGCTCAGAAATGAAGATAGTCGTGTTTCTTGATGGGTTCTGTGATTAGATTTTTTTCTTTTTTTTAGTTATGTATTGTTTTTTCAATATTTATTAGACTATCTAAAAATGCGATTGATTGTATTGACTTTTCGTGGTCAAATTTGATAAAGTCGTAAATCATATTCAAGTTGATTAAGAAATTATTCAGTTTTGCTTCGCTGCCAATATGTATAATGAATATATCATTAATATATATTGCGTAAACGAAGCAGTCATTCTGAATTTCAGAGTTGATGTACGTATTTTCAAACTTGTCCGCGAGGATAGTTGTGTATGAAGGGTCTGCAATGGTTTACATGGCTTTTCCTTTTGTTTGTATGAAGTGTCGAGCGTTGAAATGAGGGAAAACATCTACCTACCTCAAATGTTAAAAAGCCTTGTATGCCATACTTGTTAACATATTGCAGAATGTTGAAGCATGGGGCACCATGTGCAAATCAAACTCATTAAAAATGGTCGGTTAATCTATCATTCGTACACGCACACACACACGCACACACACACATACATATATATATATATATATATATATATATTGTCATTCATAGAGAGACTGTTTCATTGTATCACAACTCTTCAGTGCAGCTAGATCCATAAGATTCTCTTCAAATTGGGATCAAAACCCAGCTGAGCTTAAATCAGTTGGACATCTTACCCCTGAGTGATTGTCATTCTAAGAATAAGTGAAGGAAGTTTTTTACGTATATCTTTCAACAAATACGTTATCGGCTACCTGGAATGCTCACTTCTTTAAAAGAGCAATTGTGTTTCAGTGTAAATGGATAAGAATCATAGTTTCCTTATAAGCATATAAATGTAATTGACACCTTTCAGGATTTAACATTAGGCAATCTAATGGTGAGGCTACAGAAATGCTGGAGCTTTGGGGAATGCAGAATACCCTTTCAATGGCACAGCTCCCAAGTCCACTTTTTCCCGGAGTTGAAGTATCTGAAGTGTCCAATTTATTTGAAAGGATCAAATAGAACTGTTTGATAATTAAACTGGGCACATATAAATAACTTATGCTAAATTGAATTGTTTGAAATAAAACTATGTTTAATTGAATTGTTAGTGATACATTTCAATACTTGGAACCATTTACCTATGAGCAAAAGTATGAGCTTAGACTCGTTTAAAAACTTTCTTAACTGAATGTATTTATAAATCCTTTATATTTAATATATATGTATAAAGTGGATTTGACATTAGATAACCTACAATGTTTGACATGCTCTAAAACCAAACCAAACGAAATCCAATGTACTTAATATAGATGTATAAAGAGGATTTGGCATTAAATAATCTACAAAGGTTGATGTGCCATAAAACCAAACCAAATCCAATATACTTAATATATATGTATAAAGAGGATTTGGCATTAAATAACCTACAAAGGTTGATGTGCCATAAAACCCAACCAAACCAAATCCAATATACTTAATATATATGTATAAAGAGGATTTGGCATTAAATAACCTACAATGGTTGATATGCCATAAAACCCAACCAAACCAAATCCAATATACTTAATATATATGTATAAAGAGGATTTTGGCATTAAATAATCTGCAATGGTTGATATGCCATAAAACCAAACCAAACCAAACCTTGACGCCTTTCACAAACGCTGCCTTCGTTCTGTTTGAGGAGGTAAATGGAATTCTCTAATGATGATCTCTTAACGAAATGTGAGATCGGTGACAAGAGATTTTTTTAATATATACTCAACTTAGGTGGATTGGCTTTATAAAAATATGTGACACTGAAATTCTCAAAATCCTGATGTATGATCAAGTGTGTTAAAGCACACACACTCACACACACACACACACACACATATATATATATATATATATATATATATATATATGAAAATACGTTCACCAGACGGAAATACAGAATACTTCGACATTGTAGCAGGAATACTACAAGGGGACACACTAGCCCCATACCTCTTATCATCTGTCTAGACTACGTGCTTAGAACATCGATTGATAAAATCAGAGAAAACAGCTTTGAGCTGACAAAGAAAAGAGGCAGAAGGTTCCCCGCCAAAACAATTACAGACGCCGTCTACGCCGATGACATAGCGATTCTGGCAAATACACCCAACCAAGCCAAAACACTGTAGCATAGTTTGGAACGAGCCGCCGCAGGCATTGGCCACCATGTCAATACACACAAAACTGAATATATGTGCTTTAATCAAACAGGCGACATTTCCACACAAGAGGGAACCTCTCTGAAACTGGTAGACAAATTTACCTACCAAGGAAGCAGTGTCTCATCAACCAAAAAAGACATGGACACGCGGCTAACGAAGGCATGGACCGCTATCGATAAGCTATCGATCATATGGAAATCAGACCTGACCGATAAAATGAATCGCAGTTTCTTTCAGGCAGTGTTGATACTGCTGTAAGGATGCACTACTTGGACGCTAACAAAACGGCTAGAGAGGAAGCTAGACGGCAATTACACAAGAATGTTGCGAGCAATATTGAAAACTATCCAAGTTAGACGAAGCAGACATGCAGGACACTACTGGAGAAGCAAGGATGAGCTCATAAATGATGTACTTTTATGGACCCCCACATATGGCCGAGCAAAAGCAGGACGACCAGCTCGAACATACATACAGCAGCTACATGAGGATACGGGATGTAGCCCTGAAGACCTGCCAGAGGCGATGAACGATAGGGAAGAGTAGCGAGAGATGGTCAGGGATATCCGTGCTAGCGGCACGACATGATGATGATTGTAGAAGTTTATAGTTCTTACTCGGTCCCTTGGTGAATTAATGGAGGACCAAATATTGCAGTATGATTGAACAGTACTCAGTATCAATCATAGAGTATATATATATCATCATCATCACGTCGCGCTGGTAGCACGGATATCCCTGACCCTCTCTCGCCACTTTTCCCTATCGTTCATCGCCTCAGGCAGGTCTTCAAGACAACATCCTGTGTCCTCACATAGTTGCTGAATGTATGTTCGTGCTGGTCGTCCTGCTTTTGCACGGCCATGTGTGGGGGTCCATAAGAGTACATCACTTATGAGTTCGTCCCTGCTTCTCCAGCAGTGTCCTGCATGTCTGGTTCGTCTAACTTGGATAGTTTTCGTGATAGGAGGCAGGTGGCCGTACAGTTGGTGTCTTGTGGGGTGTTGCCGCCAGGACTTGTTCAAGATTGCTCTCAGCATTCTTGTGTAATTGCCGTCTAGCTTCTTCTCCATCCGTTTTGTTAGAGTCCATGTAGTGCATCCATATAGCAGGATCGATGCGACCGCTGCCTGGAAGAAACTGCGTTTCATTTTATCGGTTAGGTCTGATTTCCATATAATTGATAGCATCCTTCACTATTACGAAATAATATATAAAACACTTGTAAAAATTAATCAGAAGATAGAGGGTTGAACCTATTATCTGCACTAAATTGCTGATATTATCATCATCATATCGCGCTGGTAGCACGGATATCCCTGACCCTCTCGCACCACTCCTCCCTATCGTTCATCGCTCTAGGTAGGTCTTCAGAACAACATCCCGTATCCTCACAGAGCTGCTGAATGTATGTTCGTGCTGGTCGTCCTGCTTTTGCACGTCCATGTGTGGGGGTCCATAAGAGTACATCTCTTATGAGTTCGAACCAGACATGCAGGACCCTGCTGGAGAAATTGCTGATATATATATATATATATATATATATATATATATATATATATATATATATTACTTGGTTGTGTCCGTGACCCTGGGTTTCATGCTTTCTGCATTCGTCAGACTGAGTGAAAGGTTTTTAAAAAAGGCCGATTAATATAATTAATTTTTTGTTTATAAGGGGATTTTCAATGCGTATATGTGTGCCAAATTTTGTGTGCGTTCGAATGTTAGTATGTTAGTGTATGTGCTGTCGGTCGCGCATCTATATATACGTACGTTTGGGCATGTAGTGGCATAGATCTTTAAATACATAGACGTATTTCCGTTGTCTGTTATTGTGAAGAGGTGGGGCAAAGGAAGAGAATATGAGAAGGAAAGAGTAGGTGATGAGAGGGTGGGGACAGAATTGTTACTATGAGAATGGTTTCTTTTTCTCTTGATTCTACCTAACTTTCTGATAGCTAAAGGTATATTTGGTTTAAATACAAATGTCTGTTTTGTGGGGAATTATATTGAGTGGTTGGTTGGTTTGTTGGTCGGGGTTTTATGGCATATCAACCTTTGTAGGTTATTTAATTCCAAATCCATTTTTATACAAATAATCAGTTCTATTTCAAGCAATTCAGTTTAGCATGAGTACACAGTTTAATTGTCAAAAACTATACTATTTCAAGCTATTCAGTTTACCCAAATAGTTCTAATTCAGCTTAGTATAAGTACAGATTTGTTTACACAGTTAAATGTCACAACAGTTCTATATTAAAAAAATCACTTTAGCGTAAGTACAGTTTCAATGTCAAGAACTGTTCCATTTCAAACAATTCAGTTTAGCATAAATACGCAGTTTAAATGTAAGTACAGTTTAATTGTCAAAAGATTTTATTTCAAGCTATTTAGTTGAGTCAAACAGTTCTAATTCAAACCACTCAGTTTAGCATAAATGTGCAGTTTAGTTCTCTTTAACCCATGGATAGGACCCTATCAGGTGCTACCATTCCGGGCCAGAGTGGACCCGGGAGCAATGGCAATAAAGGGGTGCTCCACATTCCCCAAAGCCCCAGTATCACTGAATCTCACCATCAGATTGTTTAGTATCCAATCCAAACCACAACTTGTGTTGGTGGTTGGGGGCTTACACGTCTTCAGAGGAGCAGTCGATGTATTCTACAGCCCTAACCGACTGGGCAACATATTTAGTGATGATGATGATGATTGAAATATATATATATATATATATATATATATATATATATATATATATTATTATTATTATTATTATACCAGTGTTGGCTGAAATTAAATCACTTTGTGGGTTTGTGGCGAACCAAGTGGAATATAATATTATCTTGGATAGAGCTGTTATATAATAATAATAATAATAAATAAATATATCATAGATTTATATATTTAATGCCATGGAATTTAGTCTGCGACCCCAGGGTTTCATGAAGTTTTTTTTTTTTGTATATGTATACATGTGGGGGGGGGGCTCCTACAGATTTACCTCACAGGCTCAGAAAATAAAAATGTTAGATCGATCCTATTTGAAATGTTCTGGCAAGAAAGATAAATATTGGCATTTTTTAATTTTTTTATTTGCATAATTCTTTTAAAGATAATATCGTCCAAGGTTTGGTTTCGTTTCGTCCAAGGTTTAGTTTGGTTTGGTTTGGTTTGGTTTTATGACCTATCAACAATTGTAAGTTATTCAATACCAAATACTGTTTTTACATATATATTAAAATATATGATTTGTAAACATTTTGTTGATAACATTTTTAATCGACCCTAAGCTCATTTTTTTACATAAGATCTTGAAAGCAAAATGTTATCATACTGATGTTACCATTTAATGAGATGTGAGGCCCTAGAAAAAAATATTTCCCGAACTTCCATAGAAGAATTTGGTGTGTGCATTGTCGGCTATTCTTGTTAGAAACCCAAAAAATGGGATTTCCATATTCACTGAGTCTCGGTTCTAGGATACTTCGTTGCATTATCACATGGCGAATGAATTTAACTGGCACTGTGCTTTCTTCTTTAAAAAAGTAAATTCCAACTTATTCCAATTACACCACAGTACACCATTTATTTCACCTTTCTTTCTTTCTTTCTTTCTTTCTTTCTTCTTTTCTTTTTAAATATTTACACTGTTCCTTTCTTTCTTTCTTTCTTCTTTCTTCTTTCTTTCTTTCTTTCTTTCTTTCTTTTTTCTTTCGTTCTAAGAATCACACCAACTTTTTTTCAATTTTTCTTTCTTTCTTTCTTTCTTTCTTTCTTTCTTTCTTTCTTTCTTTCTTTCTAAATATTGCACCTATTTTTCCATCTTTCTTTCTTTCTTTCTTTCTTTAATTTCTTTCTTTCTTAATATTTGCACAATTTCTTTCTTTTTTCTTTCTTTCTTCTCATTTTGCTTTTCTTTCTTTCTTTCTTTCTTTCTTTCTTTCCAAATTTTTCTTCCGTTTCTTTCTTTCTTTTTTCTTTTTTTCTAAATATCGTACCTACATTCTTTGTTTAAATCTTTTTTCTTTCAAAATTTTGCTGCAGTTTCTTTCTTTCTTTCTTTCTTTCTTTCTTTCTGAATATTGTACAGAATTTGTTGTTTTTTTTTCTAACTCTCACACCGACTATATTCCTAAATATATTACCATTTCTTTCTTTCTTTCTTTCTTTCTTTCAAACACATGATATTCATCATCCCATGGCATTGGTGCAACTGAAATGCTATAGCTGCTTCTGCTCAAAGATATTCCACTCATTCATCAGCGCAACTAACGCCTGATCATTCTGCCTAACCTTGTACAGAGTAAATATTTACAAAATAAGACCAACATCCTAAATTCCTTCCCATACCCTCGGTAACAATTCCTCCCCATCCCCCTTTCTTTATTTATCGACCATTTCCTCCTGGTTTCATCCGTTAGCCGTCCAAGCACTTTGAGTTCAGCGCCATCTGGTTGATCAACATGACGCCATTCAGACGAGAGCTGCTTACAGCTTCAGCGTCAATAACATGGCCGACTGATACTCTATCAAAATAGTCGATGGTCCCCATTCAAATATGATGTTGGCAAGTGACGTATGCAAGTCTATATATAGGCATATACCAAACCTAATCTAACTTCTGGGAAAAAATCAACCAGTAAGGATCGAACTCACTACAATAGTGATGTTCTACACAGTTCGGTTAGAGTGTTCGCCAATGGCCCGGGAGACCTGGGTTCAATCCCAGGTCGAGTCATACCAAAGACTTTAAAAATGGAACTTGATACCACCTTGCTTAACACTCAGCATTATAAGGTACGGTTCAAGGGTAAAGTGGAGCAATCCAGGGAATGGAGTAGCGCCCTCCCCTACACCTTGGTGTAGTAGCTATCGAAAAGGGAGCCTTCGGGTCACCCTCGACTATGGTCGCTAACTTTCTATATCATCGTAGTATTTAACTATATCTTGTTTGAAGTACACACTGGGTGTCTCTTTTAATGATATATTCTATATGTGTTGTTATTGCTGCAAACAAAAATAAAAATATGTAGCAATTCTTATAACTACTAGTATCATCAAATAAGTTTCCAGACTTTTTTCGTATGGGCACTTTTATTGATAGTACACACATGAAACTCTACCCTCCTCCGAAGTAATCTCCTCCAGCTGCAATGGACTTTTTCTACCGTCCCAACAATGTCTGGAAGGCCCCATGGATGTCCACTTGTGTGAGCGTGTCAATGACCTTCGTCTCAGCCTCTTTCATTTCTTCGATTGTCTCATAACGACAGCCTCTGAGCTTAGGGAATAACCAAACGTCACAGGGAGCAAGGTCTGGACTATAGGGAGACTGAGGAACTATCTTGATGCCCATCTTGGTTAAATAGTCTGTGACAAGGATGGAGTTGTGGACTGGTGTATTATCCTGGTGGAAATGCCACTGACCCGATTTGAAGAGTGCTGGCCTCTTCCCTAGGAATCTCTTCCTGAACTCCCTTAAACTCTTTGGCCAATCAACTCTGATGTATTGACTTCCTTACTCCTCGCACACCTCTCATCATCCCTCACAGACTCCCTTCCTTCCTTGAATCTCTTATGCCACTCAAAAACTGATACTTGATTCATGCAAGATGCTCCAAAAGCAGTCTGAACCATTCCATACGTTGTTTTTTTTTTCCGAGTTTAAAACAGAATTTTATTGTATATCGTTCTTCTAAGTGTTCTCATTGCATTTTTGAAATTCACCAGCAGTGACAATCAGGCTTTAGTAGGGTGTATTCCAATTGCTGCTGTAGCTGTTCATTTGAACCTGCCTGAAATCATAAAAATTGGCCAGTCTGTTCATAAGATGTATAGAAATAACATAGTGAACGTTCAAGAGTCTACGACAATTTTAAATGTCTGAACCAAAAAAGTCTGGAAATTTATTGAATGCGCTGCGTAACTGCGGGGTGTGGTTAAAGTGCTTAACTGAGAACTAGAAGTAAGCGTGTTCAAATTCTTGTAACGCTATTAGGTTCACTTCCAGACTAATATCCAAGGGAAAAGCAAGGGTTAAAAAAATTCAATTGCTGTCCTTGTGCAGGGATGGCTATGGCATCAAGTAACATGTAAATGTTGGTTAGCCATTGAATAAAAAAAATGAATAAATATATTTATATAATTACATTTGTAGTAATAGAGTTTGGTTGGTTGGTTGGTTGTTTTTTATGACTTGGTTTGGTTTTAGTTTTATGGCATATCGACCAATGAAGGTTATTTAATGCCAAATTCTTTTTATACATATATCAAATATATGATTTCGAAACATTTTGTGCAAAACATTTTAAAATAAAACTGAGCTCATCTTTTTTACACAGTTAAATGATTTCATTGAATTTCAAACAAATCAGTTCACAGTTTTTTGATTACTCACAGTTAGACATTTGTTTAAATACAGTTTTTTGTTTACATGCAATTAAATGTAAAGACAGTTCTATATCAGACAAATCAGTTTAGCATAAATACACAGTTTTTTGTTAACACAAAGTTAAACGATCAAACATTTCTCTTTCAAACAAATCCGTTTAACAAGACGACGAAGTTAAATGGTTCCATGTATTGCTACGTATCACTAACAATTCAATTAAACATTCATTTACATACAGCTAAATGTAAAAAATAGTTCTATTTCAAACAATTCAGTTCAACAAAGTTGACAGTTTAAATGTCAAACAATTCTATTTGACCCATAGATAGGACCCTATGAGGTTCAACAACTCCAAGCCGGAGTGGAACAATGGCAGGTTTTTATGGCATATCAACCCTGGTGGATTATTTCATGCTCAATCTTATATATATATATATATATATATATATATATATATATAGTTTGGTGTTAACATTTTAAACAAACCCGTGGTCATTTGTTTGTACACTATTAAATGCTGTCAAATATTGCTATGTAACACTAACAAATCAACTTAATATCAGTTATTTGTTTGCACACAGTTAAATGTTTAAACACTTCTATTTGACCAGTAGATGCTGACCCTAACAGGTACTACGAAACCGGATCAGAGTCGACCTGGAAGTCAAGGTGACGTTCCACAAAGCTCCAGAACTGAAGCCTCACCATCAGATGAAGTTTAGTGTCATACCCAGAACATGCGTTGGGAGTGGGGCCGTACCCTTCTGCAGAACCGTTTATAACTCGAATGGTTTATGTAGAGTTTTATAATGAATAACGCCTAATAATATTCGTATTGACTGTTTAATGAGTTACTAGATGTAATACAATCCTGGTATCTCTCGAATAGAAAAAAATTAATATTTTATCAAAAAATTTTTAGACTGTACTTATTGATGGACTGTAATATATATATATATATATATATATATATATACACACACACAAACACACACACGCATATATATATATATATTACTCTCTCTCTCTCTCTATATATATATATATATATATATATATATCTTTATATATATTGAGTCAGATACTTGCGTTTGTGTTCAAATAGAGAAACTGGTTGTCTCCAAATACTATTGAATCTGTATCTATGCCATCCTAACCTGAATATATACGTACAATCAATCAATTGTGAACTCTACATTCAGAAATACTGCAACTATATATATATATATATATATATATATATATATATATATATATTAGATTTTTTCTCGATCTTTTTATTTCTATATTTTATTACTAATTCTCTCTCTCTCTCTCTCTCTCTCTCTCTCTCTCTCTCTCTTCCTTTCTCTCTCCCCCTCTCTCTCTCCTCTCTCTTTCTCTCTCTCTCACACTCTCTCTCTCATACACACACATACACACACAAATCCAAACACAAACACACACACACACACCGTTTGTCTCTTTGTTTCACTCCTTGTGTGTGTGTGTGTGTGTGTGTGTTTATATCAACCCTTCGTCTCCACTGTCAGTCCAAATCGCAATCATTTTCCCCTCCTCTCTCTCTCTCTCTCTCTCTCTCTCTCTTTCTCTCTCTCTCTCTCTCTCTCTCTCTATCTTTCTCTTCCACGCGCTCACATACCGTTGCGCCTTTCTTTCACTATGTATGTGTGTTTCTCCAATCTTTCCGTCTTTACAATCATGGTCTCACTCTTTTGCTTCCTCCACCTCTCTCTCTCTCTCTCTCTCTCTCTCTATCTATCTATCTATCTATCTCTCTCTCTCTCTACATATATATATATCACCATTTTTCCCTCTCCATATCTGAGTTTTCCAGTCAACTATCTAACTCTGTAAGTTATAACCTCAATCTTCTCTGTCTCTGTCTTTCTTTCTTGCATCTCTCTCCTTTATTATTTCAGTCACAGATTGGCGACTAAAAATGGCTGGGAAATAGGGACGCTGCAATGATGCGTGACTGATTTTCTGGTCAGTGCCGTAACGACTTGGGTCGCTCCTTTGTCTCCTGGGGGGAAGCATTAAAGTCGCATAAATGTCCGCTATGAATCAACATGGCCGCTCAACTCGGCAGAAATAGCGGGAAAAGAGGGAGGCGACGACTGATCGATTAAAATGGCATGAAAGTCAGAGAGAGAAAGAAAAAGAGAAAGAGTAAGATATGATATTTATAAAAGAAAGAAAGATAGAAAGAAACAAAGAAAGAAAGAAAGAGTGAGGCATGATATTTGTAAAAGAAAGAAAGAAAGAAAGAAAGAAAGAAAGTGAAATATGATATTTGTAAAAGAAAGAAAGAAGGAAGGAAGGAAAGACAAATGTTCGATATTTAGTAAAAAAGAAAAAAAAAGACATACGATATTCATAAAATAAAGAAAAAGTGAATGAATGTATGAAGGAATGAATAAAAGGTTTATGACGTGTGTAAAAGAAAGAAAAAAGAAAAAAACAAGAGTTAATGGAAGAAATACGATTTTTGTGGAAAGAAAGAAAGAAAGAAAGAAAGAAAGAAAGAAAGAAAGAAAGAAAGGGAAATTAAAATATTTGGAAAGAAAAAAAGAACGAAAGAATGAGGAGGGAATATATGATTATTACAAAGAAAGAAAGAAAGAGAGAAAGAAAGAAAGAGACAGAGTGAAAGAGAGAGATAGAGAGAAAGAGAGAGAGGGAGAATTTTAAAAAAGAAGGAAGATAAAACGAAACCAACCATAAAGAATTTAATACATAAGCTCCGTAATTCGTAACGTTCGATCCAATTTTGGGCATTAAAAATGTGGATAAAATTGCTTCTCAAGGATTAAGTTAAACGTCACTGATATTAATAAGCAGTTCTCTTGATAACGTTAGTAGATAGATAGATAGATAGATTATTGCCCATAAAACTGAACCTAATTCTTTTTTATAAAAAGTTAATTTTCTTCTTAACCAAAGCTATCAGAATTTTATTATTTGCAGTGGAAAATTCTTCAATCAAAATCGATATTATTAGGTATTATTTATTACCAAGGTCTACAACTTGAAAATTCTCTAACAAAAATATTAATGAGTAGCAGTCCAAAAAGAAAGAAAGAAAGAAAGAAAGAAAGAAAGTACAAAATTTAGAAAGAAAAAATGAATGTCTACTCAATATTTATTTATTTATTTATTTATTTAGAAAGAAAGAAAGAAAGAAAGAAAGAAATGAATGTCCACTTAATATCTATCTATTTGTTTATTTATTTATTTATAAAGAAAGACAGAGAGAACGAAAGAAACAAGAAAAAAGAAAAAAGAAAGAAAGAAAGAACATTAACGTTATAGTTGATTGTAAAAGTGAAAGAAAAAGAGAAAGAAAGAAATAGAGTGAAGGTACTATATCTAAAGAGAAAGAAAAATGTCGGCGCAATGTTTAGAAAGAAAGAAAGAAAGAAAGAAAGAAAGAAAGAAAGAAAGAATACAGTACGATATTTTGTATGAAAGGAAGAAAGAAATCAATTAGTGAATGAAGAAAAGGAAGGTATATTGTAAGGAGAGGAAATAGAAAAAAACCTAGCGGTTTCAAAAAAGGCTCCTTACTACAGGTGAAAGAAGAATCCTTGTAGGTTCTAACAAAAGACTGAAAAGGCGAACGAAGAAAATGAAAGAGATTCCGAAGTGATGAAAGAATGGCAAAATGGGGTCAAAATGGAATTGGTATTCGAATTAGGAAAGCAATCCGTCCAAGAATATTCGCAGCACGCACGTGTTAAACATTCTGAGATTTTCAGCCATCACTGACGAACGCATCGAGAAATCCGTAAGCTAAACACACAAAAACGCACATGTACTTATAGATACATGAAGATACACACACATACACACATGCATGTACACGTGAGCTCACATGAGTACAAAACACCGTCACGTGTATAAAGATATTGTCTATAATAAAACTGTTAGCACCCAGATTTACCAATCTAGTCATACATTTGCACATATGTAAGAATTATGAAAATGTGTTTATATATATATATATATATATATATATATGTACGCTTGTTGGCCGAGCGTACATTTGGGCAGGTTTCGATGCCAGCTTCAAGCATCCTACGTGTCTACCCACACTGAAGAGTTGTGATACAACGAAACAGTCTGTTTGTGGATGGCAATATATATATATATATATATATATATATATATATATATATATATATATATATAATGAATGCACTCCTAATTGAGATAGAAAGTATAAAATCGTATAAATACATTGTGCATTGCACTCCAGAATAGAAACAACTAGATTTTTTATATATATTCAACCCATATATATATATATATATGTGTGTGTGTGTGTGTGTGTGTGTGTGTGTGTGTGTGTGTGTGTGTGTGTGTGTGTGTTTGTGTGTGTGTTCTTAGATTTACCATTCAGTTAATAACATTCTATTATATTTCTAATGAAGTCTCAAAATTACGTCTTCAACGAGCTACAATTCTCTCATCCTCCAAGCACTAAGGTGACCAGTTATGGCTGATAGCCGATTTCTAATTCTGGATTTTAATAGGAAAATTTTCAGTAAAAGAAAAAGAAAGCAGATCACCGAAATTAACACTTATCTTAAAGGTAAATGTAAGTATCACACACACACACATACACATACACGCACACACTCACATAGTTGCTGTCTATCGCACCACGTTTTTGACCAAGTAAACCTCTGGCGGCCTTGGGGAGGATTTAAAACTGCTATCTTCTGACAATGCTCACCTGGACCGTAGAGACTCAACGCCTCAGTCCACTGCGCCACGGGCCCCGAACAACTATGGAAGGCATTAATTACTGGGGATACGGTTACAAGACTCAGCATTCCTATCAGAGGTCGCGGTAAATCACCTGAAGAAGGCCAGAGGTGAAACTTGGTTGAAACGTAGTGAAAGAAGAAACAACATAAAAACTACCAAGATGAGGACAAAAAGTCAGCAATAAATTTTTTAAAAATTAATTCTCAGATTAAGAAGCCTCATCTCAAAATGATTCCAATTAAAGATATATATATATATATATATATATATATATATATATATGTGTGTGTGTGTGTGTGTGTGTGTGTGTGTTCTCTTGATATTAAAAACAATGATTTTTCAAAATGATAAAACATTACATAGATATATCTTTTTATTACATAGATATATTTTTTTATTCAATAATTCAACCTCAAACGTCATCAAAAAATCTTACAACTTTGGAATTAAAACAGTCACAAACTTTTGAAAGATAATTCGGAAATTAATTAATAATAAAAATAACAATTGCCTCATCAAATCCAGAGTAGAGTTTAATGAAATTTTATATCTGGATTGTAATTAAAATTTGTGGATGAATATTCTCGTAGTCTCAATAAACAAATTTACGAGCATACAAGGGGCATTAAAAAAGGAAACGTAAATAACTGTTAAATATAATTTAGAAGCTAATCAATTTCAATTTTCAAGATTCCAAGATGTTACTAAATATACTAATAAAACGCCCCCAAATTATAGAATCTAGTATCATTTCAAAATAAAATGCTATCAAACAGACATGGTTTTTTTTCACAATTTGTCTCTTTATTAGGTCAGATAGGTGCTAAAAAGTTTTTTTAAATCCCTTAAAATAATTTGGTTTCATCATAGATAGATAGATAGATAGATATTTGATTTGAGATAGAAAGAAGAAAGCTAACGTTAATAAGGACCGGTGATAGGCAGATTTGAAATAAATAAGATAGATAGATAGATAGATAACGTTATGGTATGTGATACCACCCCCAAAAGGATGGACTGATCCAACCCCATAAAGAAACCAAGCCGAAGCTCGCAAAGGACGTTGTAATTGGATACTTACTGCATACTGTATTCCCTGACTTGTACATTTATTCCAAGAATAAATACGTACTATCTCATGAGTATCTTTAATTACATGATAGATAGATAGATAGATAGATTTTTAAGATAAATTTTGGAACCTCAATTACATGACTCAAATTTGAACAGAAAACAACCAACTAAAATAGGATGTTTTAAAACTTTCTCATCTTTTTCCTTTCATTCAATAACTGATACGCCTTGATGAAGGTTTAAAAACAGAAACGTTAAACATTGGCAACTAATTCTATAAATAAAACCATCTTCTGAAGATTTTGTATTTTTCAACGAAGTACGTTTTCATATTGCCCGATTTATTTTCAGTTTTAGACACACACACAGACACATAGACAGAAATATATAAATATATATATGTGGATTTGTGCGTGCGTGTGTGAGTGTGCGCACGTGTGTGTGCATGTGTGTCCGTGTGTGTGTGTGTGTGTGTGTGTGTGCGCCCGTGCGTGCGTGCGTGCGTGCGTGCACGTGTGTATGTACATATACTTATTAGGCATGAATAACATTCGGAACAATGAAATTGTATTAATTTTTGAGTTTTGTCGTTAGTAATATATTACAATCCTTGCATAAAATTCTTTTCGAAACAAATTGTCTATTTGTTTAAATACATATGAACAGTATTATATATATATATTTATATATATATATACGTTTGCAAAAGAAAGGCCTTTTGAAGAACCTTCAATGTCACCTGAGTTACCTTCCCAGGCTTTTTTTCCCGCCAACATTTCACGGTCGCTAATACATCCGCCATCTTTGTTATCTCTGGCTGGCATTGTGATTGATTGTCACTTTTGTTCAACATCGAAATCGTTAGAAAAGCAAATCGATTTAAAGATGCTATGAGTTTGTTTATCGAAATGTCACCGGTGACCCTGAAGGGTCAATGATTTGAAATTCGAGAAAGGAATGAAATTATGACTAGATGACACACGAACAATTACGTTAAAGTGATGCCAACCTACTTAAAATTCAAAGCCATACCGATATTGCCTCCCCCAGTTTTATTAATATGCTAGCAAAATATACTATACGCGAATAATTATAGTATATATATATATATGGGGGTTGAGCACTCTGGTGAAGGAATTTTCGGCCGCCGCTTGCATAATGCAAAGCTCTTCGAAAGAATTGAGCACTTTGGTAGCCGATAGGGTATAAAAATGTAAACAAACGGCTGCTGCTGTAACTACATAATACCTTAAAAATTCCCTTAGCCGAGCGTGGTACGCTTGTTGGCCGAGCGGTCTGAGACTTAGTCTAACTTAAAGTTGGACGGGTTTCGATCCCGGCTTCGTGCGTCCTACATGTCTAGCCCCACTGAAGAGTTCTGATAGAACGAAACAGTCAGTCTGTGGATGACAATATATATATATATATATATATATATATATATATATATATATATATATATATATATATATATATGCTTCAATTTAAGAAGTGACAGTGATGAGATTTATCAACTTAAACATGTTGACCATTTGGCTAGATAATAAGCGATAATGGCATATAATCATTTTACACTTACAGTTTATTTAACTCAACTTAGATTATCATGGTTAATTAAATTTTTATTGTTCCAATGATCATTCTATAAATAAGGTTGGTTGTTTGGGTTTAATAGCATATCAACCTTTGTATGTGATTTAATGCCAAATCCTGTTTATACATGTATAATAGATATATGTATAATTTGTTAATGAATATTTTAGAGGTAACATTTTAAACGAGACAGAGTTTATTTGTTTGCACACAGTTAAATGCTTTCAAATATTGCGGTGTAACGCTAAGAATTCAGTTTAATATCAGTCATTTGTTTGCACACATTTATATTGTTAAACAATTCTGTTTGACCTTTTGGCCTGATAGGTGCGACCACTTCGGGCCAGAGGAGACCTAGGAGTAATGGTAATCAAGATGTACTTCACATTCCACAGAGCTCACTATCAGATACAGTTTAGTGTTATATCCAGGACACTTGTTGATGAGGGGTTAACTTTCTGCAAAGATGCTGTCAGCATATTCTACAGCCTCAAATAATAGGGCTGAATAGATAAAGTGAATTTTGTCCATGGAGCTGTCAATAGAAAGTACTGCTTACAGTAACATCTTTTTCAAAGAAATCAGTAGTGATGGGTAGTTTCATGTTTCAAGTGACAGTCAGCATGACCTTCTTTACTGGCTGCTGAGCCAGGAACTTTTTTTTTTTAGCAGAGTTTTAATGTTTCGACTCTATCGACTGTTTTTTCAACTCAAGCTCGGAGTGTCAAATATTTGTTTAGCGCATTTGGATACATATTTTTTACTAAAACATGCTCCTCCGTATACATCACATATTCTCCAGTAATTTTTCACATGGTTTGCACTTCTCAGACATCTAAAAATTGATGACAGACCTCTGTTCACGCTAAGAGCTCTCTGAATTGCAGCCATTTTGAATAGCCTCAAAACTAATATTTTTGTGATCTTAAATAATTTTCACAGTAAATCATTTCGAAACAATCCAGAGTTTGCATTAATGAAAAAAATTCTGAAACAAAAAAACTATTTTGCTTTTTTCTAAAAACATTCCGATTATTTATTGAATGATGTTCTTTATATAATAAGTCCCGCCTTTGTCAAAAAATTTTTCATTATTTTTAGAAGGATGCTATACTATACTATAATTGGCGACTCCGCAGTCAAAACAAATCTCCTTATTTATTGAACGACTCTAGTTTATATAACAGGACCCTTCTCAGTTAAAACAAATCTCTTTATTTATTGAATGATCCTCTAATTTATAAAAGGACCCAGATCAGTAAAAGAATTCTCTGTATTTATTGAATGACCCTAGTATTTATAAAAGGACCCTCATCAGTCAAAAAATTCCCCCAATCTATTAAATGGTTCTACTATTTATAAAAGGACACAGATCAGTAAAAAAAATTCTCTGTATTTATTGAATGACCCAAGTATTTATAAAAGGACCCTCATCAGTCAAAAAGTTCCTCTTATTTATTGAATGACCCTCGTAGCTACTTAGACCAATTATTTTTTCTCTTGAAGATTGAAAATTATATCTACACTTTTACATTTTTGCTACAAGATGTCTTCTCACTTTGTATTGATTACTATTAGTGGTACCCTCTCAAAAAGTAACAATTTTTTTTTTATTTTGTTAAAATCTTTCCTAGCATCCATTAACCAGGTATATAAAATTTGTTTGCTCTTTACAAAGGACAAATAAATTCTCAATTATTAATATAGATATTGACTTTCATGATATCCGGAGTTTGTCTTAAATCCCCAGTTGGTCGAATCCTATTTTATGAGTGGTGTCTGTCACGACTACAATCCTTGCTGTTGTAATAAACCATTATTAGTATTTTTCCAAGGTTTGGTTTAGATTTTTGTTTAATGACATATCAACTTTCGTGAGTTATCTAATGCCAAAGCCATCTTTATAGACAAACAGCAGTTGTAGCATGCAAAGACAATAGAAAGACTAAATAATTCAAATCAAAAAAATACTTAGCAAGTGCTGCTGAGCATCTTAGAGTAGTAAAGTTTCAACCATTTGAATCTTGCTTGGAAACTTTTTAAATCTACTTTCATAATTTTCGGAGGTGATGATCAAATGACGTCTAGTTGAGAAGATCGATGATGGATAGAAGCAGATGGATCATCAAGGACATTCCGCCGTATAGCTTCCACCATTGCGTCAGTGTTCACTGTGCGCTAAGGACCTCTTCCTAGAAGATCACTGATTGATCCATTTCTTTCAAACCGGGCGATTAGGTACTGAATCCTATTATCGCTAGGAGATACTCTGACATTAAAATGCTGTCGTTATTTTCTCTGGGTTTGAATAATTAATCTTTCATTGAAAGAGAAAAATTCAATAAGTTATATTCGGATGCTATGTAATCTACAAAAAAAGAGAAAACTAAAATGATTGAAAAAGAACAAGCTATGGCTTTTTTTTTTATCCTTTCAGTAAGCAGCCTGTATTTAACCCATAGCTGAGATGATAAATGGGTTCATACGTTTTTCTAAGATGTGAACGTAATAGCGCGACATGTGTTCGAATTTGTTTACTACGATGTCGCTCTCCAGTAATGTAAGTAACTGTGCCGCAGCGACTCACCAACCATTTTTTCCAGAATATCAATAAATGACCAAGGTACTTGTGAAAAGGAAATACCGTTTATATGTGACCTTCTGAGACCTAAATTTGAGCCTGATATAAGGAGGTCTCACGATACTAGAAATGCAAACCTTGTCGGTGAAAATAGCTGGCCTAAGCCAAGCCTAGGCCAACTGGTAGGCCAACAGTTTCCCCCGGCAAAAATCAGTAAATTGTCCCAGCGAGTATGACAGTGAATCTCCTATATTATTATTCTATTTGTTTAATATATATATATATATATATATATATATATATATATATACGTGGTGACTTCAATAAGTTTCCAGACTTTTTTGTACAGGCATTTAAAATTGTCGTAGACTCTTGAACATTCAGTATGTTTTTGCAATAGATCTTATGAGATGACTGACCAATTTGTATGATTTCAACTTCAAATGAACAGCTACAGCAACAACTGGAATACACCCTACTAAAGCCTGATTGTCACAGTGAATTTCAAAAATCATGCAATCTGACACTTTAGAAGAACGATATGCAATAAAATTCTGTGTGTAAACTTGAAAAAAATGATGCTAAAGAAACGTATGCAATGCTTCAGACTGCTTTTCGACCATCTTGCATGAATCGAGCATCAGTTTTTGAGTGGCATAAGAGATTCAAGGAAGGAAGGGAGTCTGTGAGGAATGATGAGAGGTGTGCGAGGAGTAAGGAAGTCAATACACCAGAGTTGATTAGCCAAAGGGTTAGGTTACTATATTGAGTTTTTAAGAGAGTTCAGGAAGATATTCCGTCGGAAGAGGCGAGCACTCTTCAAATCGGGTCAGTGGCATTTCCACCAGGACAATGCACCAGTCCACAACCCCATCTTTATCACAGACTATTTTACCAAGATGGGCATCAAGACAGTTCCTCAGTTTCCCTATAGTCCAGACCTTGCTTCCTGTGACTTTTGGTTATTCCCTAAGCTCAGAGGCTGTCGTTATAAGACAATTGAGGAGATGAAATAGGTTGTGACGAAGGTCAATGACACGCCCACACAAGAGGACTTCCATGGGGCCTTTGAGAAGTTGTGGAAACGGTACAAAAAGTGCTTTGCAGCCGGAGGAGATTCCTTCGAGGGGGACTAGAGTTTCATGTGTGTACTATCAATATAAGTGCCCATACGAAAAAAAGTCTGGAAACTTATCTAATAACCCTCGTATATATATAGTCATCCACAGAGGACTGTATTAGAACTCTTCTGTGAAGGGGGTGTCCTCGTAGTGTAATGGTTAAAGCGATGGACTGCGGAATCGTAGTACGCGAGTTCGTACTCCAGTCGCACTATTACGTTCACTTTCGGGAAAATACTCTTGGGAAAGGTATGAACCCCCTTATCCTCCCAGCTATGGGTTAAATAGTACCACTAATGTTCTAGGAGAATAGATTTGGCATTAAATAACCTACAAAGGTTGATATGCCATTAAACAAAGAAACCAAACCTCTTCTGTGAGGCTAGATTCGCGAGAAGCTTTAAACTCAGATCGAAACCCAGCTGACATTACGTCTGTCGGATATCTCACCCTAGAATCATCTTCATTCTCAGCGTAAATGAAGGATTTTTTACGTATATCTTTCAACATACACGTTATCAGCTACTTTGAGTACTTGATTCTTGCGAAGAGCAATTGCATTTCAGGGTATGGGGCAGTTGGAAAATATCCCCACGAGGGGAACATACATCATTATCATCACCATCATCAATTTCCCTGATTCTCTCTCGCCATCCATCCTATCATCTATCGCTCCTGGTAGATCTTCTAGTCTACATCCAGTATCCCCACCGAGCCGATGTAAGTCTTTGCTTGTCGGCCAACACTAACACATCTATGTACAGGAGTCCATAAAAAAAACGTTGCTAATGAGTTCGTCCTTGCTTCTCCAACATTGCCCCATATATCTTGTTCGTCTTACTTAAATGGTTTGTGAGATGGGAGGCAAGTGGTCGTACAGCTGCTGGTTTTTTGGGGTGCCGCTTTCAATTTTTATTCAAGAGAGCACACAGCATTCTTTTATAATTCCCATGTAGCCTTTTCTCTATGTGCTTCGTTCCTGTCAACGTGGTGCATCCATATATTAGTAGGGAAATAGGTGAAGCTTGAAAGAAATATTGTTTCTATATCATCAAATAGATCAGTAGCATTCCACACATTCGCTAGGCGTATGTTGACATAAGTTTCAGTAAATGAGATGTTACTACCGAAGTATGAGGTCAATTAATTTCAAATGCTTGGCTCATAGAATTGACTCATTTTGTTTAAATCACGTGTACTCAACTTATTTTACATTCACGTAGAGGCCAAGGCGATGCAGTAGGGATTATGCTTGGGCATTTGAAAGAAGTGAGAGAGCATCTGCGTAGTCTGCACCTGTCATAGTCTTTACTGGATATCGTTGGCTTCCTGATTTTACAATGTATTTTTTTTTTCTTTTATTAGATCTACGGATGTTCGAAGTACGTAATCTAGATAGAATATAAACAAACAAGGGGCTAATGCCTCTTGCATGACCAGCTACAACGTTAAAGAAATTTGTGTCTCCATCTGGTGAGCGAACCGTTGATTTCGTGTTTTTGGATAGCATCATTATAGAGGTAATAATTTCTTTGGGAAGACCATATACAAGTAGTAATTGCTCCATCTTTTCTCTGTGTATGGAGTCGAATGCCTTGGGAGAACCCTTTCAACAATAGTGTTACCTCGAGATTCTTTGCTCGTAATCATTCGATGATTCAGCGGATTGTCAGAATTTGTGAAGTTGTGGAGTGATTTCTTCAAAAGCTATTTTGATTTTTCTTGATTTTAGATTAGATACAATTATGAGGCAAAAGGTATAATAAGATTTAGCAGCTCTAGCAGTAAGAGCAATGCTTCTGTAGTTCTCAGTGATTCAGAGGTCACCTTTCTTGAAAAAAAAAAAGATGAAACTTTTCGTTCATTTCTTTATTGAGTATTGTTTATAAACTGCGTTGCACAGTTGGAGAAGTGTGTCATTAAAAATAAAAGAAGAAAAAAAAACACGAAAAAAATTAACAGGACTTCTTCAGATCTCATGGATGAAATAATGAAGGAATTTTTTTATCCATAAGATCTGAAGAAGTCCTGTTAATTTTTTTCGTGTTTTTTGATTTTATCAAAAACACATAACAGGATGGAAATAAATCTATAATCCTAATGTGACCGGTTTTTGTTTTTTCTTAAAGAAATTATTGCTCTGTAATGTCAGTTACATTGAGCTCTTTACCAGGAAAATTTAAATGTTCACTGTTGATTGGTTTTTTGTCCCGATGGAATTACTCCCAACTCCGGTTTAACTGGACCTAATAATACACATATATACATATATATATACTTATAAATATATATGTATATATATATATATATATATACTCACACATATATATGTATTACACAGTTTCTTTTTGCTTATAGACTTTATTCAGTTTTCTCATTCTCTCTCTCTCTCTCTCTCTCTCTCTCTCTCTCTCTCTCTCTCTCTCTCTCAATATATATATATATCGCCAAGGAGCACATGAAGGTCGATGCCCACTGTCAAGTCATCCGTGCACCCAAGCAATACTTTCACTATTGCACCTAAATATTTACGACCCCATGATGTCTGAAAAGCCCCTAACGGGAAATGCAAACAAACAAAAAACAAAAAAAATCTCATTCCACGAATACGTGGGATCTCCCACTATTAAAAAAAGACCCTTGTGCCTCCTCCGACCGCCGTGGGAGGGTAAATAAATACATTCTCTCTCTCTCTCTCTCTCTCTCTCTCTCTCTCTCTCTCTCTCTCTCTCTCTCTCTTGAGCGCACATAGTTGCTTTTACAAAACCCAATAACATTAAGGTACGAATAAATTGTGTATGTTTTCATAATTCTTCTGCGCTAAGGCTAAGAGATAGCAACGTCCCGACGTCTTGGTGTTTGACGTCTTCAGTAGGAAAAGAAAGAAAGAATATGAAGATTGTGTTCACCTCCTTTTATTACTTCTATGTTGGGCCAACTGAAATTCCCAAACAGCTGCGAAGATGGCTTTTCCGTTCCGACTGTCCGGGTTTCTTAGAAATTAATCTTGTTTCCTGAAAAGTGCCCGGCTAGAGATACACTATCAGATTACGAGTTGTGCCACTTCAGAATTCTTTTAGTAGATAGATAGATAGATAGATAGATTGGTTGGTTGGTTAGTTGGTTGTAATTTTATGGCATACCAACATTTGTAGGTCATTTAATGCCAAATCCTGTTTATACACATGCATTGAATATATTTATTTTGTAAACAAATAGTTTATAGGTAACACTTTAAAGAAGCTAAAAACACTTTTGTTTTCACACAGTTAAATGGTTTCAAGTAGTGCTATCTAACCCTAATAATTCTGGGGGTGTCCCCATTGTGTAATGGTTAAAGTGCTGGACTGCGGAATCGTAGTACGCGAGTTCGAACTCCAGTTGCGCTATTACGTTCACTTACGGAAAAATACCCTTGGGAAAGGTATGAACCCCCTTATCCTCCCAGCCATGGGTACCACTATTGTCCTTCTGATGATGGATTTGACATTAAAATAACCCAAAAAGGTTGATATGCGATTAAATAACAAACAAACCAATAATTATAATCACTCGTTAATTGGTTTCAAGTACTGCTGTCTAAAACTAACAATTAAATTTAACATCAGTCATTTGTTTGCACACAGTTAAGGGGTTAGTTCTAATTATCCTATAGATGAGACCCTAACAGGTTCTACCCATATTTACCAACCCCTCCGCTCGGGCAGGATATGACACAAGGTCAATTTTTAAGCGGAGTTTAACAGGTTTTGATTCAGAGTTTTCCTTCTCCTAGACTAGTTGCCTCACCAAGGCTGAAGAATCCAGTCTTTCCTACTATTTACCCATAGCTGGAGGGAGAATAATTGGATTTATACCTTTCCCAAGGGTATTCGTGCTATGTGAAATGCAATTAGTCTCGGCCAGGATTTGAACTCGTGTCGCCGTGTCCAATTCCTACGACGATAACCATTACATACGGGCACCTCCTACTAACAGGTTTTACCACTCCAGGCTCGAGCAGACCTGGAAATAATGGCAATGTAGAGATACTCTACATTCCCCAAAGCTCCAAGACTGAAGCCTCACCATCAGATTTAGTCAAGTGTCATATTCAAAACGCTCTTTGAGGTGGGGTCTTACCCCTATGCAGAGATACAGTCCGTGTATTCCACAGTCCCAGCCAACTTAGATAGATAGATAGATAGATAGATAGATAGATAGATAGATGTATGTCCCTAAGACAATTCAATATTTTCTGCTGCCGTATTCTGGCAGTTTCGACACTGGTGCAAAGTTTTATTGATTTTTGTCATTCCCTGGGGCAACATGGGTGGGACTCGCTGCATGAGCAACTGCCTGTCTCTCATACAACAAACCTGGGTTTATATCCAAACGTAAGTCTAACAGGTGTCACGAACTTGAATTTATAAGAAATTATTTTCTATTGCACTGCTTAGATATATTTCTTTACTATGAATATGCATCAGAAATTATTTTACAGTCAGTAATGCATAAGAAATTATCATACAATAGATATTTAATAGAAAGTATTTTACTGTAGAAATGCAATTTTATAGGAAATTATTTTACTGTAGAAATACACTGGCTATTATTATATGATAGAAATACAGCAAAATTCATTTTACTGTTGAAATTTACTGATAATGTACATTTTCAATAAAAATTGTTTTAATGGATAAATTCATTGAACAGTATTTTACTATAGATATTCGGCAGAAATTATTTTAAGGTAGAAAAGCATCGAACATTATTTTACAGAAGGTATTCAATATAAATGTTTTTAGTACAGAAATGCATTGAACATTCTTAATTTTTTCTTCTTTCTTTTTCTTTTTTCTTTTCTTCTTTACTTTTTTTCTTTTTTTCTTTTTCTTTATCTTTTTTCTTTTTTTACTATAGATTTTCTGCAGAATTCACACCAATGCACAGATAATTATTATGCTATTGATACTGAATAGAAATTATTTTACAGTAGAAATTCACTGAACATTATTTTGCAATAGATCTTCAATAGAAATTATTTTACTGTAGAAATGAATTGAGCATTATTAAAAAATAGATATTCAATAGAAATTATTTTACTGTAGAAATGGTCAGAAAATTATTTTACTTATGTTATTGTTATAATTCCACTTGTAGCATGTCATAATTAACAGAATTAGAAGAATCTATCCGAAGGAATTAGATAAAGGGTTCGGTTTGAAGTTTCTTGTAGGTTCCTGACTTCGACAAGAAACACCGAGGGAAAGTCGGAGGATTCATCAGCCAAAAGCTTATGTATATAATAATAAATATAAACACAATAGTCCAAATACTCTAAATAATAAAATTGCCCAGTTGGCTGGGGTTGTAGAATACACCGACTGCTTCTCTGCAGAGGGGTAAGACCCCCCCTCCCAACGAGTGTTCTGGATATGACACTAAACGATCTGATAGTGAGGTTCCAATAATGCAGGACCTTTAGGAAATGCGGAGTACCCCTTCATTGCCATCGCTCCCGTATCCACTCTGGCTTGGAGTGGTAGCTCCTGATAGGGTCCTATCTATGGGTTAAACTGCGTACTTATGACCAACTGAATTGTTTAAATTATAACTGTTTGACTAAACTTAATAACTTGAAATAGAAATGTTTTTAACAATTAAACTGCGTACTTACATTTAAACTGCATACTTATGCTAAACTGAACTGCTTGAAATAGAACTTTTTTAACACTTAAACTGCTTACTTATGCGAAACTGAATTTTTTTAAATAGAACTGTTTTGATGTTTAACTGTTTTATGACAAAAACTATACTTATACTAAACTGAATTGTTTGAATTAGAACTGCTTGACTAAACGGAATAGCTTAAAATAGAAATGTTTTTGACACTTCAACTGTATACTTATGCTAAACTGAATTGTTTGAAAAAGAATTGACTATTTGTATAAAAATGTATTTGGCGTTAAATAACCTACAAAGGTTTATATGCCATAAAACCCAAACAAATAACTAACCAACGATTCTGGCCCGGAGTGGTAGCACCTGATAGGACTTTATCTAAGGGGCTAATAGAACTAAACTGCGTACTTATCCTAAACTGAATTACTTGAAATAAAACTGTCTTTGAAATTTAAACTTTAGTTATACTAAACTGAATTGTTTCAATTAGAACTGTTAGACTAAACTGAAACAGTTGAATAGTCATTTCAGTGTACTTGGGTTTAACTGAGTTGATTGAAATAGAACTGTTTATTACTATAAAAATGGATTTGGCTTTAAAAAACCTACAAAGGTTAGTATGCTATAAAGCCCAAACCAAACTAAACTAAATGATAAAATTTTCTGTTGAAACAAGAATCATAATTCCAGCTTCTTTTGACTTTTTGCTCATTGGTCTTGTGGGTAGAGTGTTCGCCAGTGGTCCGGGAGACCAGGGTTCAATCCCCGGTCGCGTCATACCAAAGACTTTAATAATGGTATTTGATACCACCTTGCTTAACACTCAGTAATATAAGGTACGTATCAAGGGTAAAGTGGAGCAATCCAGGGAAAGGAGTAGCGCCCTCCCCAACACTTTGGTGTAGTAGCCATTGAAAAGGAAGCGATCTGGTCGCCCTCGATTACGGTCGCCAACTCTACTTACTTTCTAGTAGTGTAATGTTTGATTAAAGATTTCTTCATCATTAGAATAAAGGTAGCAAGTCTGGTAAATGATTTCAACGTCAGTACACAATATACTCGAATAATGAACAATCCCTAACTTTTGATTCGACTTGTTTACAATTCTCCTTGATTCTTTTGAATAAGTTCACGTTTTTAATGTGAAATAAATATTCATAAATACTTTATTACATTAAAATCTACTCAACAAAGCTTTTTTAAAAATCTTTGTTGAAGATGAAACGGTAGTAATATATAAGAAAACCGATACTTCAAAAATTATTGGTATACATTTGTCAAATTTGGTTTTTAATTAATTGTTAATTTATGGATTAAGCAATTTATAGATTGACAATATAACATCTGTGCATATTAGGAGGTGTCCGTGGTGTAATGGTTATCGTCATGGGAAATGGACACGGTGACACGAGTTCAAATCCTAGACGAGACTGATTGCATTTCACATAGCACTAATACCCTTGGGAAAGGTATGAATCCAATTATTCTCCCTCCAGCTATGGGTAAATAGTAGTGCAGACTGATTTCTTCGGCCTTGGTGAGGCAACTAGTCTAGGAGAAGGAAAACTCTGAATTCAAACCTGTTAAACTCCGGTTAAAAATTGACCTTGTGTCATATCCTACCCAAGCGGAGGGGTTGGTAATATGTATAACATCTGTGCATATTATACAATGATATAAAAAGATATTACACTCCTAAAAGTAAAAAAAACATTGGCTATTGTATCCTTGACTTAATCGAATTTTCCATTCATCTGCCCTAACGTGTCTCCTCATAGCCTAACTTTATTTGTTCTCCGTCCCACCACCGGACAAGTAAGGCACAGGGCCTTTTTTAAAGTGGGTCCAGACGCAGGGCAGCAGCCCATACGCGTCTGGCAAGATCCAAAAATGCCTTCGGCCCCGTCGGCATTCCCCCAATGGGGGCACCTCAGACGCCAGGAAATAAAAACAGCAAACAATTGGTAAAACTATTTGTGAAATGCCGTAACAAACGATTTTAGTTGAGGTGTTTAAATTACTTCTCAGCAAGCGAGAATGAAGCACAAGGCCATTTTATAGTGCTGATCAACATGTTGGCATTCCGCTTTTTGGGTACCTCTGGCGCCGAATAATCAAATCAACGCTGCAAAACATGTGTAGCGATGGGGGTCAGCCCACTGCGACCAAATGATCAATTTAGAACTCCTCATCACGATAATAATTATAATTATAATTAACTTTTTATGCAGTCTCCACAAATGAGAGTATTCGGACAATCATTTTCATTTATATCCGCAACGTTTCGGCCGATGCCTCCTTCGGCCTTCTTCAAGTGTTTCATGTCGAACTCAGGAGCCAAAACAAAACTTCCAACTGAAACCTTTATTTAATCCACGAGAATAGATCGTTCTACTTTCGTTAACAATAACCGTGGATGAGTGTTAATTGATCATAAATATTCTTTCCTATTTTCATTTTTATCTGCAATCAGGATTGAACCTGAAACCACTTGATGATTTCATTTAGAAGTTCTTTAACCGAACGTTACGCCACGTGTCCCGCTGGAAAATCCAGCATAAATTTTGGGGATTTGGGAAACGTTGTGAATGTAACGATAAAGATGAAGACAATAATCCAAATAGTCTAAATGATAAAATGTTGTGAATGTAACGATAAAGATGAAGACAATAATCCAAATAGTCTAAATGATAAAATGTTGTGAATGTAACGATAAAGATGAAGACAATAGTCCAAATAGTCTAAATGATAAAATGTTGTGAATGTAACGATAAAAATGAAGACAATAGTCTAAATAGTCTAAATGATAAAATGTTGTGAATGTAACGATAAAAATGAAGACAATAGTCTAAATAGTCTAAATGATAAAATGTTGTGAATGTAACGATAAAAATGAAGACAATAGTCTAAATAGTCTAAATGATAAAATGTTGTGAATGTAACGATAAAAATGAAGACAATAGTCCAAATAGTCTAAATGATAAAATGTTGTGAATGTAA
Source organism: Sepioteuthis lessoniana (assembly GCA_963585895.1). Classification (NCBI taxonomy): domain Eukaryota; kingdom Metazoa; phylum Mollusca; class Cephalopoda; order Myopsida; family Loliginidae; genus Sepioteuthis; species Sepioteuthis lessoniana. The sequence continues at coordinate 72,907,171 of OY757933.1, forward strand.
CGATAAAAATGAAGACAATAGCCCAAATAGTCTAAATGATAAAATGTTGTGAATGTAACGATAAAGATGAAGACAATAATCCAAATAGTCTAAATGATAAAATGTTGTGAATGTAACGATAAAGATGAATAGAATAATCCAAATAGTCTAAATGATAAAATGTTGTGAATGTAACGATAAAGATGAAGACAATAATCCAAATAGTCTAAATGATAAAATGTGAATGTAACGATAAAGATGAAGACAATAGTCTAAATAGTCTAAATAATAAAATGTTGTGAATGTAACGATAAAGATGAAGACAATAGTCTAAATAGTCTAAATGATAAAATGTTGTGAATGTAACGATAAAAATGAAGACAATAGTCTAAATAGTCTAAATGATAAAATGTTGTGAATGTAACGATAAAAATGAAGACAATAGTCTAAATAGTCTAAATGATAAAATGTTGTGAATGTAACGATAAAAATGAAGACAATAGTCTAAATAGTCTAAATGATAAAATGTTGTGAATGTAACGATAAAGATGAAGACAATAGTCTAAATAGTCTAAATGATAAAATGTTGTGAATGTAACGATAAAAATGAAGACAATAATCCAAATAGTCTAAATGATAAAATGTTGTGAATGTAACGATAAAGATGAAGACAATAGTCTAAATAGTCTAAATGATAAAATGTTGTGAATGTAACGATAAAAATGAAGACAATAATCCAAATAGTCTAAATGATAAAATGTTGTGAATGTAACGATAAAGATGAAGACAATAGTCTAAATAGTCTAAATGATAAAATGTTGTGAATGTAACGATAAAGATGAAGACAATAGTCTAAATAGTCTAAATGATAAAATGTTGTGAATGTAACGATAAAGATGAAGACAATAGTCTAAATAGTCTAAATGATAAAATGTTGTGAATGTAACGATAAAGATGAAGACAATAGTCTAAATAGTCTAAATGATAAAATGTTGTGAATGTAACGATAAAAATGAAGACAATAGTCCAAATAGTCTAAATGATAAAATGTTGTGAATGTAACGATAAAGATGAAGACAATAGTCTAAATAGTCTAAATGATAAAATGTTGTGAATGTAACGATAAAAATGAAGACAATAGTCCAAATAGTCTAAATGATAAAATGTTGTGAATGTAACGATAAAGATGAAGACAATAGTCTAAATAGTCTAAATGATAAAATGTTGTGAATGTAACGATAAAAATGAAGACAATAGTCCAAATAGTCTAAATGATAAAATGTTGTGAATGTAACGATAAAGATGAAGACAATAGTCTAAATAGTCTAAATGATAAAATGTTGTGAATGTAACGATAAAAATGAAGACAATAGTCCAAATAGTCTAAATGATAAATTTTGCCAAACTTCATCTCAGAAATAATTATGCAAGTTTGTTAACTTTTTATAATGTGCTTATTATTTTTAAACGTGTTATAAATAGTAAACAAAGTTAATTAATACCTTATCTTACCTAAGAGTTTTTGTTTGGGTATTGGCTATTTGAGGGACACTTTAGGTCGATGTTCCGCCAAGGATTGGTCTAAAAACCAGGTAAATTTTAAAATTTACGTTTTAAAAACGTGTTAGGTGTAATCAATGACCCTTCGTTTTTTGTTGAAATATTGGTCTCAAACGAGTAAATACGACAATTATATTTTGAAAAGCTAGCATTACAAAAAGATTTAGTGTCGTGTTTTGTATCATATGACTTTCCAAAATTGATTATCCAACTTTGTTATTATGAAGTAGCGGATAAATACAGCTTTTTTTTTTTTTTTACTTTAAGCCGCATTAACTCCATTATGGTAGGATTATCGCTTTTGCCACGACGGGGCTCCTAATCGTGGTTATCTGCGTTCATCTTTCTTATCAGCAGAACAGGTCCGGAATCATCAGAGAATAATGGGCAAAGCGATAGCGGAGAAAAAAGCAGCATTGGTCATTTATCTGCAGTTGTAATAAGGGCCGTTTTGACACGAACCAAATAAGAGCGCAAGATGAGAAGTTGCCGGGGAACAAAAATGAGCAACGAAACACGAGGCGAGATTATTAAATACAATTACTTGTTTGTTTTTCCCGCCAAACATTGGTTCTTTTTTTTTTTTCGCTCTGTTATTTACTTCTTCGGCACTTTTGAAGAATATGTCAGTTTTCCATTTTGTCTTCAGTCGATTTTCTTTCGGCAACATTTTCATTTTTTCTTCTTTCTTTTTCTTTTCTTTTTTACTTATTTTCTTTTCTTTTTTTCTTTTTCATTCTTTCCTTTCGTTTTTCTTCTTTCTTTTTCTTTTCTGTTTTCTTTATCTTATTTTATTTTTATTTTTCATTCTTTCCTTTCCTTTTTCTTTTTCTTTCTTTTTTTTACTTTTCTTTTTCTTTTCTTTTTCTTCTTTCTTTTATTTTCTTTCCTCTTTTTTTATTTTTTCTTTCCGTTTCTCTTTCTTTTCTCTTTTTTATTCTTTCCTTTACTTTTTCTTTTACTTTCTTTATTTTTTTACTTTACTTTTTATTTTCTTTTTCTTCTTTCCTTTTCTTTTATTTTCTTTCCTCTTTTTTCTTTTTTCTTTCCTTTTCTCTTTCTTTTTTGTTTTTTATTCTTTCCTTCACTTTTTATAATTTATTTTTTCTATTGTTTTTTCTCTTTTTCTACTTTCCTTTTCGTTTTTACTTTCGTTTTTCTTCTTTCCTTTTCTTTTTTTTTCTATTCTTTTTTACTCTTTCCTTTTCTTTTTCCTTTTTTCTTTTTTATTCTTTTCATAATTTTTCTTTTTTTTACTTTTTTGATTCATTTTTCTTCTTTCCTTTTCTTTCTTTTTTCTTTTTATTCTCTCCTTTTCTTTTTTTTTCTTTTTTTATTCTTTCCTTTTCTTTTCTCTTTTTCTTCTTTCTTTTTTCTTCTTTTTTACTTTCCTGTTTTCTTTTCCTTTTTCTTCATTTGTTTACTCATTAATCTCAATAATTTTCTTTCTTTCTTTCTTTCTTTCTTTCTTTCTTTCTTTCTTTTCTCTATTCGTTTCTCTTTCTTTTCCTTCTTTTTTTCAGTAATTCTCTCACTTTCTTTCTTTTATAATTCAGTTTTTTTTTTCTTTTTTAGATCTTTTATTCTTTTCTTTTCTTTTCTTTCGTACTTTTTGCAATTTTTCATTATTTTGATTTCTCTTTCCTCCTCTTCCTACTACTACTACTACAATTTCTTTTCCTCCTCTTTAATCCTTTATTGTTGTTGTTGTTGTTGTTGTAGCTCTTATTATTATTATTATTATTATTATTATTATTATTATTTACTCCTTTAGAGTTTTTCACATCAGTGTTAGCTGATGGATTTTTACTGGAGTTTGAGTGACAGCAAGTCTCCTCAAGTCTCCAGGACTCGTCTCAGGATTATTATTATTATTATTATTATTATTATTACTACTACTACTACTACTACTACAACTTATCTTCCTCTTTAATCCGTTCTTTTTTTTCTTCTTCTTTTTCATCATCTTATTATTGTTATTATGATTACTACTACTACTACTACTTATCTATCAAGCCCTTCTTCTTTTTATTACTACTCCTGCCTCTTCTTATCTTCCTCTTCAATCCATTCTTCTTCTTCTTCTTCTTCTTCTTCTTCTTCTTCTTCTTCTTCTTCTTCTTCTTCTTCAACCAGCTTCCAGCATTCTGGTTTTCTTAAATAATTAACTGAGACCCAATGAGCGCTGATTGGCTTAAGGATAATTCTTTCTTGCTGAAAGCTGATTGGGTAATCGTTGTCAGGTCAGCGAATTGATTGGATGAAGAAAAGAAGACGATAGAGAAACGGAATGCCGTGTCGATAATAAGAAAATGTCTCCCTGGGCAGGGAGGGGAAACTGGAATCGATTATGAGGAATACGAAATTCGTTATTTAACTTGAAGTCTATCAAGAATTTACAAGTACTCACACATATCTATAAAGAAATTTGCACATAGAAAGTATATATATATATATATATTTCATTAGAATTTGTTGCTTTCTTCCCACTCGGTATATCTCGGAAAATGATTTGATGTATTGCAACCAAATTTGGCATTCAAACTTATTGAAACCAGAGGAGAATTTTAACATTACTGGAGCAGAAAAAGGGTTCTCTTCTCTTGAAGAAATCTCTCGAAGGAAAATATAAGAAATAATCAGAGGGAAGGCATGTTGCTTCAGACATATGTTTCGGAATTTTAATCTACAAAGATAAAATAAACCTTACAAATCATCTTTAAAAAATAATTATTCATTTGTATCTAAATATTATTAATTAGAATTATTTTGACTGTGAGAAATAAAATAATTATAACAAATAAATCTTCATATCATTTGGAAGTCATCATCAGTGCAAATTATGTTTCTTATTAAAACGAAAGAACACAGGGTATTATGTTCGAAATTGATTACGTCTTGTGGTGGAATTTTTTGGAAGAGGGTAGCAGCATTTACGGCTTGAGAAACCAATTTTAAACGGTTTACAATTGTAAATGTCTAAAAAAAGAATAGCTTATATATATATATATATATATATATATATATATATATATATATATATATATATATATATATATATATATATATATATATATATATATAAGCTATTCTTCAAGTCCTGTTAAAAATTGTTTTAGATCTGATGAAATCCTGTTAAAAATTGTTTGGGAATTTTATTTTCCTGTTGGATCTGATGAAGTCCTGTTAAAAATTGTTTTAGATTTGCGTTAACGGCAGGGGTTTTGGTGCCATTCAAAGAAAAAATGATGACTTACAAGAATTCAAATTGACAATTTTGTTGGAAATGGTTGAAATGTGGATATGTATTACTGTAATTGCTAAAGTGTTCATTTTATTGGTTTTGTTATTGTCTTAATCTGAAAGGAAAAGGGACCGGAATAAGCCTTACATGGGTAGCTGAAATAGATTCCGTTTCTCCCTCTATTTCCTTCCTTTGACTATCCCTCATATCTCCTTGTAATTGATTTTATTTTCCTATTTGATCTGATGAAGTCCTGTAAAAATTGTTTTAGAGTCTTTGATTCATGTCAATGCTCTTAATAGGATGGAAATAAATTTATTTCCCTAATGTGACCAAATATTGTTTTTTCCTTGAAATAATATATATATATATATATATATATATATATACATATATATGTGTGTGTGTGTGTGTGTGAGAGAGAGAGAGAGAGAGAGAGAGAGAGAGAGAGAGAGAGAGAGAGAGAGAGAACAAGTTTAATTGAATATGGCGGGCAAGGAACATCGTATGAACATTTTATCCAACTTTTCTTGGTCCTTTAAAAGGGAATGTATTTAAAGCTTAAAAGAGAATACGATCTCTACGGTCTCTGTTCATCCGGATACACACACATACTCACACACACATTTTTCACAAAAAATACTTTATTTCTCTAAAGAATCGCTAAAAAATAAGTACGCTCCAAAAATTGTTATATAATTAAGGAATGATTACTTTTATATCGATCATTTTTCGTTAATTATATTTTATCATTCAGTTTGGTTGGGCTTTGATCTATTCGGGTTAAAAGTTCTGGTGCATAGTCATTTGGTACAGTTTTACACTCGTGCGCAAAGGATATGACAATCACCATTGTCATAAAAAAAAAACAGGCAGGAAATGAGACTGGAGTGTGGATGATGTCATGCCCGGAAGAGACAGTCCTGAGAATTTAAGGATTTTTAAAAAGAGTGAGTTGAAAGCTGAGATTGGACCATGGAAGCAGACAATTGAGTTCTCTGCCATTGGGGCATAGAGAATTGAGTTCTCTACCGTTGAAGATGTAGTTGGGATTTTCGGATCTCTACTGACTGAGATCTAAACACTGCAAGATACACCGCGCGTTAGAATGGGGTTAGCATAGTAAGAATTGTGTCGCACTCCTCGTGTCGAAGAACCGAAGTCAGAAGATAATCCTATTTACCAACCCCTCCTCTCGGGCAGGATATGACACAAGGTCAATTTTTAACCGGAGTTTAACAGGTTTTAATTCAGAGTTTTCCTTCTCCTAGACTAGTTGCTTCACCAAGGCTGAAAAACCAGTCTGCACTACTATTTACCCATAGCTGGAGGGAGAATAATTGTATTCATACCTTTCCCAAGGGTATTAGTGCTAAGTGAAATGCAATCAGTCTCGTTCAGGGTTTGAACTCGTGTCGCCGTGTCCATTTCCTACGACGATAACCATTACACCACAGCAAGATAATAAAACCGCTCATACCTGAACAACGGAGTCGGCCTGTTTCTGTAAATGTGTATTTGTATTATGTGGTTTGCATATGTATACGTGTGATATACGACGAAATGAGTACACTCCAAAAATGAGTACACTTAAAAAATGAGTACATTCCAAAAATGAGTACACTCCAAAAATGTGTACATTCCAAAAATGAGTACATCCAAAAAATGAGTACACTCCAAAAATGAGTACATTCAAAAAATGAGTCCACTCCAAAAATGACTACACTCCAAATAGTCTTTATTAAAAGATAATTTCCTTCTCAATCGAAAAAAACAGGACCTTATTATATCTGGTAGAATACAATATAATCATTAGTTTTTACTATTCTCTCAATCATTGAAACTAAAAATCAATATATATTTATCTTAAGAAGATTTGATTGTGTTATTAGTTTCGTTAGGTTGGTAGTCGTTGGTCCATGAATTAGGGTTAAAGTATTTTACTCCTTGTGTTCGTCTTCTAACTCCATTTAATTTCTGGCCTAGTTGGCTTGGGCGACATAATACACCGACTGTATCTCTGCAAAGACGTAGACTCCCCCAACGAGTGTCCAGATATGACACTAAACAATCTGATGGTAAAGCTCCAGTAATTCTGAGGCTTTGAGGAATGTGAGGTGCCTCTTCATTGCCTTCGCTCCCGGTTCCACTCTGGCCCGGAGTGGTAACATCTGAGACGGTTCTATCTATTGGTCAAATAGAACTAAACAGTGTACTTATGTTAAACTGAATTGTCTGAAATAAAACAGTATAAGGATGATTTGGAATTAAATAACCAACAAAGGTTGTTATGCCATAAAACCAAACCAAACCAAACCATCCATTTAACTTGTATGCTTCTTTCTTGTCTGTGGAAGGCTGCAAGAAAATCTAAGGAAGGAAGGAAAGAGTCAAAGATACCTTTCAAATTCCAACTTTATTTTAGGGTGTAAATTGACTATTCTGTGTCAGTGAAAGTTTCCTGGACCAGTAGAAATATGTCACGTTTCCCAGAGAAAGCGTTGATATATATTTGTCATTTTTGGTAGTGGTGAGTTTAAGGTCGCTGGTTATGTCCAGTGAATGTTTTTCAATACAGACATCTGCTACAGGAAATGCAATCTGCCCCTGAGTCCGAGACTAGGTGAACATGTGTGCTGCCTGCAAGCAGTCGAATGAAGAAGGGGCCTTTCAGTACTACAATGAAACTTGAAGTGAAAATGGATTCCTTTTTAGTGCTAGTAAGTCTGTCTTTTGGGTGTGCGCAGACTTCGCTTCCAGTCAGAGGCTTCTGGGAACCGCTACACTTTATCAATTCACTTTATTTTATTTTTTATTCTATTTTTATTAATCTCCGCAATCATACCAAAAATAAGTGTATCCTTTATATATATATATATATATATATATATATATATATATTCCTGCATTTCTATTCTTGGTTACAGGGTTTCAGTGCTGTAGATTTCGGTCATAAATGATAGCAAATAATATCCGTTTTGATAGTACCACTTGCAAGGAGATACATTTGTAGCGTTTCTATTCATAATCAGACTATATCATGAACTACGAATGTCAATAGATCTAATGAAAGAAATTGTTTCACACTAAAAATACAAAAAGTAGACGCTATCTAGCAGAAACTATTACTGACGCAGTCTACGCTGATGATCTAGTGTTTCTTGCAAATTCACCTGTACAAGCCGAACGTCAACTGAATAGCTTGGAGTCGGTAGCAAAAGACTTTTAATCAAGATGATGCCTTCTCCTTACAAAATGGCAAGCCTCGTAAATTAATAGATCAGTTTATATACCTGAATAGCAATATCTCATCTACCGAAAACAATGTAAGTATATACATAAGTAAATCATGGTCGGTGATTGACAGGTTGATGGCTTTATGAAAATCTGATCTCTCAGATAAGATCAGAATTCTTCCAACCTGTAACCGTATCAATATTACTCTAGGGATGCACCACTCTTGGACTTTAACGAAACGCCCGGAGAAAAAGCCACGTAGAAACGATACATGCAGTTTTAAACAAATCCTGGAAGCAACACCCCCAAAAAACAACTACTGTACGGCTACTTAACTTAAAACTCAGAATCCTTCCAAGAACAAGAAATAAGGTGAATTTTGCCAAAGTAATCGACAATAAGAAGCTCACTTTACAGGAAATAAATGATAATGAGTCCTTCGATGCACTCAAAGACTGTCAGCATTACCGTCTTTACTGACCACTGCGCTAAGAACCTTTTCTTTAACGGAGAGTCAATGTGTTACCACTCCATAGACTGTTTTTAGCCTATTTGTAAACATTTTTTGACAAAAACACGCTCCTCTGTATACTTCACACCTTCAACAATAAATATTTCATAGCTTACACTTTTCAGTCAACAAAAATTTGATGACAGACTTTAGTTCAACCATTATGCACTCTGATTTGCCGCCATTTTGAATTGTCTCAAAGCAAATATTTTTGAGGAACTGAATATATATATTTATATATATATACGTGGTGCATTCAATAAGTTTCCAGACTTTTTTTGTACAGGCATCTAAAATTGTCGTAGACTCTTGAAAATTCAAACCGGCTCATTGGGCTAGTGAGTAGAGTGTTCGCCAATGGTCCGGGAGACCTGGGTTCAATCCCAGGTTACGTCATACAAAAGACTTTAAAAATGGTACTTGATACCTCCTTACTTAACACGCAGCAATATAAGGTAGGGATCAAGGGTAAAGTAGAGAAATACAGGGAAAGGAGTAGCGCCCTCCCCTACACCTCGGTGTAGTGACTATTGAAAAAGGAGCCTTCTGGTCGCCCTCGACTACGGTCGCCAACTTTACTTACTTTACTTATTGTTATACATCTTATGAGATGACTGACCAATTTTTATGATTTCAGCTTCAAATGCACAGCTACACCTCGGTGTAGTAGCTATTGAAAAGGGATCCTTCGGGTCACCTTCGACTAAGGTCACCAGCTTTACTTACATACTCAGATATAGAGTCAACGGCGTTTATTGACCGTTAGTTTCTCATCTATGTGACCCTAGTGCCAAGTTATATATGTAATGGCGCTGGGATGGGCTTAGTGAACTCTAGAAAGATTAGCACAATACACATGTTTACTCTGAGGATCGAAACTACATCACTACATTCACAATATCCGGTGGTAAAATAATCAGCGAACGACTTATCTGAGAAATCCCTCTAAATAATCTAAATGAGCACGTGTAATTGTTTTTCCATGTGAATATGTACGTGTCTATCTAGTACTTTGTACGCATGCGTTCGAGTACATAACCGGATGTGTGTGACAGATCCGCACTCTACCCCTGTTTTAGATCGGGGGAGGATAGACCATCAAAAAAAGATGTGGAATAAATATGTGGGGGTGTTAATTACACTAGGCAGGGCAAGGGCAAAAAAGAAGGGGTCAATATGAATAAGTAGAAAGAGAGCATGGGGGTGGAGACATCTTCATGTTGATTTTTTTTTGTCACGTGGTCCAATGGTGAAGAACAGGCTTGTGGTTTGATTGAGAGAGGAGAGAAGAATGCAAAAAAAAGAGAGGGTAAGGATTTATTACAAAAAAGAACGGGAAAGAAAAAAGCGCAAAGAAAGAAAGAAAGAAAGAAGTCGTCAGAATATTTAGAAAGAAAGAAAGAAAGAAAGAAAGAAAGAATGCCAACATAAAGGAACAAGATAATAGAAAAGGTTAAAAACGAAAAAAAAAATATGAAAGAAAGAAAAAAATGTGAAAAAGAAAGAAAAAAATGAAAAAAAAAAAAGAATTTTAAGAAGAAAATGAAAATATAAATATTGTCTGTTTTTATAATGTCACAGATGCAAAATTTACAAACACGTCGGTCGAGTTTGGGGGCAAATTTTAAGTGAATGGAAATGATTTCTTTTTCTTTCTACAATCAGGATGTGGAGGAGGGAGTAATTTGAGGAAAACAAGTTTGGGGGCATTCAGAATAAGATTTTTTTTTAATTGTCTCCAAAACCCGCAAAATAAAGACCATAGCAATATTTAAATTTATGATGTGTCTCCTAGCTTCTCCTTTAACATCAATACGTGGTGTTCGCGAATGATATAAATTCGGTGTGTGTGTGTGTAAGGGGAGGGGGTACTTAAGCGAACCTTAAGGGAATGTTAGGCATATGTAGTATTTTTATTCATTTATTTTTAAGGTTACTGGGGTGTGGGTGAATAGAGGGCTTGTACTTTCCTGGTGAGTATTAATTGTGAAAGAAAGAAAGAAAGAAAGAAAGACAAATATAAGTTTTAAAAGTTTCAACAGAAAGAAAGAGAGAAAGAAAGAAAGAAAGATTACTAGCAATAAAAGCACACACACAAATCGCACACACATACACACACACACACACATATATATATATATATATATATATATATATATATATATATATATATATATATATATATATATATATATATTTCAGGCTACGTTGAGCACACACGCGTGTGTGTGTTGGATTCAACGAAGAAGCCAGAAGTAAAACTTTCTACTAGTGAATATTTTTGCCTTGATCTCCATCCGCACTTGGGGTCCCTCGCCGGCGTTTAACAGTAGAAATTGTTATCTGCTTAAGTGGCCTAGCTATTGTTCCCCCAAGTGAAAAATATAAAGCTTGGAAAGGGGAAGTCGAGCGAAGAAAAAAATAGAATAAAATCTGAAATACAAAGAAATAACAAAAGTACAAAAATAAAAAAAATGATGTTGCATTATTTAATTTCATTTATTTATTCATATACTTATTTATTTAACAGATGAAGAAATGGACCTAAAAAGTAAGAAAAAAAAGGAAGAAGTGAAATAGAATAACTGAATTATAAGAAAGAAAGAAAGAAAGAAAGAAAGAATGTTAGACCAAAAAAGAAATAGAGACAAATGAATGGAGTAAAAAACTGAAAGAAAAAAAAGAAAGAAAGAAAGAAAGAAAGAAAGAAATTTGATATTTGTAAAGAAAAACAAGAATGAGTAAGCAAAAGTCGGTCTAAATCAAGTTAGACTAAAAGGAGAAATAGAAAGACAGAAAAAAAAGAAAGATTAATAAATCAAAATTTAAACCGAAAGAAAAGAAAATACATATATATATATAAATATATATATATATATTCTACGATGTTCGTTTTTTTATTACATTACATTTCTTTCATTTTTATTTCTTTATTTGTGAATATATATATATATATATATATATATATATTCACAAATAAAGAAATAAAAATGAAATATATATATATATATATATATATATATATATATATATATATATATTCACAAATAAAGAAATAAAAATGAAAGAAATGAAATGCAATAAAAAAAACGAATATCGTAGAAAGAAAGAAAGAAAGAAAGAAGTTGAAAATTAACTACAAAGAAAGCAAGAAACCAAGAAAGAAAGTTAATATTTGTGAAGAAAAACAAGAATGAGTAAGCAAAAGACGACCGAATTCAAGTTAGAAAGAAAGAAAGATTAAAAAAAATTAATTTAAACAGAAAGAAAGGAATATATATATATATATATATATATATATATATATATATATATATACATATTTAAAGAAATGAAAATAAAAGAAATGAAATGTAATAAAAACGAATATCCTAAAAAGAAAGAAAGAAAGAAAGACGAATACATTCAAGGAACTTACCCAAATGAAAAGAAAGAACAAATAAAAAAAGAAGAAAGTATAAAAAAAGAAATATACAGGGAAATCAATAAAGTGAAGAAAAAAGAAGTACGAATAGCAATAAATTATGTCTAAAAAATGAAATAAATGAATGAAAACACATACAATTTTTTTAAAAGAAAGAAAGAAAGAAAGAAAGAAAGAATCGAGTAAAAGAAAGAAATAAAGCAACGTAAAAATAAAAAAAATAATAAAAGACGAATATCGTGGAAAGTGAAAAGATAGAAAGAAGGGGAAAAATGGAGGAATATAAAGTAAAAGATAATAAAAAAAACGAAATGAAACCGAAAGGAAAAAAATAAAAAATAAAACAATACTTATACAATAAGAAAAAAATTAAAAATCAAAAACAAAACAAACAAACAAACAAGCTGACAAGCTCCAACCTCTCAAGTTTCCTTTTCGCTTACTTCAAACCAAATTCTAAGCGATGGCATTTCTATGTGTGGTGTGTGTGCGTGCCTGATTGTACGCGCGTACATGCACATTTCTTTTTTTTACCTTTTTCTTCTTTATTTCTTTCACGCCAATTCTCTCTCTCTCTCTCTCTCTCTCTCTCTCTCTCTCTCTCTCTCTCTCTCTCTCAGCGGGAGGAAGTGTGTCGGCACGTGTCTTGCATGCCTCGACACAATTCGCTTCCTGCTCTTCACGACATTTCGATTCGACTTGCTTCTTCGTCTTTCAATTCATGTCGTCTTTTAAACTGTGTACTGCTTTATTTATTTACTTACTCACACATTGAAATATTGTTGACATTTATTGACGAATGAGAAGCTAAGGATATTTTTCTTTTGCATTTTTAATTATTTTTTCTTTGAGGCCAGAATTATTTCAGTAACATTTTCTATTTGTTTTTCTTTTTTCAATACACATTCTTCGAATGGTCTATGGACTATTAATCGAGGCTGTTTAAGTTCTACTTCGTGCTAATGTCCATTGGAAAAGCAAGGCTTTTTATCTCCGTCTGCTATGGGTAAGTAGTAGGGCATATTGGACTTTTATAGTGTCTCACCCTGCCCCTGAAGGGTCGGGTAAATACTCTATATATTATTAACCGGACATTGGCATGATGGTTAGAGTGTTTCCCAATGACCCGGAAGACCTGGGTTCAATCCTAGATAGAATCATACCAAAGACTCAAAAAATGGTACTTGATGCCTCCTTGCTTAACACTCAGCATTATAAAATACGAATCAAGAGTAAAGTGGTACAATCAAGAGAGAGGAGCAGCGCCCCACACACACACACCTTGGTGTTGTAGCTATCGAAAAGGGAGCCTTTGGATCACCCCTGATTACGGTCACCAACTTAGTATATCATTATTTAACGCGTTTATATGAACCACAGTAAAGGAGGTGTCCGTGGTGTAATGGTTATCGTCGTAGGAAATGGACACGGCGACACGAGTTCAAATCCTGGACGAGACTGATTGCATTTCCCATTGTACTAATACCCTTAGGAAAGGTATGAATCCAATTATTCTCCCTCCAGCAATGGGTAAATAGTACTAATTAGTTACTTGAAATCATATATGTGAGTGCAAATATTGAATATCATTAAATAGAAGTGATTACTTGAAGGGATATAATTATTTGGAATTGATGATAATACCTAAAAACATACTAATACGTGCACATTATTTATATTAGATAGGAATACTTGATATCACATAACCGTGTGCAAATTTTTAAAAAAACTTAGAAAACAACGAAAAATGTAAATATAAATCACGTTCATTATATATATATATATATATATATATATACTAAGAAGAAGAAGAAACCACCACAAGAACGCAAAATTAGAAGGGATTGACCAGTAGATTAAATCCATTCCTGTTTCTTAATCGTTCTAACACATAACATGTTAACCCCCTCTACCCACGCCTATGAATGAAATAATTTGTAATTTGATTTCCACCTTTATTTTTACTTTTTACTTTTATTTTTATGTTCTAATTTTTATTTATATTTTTACTTTTTAATTTTTGTATTTTTTAATTCCTTTATTTTATCTTCTGAATACGAACTTTAACTCCACATTTGCTACTCTACAACGAGAGAGAAGCATGTAAATAGTCATCTGACGAGACTGAGAGTATAGTAAAATTCTCCGCCGAAATAAATTTATTATGACGACTTAACCGAGTTTGAGTCTCCATCAAATTGTACTATATATATATATATATATATATATATAATGAATGTAATTTAAATCAAGATAAAATAAATCTGGGCGGGTTAAAATCAATCTTTCTAATCAAGGCTTTTCTATATTCTCCCTCTCTCCCCCTCTCTCTCTATATATATATATATATAAGGTTTGATAGAAAAGTAACTCCCAATTATATATAAGTTATTTTTCAATCATCTTCTCTCTTTCTCTCACTCACTCACTCACTCTCTCTCTCTCTCTATATATATATATATCTTCATATTATGCTCTTATGGTCTTGAATATTGGATTGAAAATGAAAGTACTTTCTCACGTCTTTTTTATACATTCCGCTTTTGTTTCCTACTTCGCTTTTTTTAAGGAGCAACATTCTTGTTCCTCCTAGTTGCTTACCAATTTCTAAGCCCTAGCAGTACCCATAGTCCTCGCCCCAATCCGACCCCCAAGCGGCATCTAATGGTCGATCTTAGATACTTCGTTTCCTTACCATCTTTGTTCTCGGGCAACCTAATTCCCCAAGCGTTTCAAATTATACACCATATCTCCAAGGATCTCTCTACTTATATTATTTACGCATATGCTTGGCTTCTCCCCCCCTCGCACACACGCACACACACACACACACACATATATATATATATATATATAAGAGGGAATAGATAGATATTGATTGGGGTTAGTTAAACCACGCAGGGGTCAAAATAGTAGGACTTGTCTGAAGCATAGTGCTCACTCGTGGTGTACGAAATTAGCTTTACAGACATTTCCAGGCGGTTTCGCTTCTGTATATCTATCACTTTCCGTATATAATGAACTCTTCGGGTATTTTCAACGAATGTATGCTTATCAGTTATTTTTACAGAGTCCGACATAATGTTTTCGTGAAACATTACCCCTAGACCGAGTGGGAGATTCTTCTTTGAACATAGAACAGTCATGACCTTTTTATCACCATCATGTTGTCGAATGCAGAGCATCATGCGTTTGTGATTTAAACTTCATAACTCTATCAGTGCAATGCAACAGTTATTTCGTAAGCATTTCAAAATTGACTAGAAAGACTTCCAGACAGGAAAACCAAATTGAAGACTCAAGTCTTTAAACTTAGACCACAGAAAACTTATTATTTGTCTCAAGATCGTACCAATACGATTATCAATGACTCGGAGGTGCCTGTGGTGTAATGGTTATCGTCGGAAGATATGGACACGTTGACACGAGTTCAAATCCTGGACCTGACTGATTGCATTTCACATAGCACTAATACCCTTGGGAAAGGTATGAATCCAATTATTCTCCCTCCAGCTATGGGTAAATAGTAGGGCAGACTAGGTTCTTCAACCTTGGTGAGGCAGCTAGTCTAGGAGAAGGAAAACTCTGAATTCAAACCTGTTAAACTCCGCTTAAAATTGACCTTGTGTCATATCCTGTCCGAGCAGAGGGGTTGGTAAATATGATTATCAATGACTTGATCAGCACTGCAGAACATCTATGTGAGGTGTTCAAAATATTTAGCTCAAGAATTGGTTTGGTTTGGTTGGGTTTTATGGCATATCAACCCTTGTAGGTCATTTAATCCCAAATCCTCTTTATACATATATATTAAATAAATGATTTTTAGACATATTTTATAGATAATATTTTTAAAACGAGCCTGAGCTCATTTTGTTTCATACAGTTAAATGGTTTCAATTACTTCTACCTAATACGAATAATTGTATCTGCTATTAATCATTTATTTGCACATAGTTAAATGGTTTCAAGTATTGCTATTTATCACTAACTATTCAATTAAACATCATTTGTTTACACACTGTTAAATGTTCGAACAGTTCTATTTCAAACAATTCAGTTTATCATAAGTACACAGTTTAAACGTCAAACAGTTCTATTCAACCCATAGATAGGACCCTATCGGGTGCTACCACTTCGGACCAGAGTGGACCTGGGAGTAATCGCAATGAACAGGTACTCCGCATTCCCATGAGCTCCAGCATTACTGGAATGTCACCATCATATTGCTTAGAGTCATATCCAGGACATTTGTTGGGGGAGTTTTACTCCGCTGTAGAGATGCAGTCGGTGTATCCTACAGCCCCAGCTGACTGCGGGCAATATCTAATATGAATAATTTGCTCACAGCTATATGATTTCAACTCACTAATAATAATCTTTAGTAAATGATTAAACAGTTCTATTCGACCCATAGATAGGACCCTATCAGATGCTACCACTCCAGACCAGAGTGGACCTGGGAGTAATTGCAATGAAGGGATACTCTGCTTTCTCCGAAGCTTCAGCATTACAGCAGCCACATTATCAGATTGTTCAGTGTCATAGCTAGGACATTTTGTGAGGGAGTCTTTCTCTGCAGAGATGCAGTCGATGTATTCTACAGACCCAGCCGACTGGGCTATATAACTCAAGAAAACAAGCATTTGGATAATATAATCTTTAAACCAAAGTGATGAAAATAACAAAACAATATGACAAATATTGTTCTTTCTTACAGTGAAATATATTTTCTTTTTTTTTTAAATAAAGGAAATTATATTGTGAATTGAATTACCATGACCAGAAAATCCGGTGAACACTTGCGCGTGATATACCGAACCACTGGACAGCTGTTTCGACCTTTTTAGGTCTCATCAGTTGTAGAGTTTCGGCTCTGCAATCTGTAGTCGCTGGTTCGATCTCCAGTGGTGAAGATCATGGTATACACTGCTGATGAGACCTAATAAGGTCGAAACAGCTGTCCAGTGTTTCCGTATGTCGTGCGTAGGTGTTCGCCGGATTTTCTGGTTACGGTAATTGAATTCAAAGGAACCCTATTGTTTTGTTCTTTTTTATTAACTTTTCAAACACGAGGTATCATTCTGTCGGATCCAATATATTAGGTACTAATAAAGTTGCCCATTGTAATATAATGGCCGAGGGATTTCGTTTTATGCCTTTGGGTTTAGTTAGGCTGAGAACCTTTCGGCTCAGTGCATGGGTTACTTGGGTGCAACATTAACACAGGTGTTCACACGCCTGCGGGCGGAGCGGACGTGTCACTCAGAGATGTCACAATAGCCCGAGATGGGAAACGAGGCTACACAGTGCGAATGACGTCACGCACCGGAAGCGCAGGGAGGATTTGGGGAGATTTTGAAAAAGTCAGTTAGTAGAGTTGAGTCCAGCCTCGGAAGAAAACAGTTGGTTTTCGCTTGCTCGCGGAGGCCTTTGGGCAGGTGTCGCACGATAATGGGGCGGGGGCAGATGAAAAAGCCAGAATAGAAAGATTGTGCCTCTCTCTCCTTATGTCGAAGAACCTTAAAGCTCAAAGGTAATAAAAACTTTCGTTCCAGAACTGAGAAGTCGTTACGTGTTTTTCGAATTTTGAGATTCCTGTTCTATGTTATATTCCTATGTTCGAGATTCCGATGTTCTATGTTATATTCTTATGTTCGAGATTCCTATGTTCTATCTTATATTCCTATGTTCGAGATTCCTATGTTCGATGTTATATTCCTATGTTCGAGATTCCTATGTTCTATGTTATATTCCTATGTTCGAGATTCCTATGTTCTATGTTATATTCCTATGTTCGAGATTCCTATGTTCGATGTTATATTCCTATGTTCGAGATTCCTATGTTCTATGTTATATTCCTATGTTCGAGATTCCTATGTTCTATGTTATATTCCTATGTTCGAGATTCCAATGTTCTATGTTATATTCCTATGTTCGAGATTCCTATGTTTATGTTATATTGCTATGTCCGAGATTCCTATGTTCTATATTATATTCCTATGTTCGAGATTCCTATATTCTATGTTATATTCCTATGTTCGAGATTCCTATGTTTATGTTATATTCCTATGTTCGAGATTCCTATGTTCTATGTTATATTCCTATGTTCGAGATTCCTATGTTCTATGTTATATTCCTATGGTCGAGATTCCTATATTCTATGTTATATTCCTATGTTCGAGATTCCTATGTTCTATGTTATATTCCTATGTCCGAGATTCCTATATTCTATGTTATATTCCTATGTTCGAGATTCCTATATTCTATGTTATATTCCTATGTCCGAGATTCCTATATTCTATGTTATATTCCTATGTTCGAGTTTCCTATGTTCTATCTTATATTCCTATGTTCGAGATTCCTATGTTTATGTTATATTGCTATGTTCGAGATTCCTATATTCTATGTTATATTCCTATGTTCGAGATTCCTATGTTTATGTTATATTCCTATGTTCGAGATTCCTATGTTCTATGTTATATTCCTATGGTCGAGATTCCTATGTTATATGTTATATTCCTATGTTCGAGATTCCTATATTCTATGTTATATTCCTATGTTCGAGATTCCTATGTTATATGTTATATTCCTATGTTCGAGATTCCTATGTTATATGTTATATTGCTATGTTCGAGATTCCTATGTTCTATGTTATATTCCTATGTTCGAGTTTCCTATGTTCTATGTTATATTCCTATGTTCGACATTCCTATGTTATATGTTATATTGCTATGTTCGAGATTCCTATATTCTATGTTATATTCCTATGTTCGAGATTCCTATGTTCTATGTTATATATATATGAACATTATATGTCCATTTCACCCATAGCCGTATCTGGCTATGGTACACCATTTTTTTTCGTTAAAATGAGTTTAAAATGGTTTAAGTTATGATTTAAGGTTAGATTTTAGTTTTATTTTGAAGATAGTAGCATTCTTATTATCTCGATTAAAAGTAAAATAGCATTACATATCTAATTTATTTTTAATACATTTTAAAGATTTAAATCTTCGCGAAGTTTCAAATTTACACAACTCGTAGTTACTTGAAGTGAAATATATTCTTAAAATCTTTAAATACTTTTTAAAAATATTTGGAATGAAATTAGCAACTGGAAACATAAATAAACCGACTTATATAAAAATATTACTTTCATGTTGATAACTATATCACTTACAAAGATATTTAAATCCAAGTAGAGGTCAAAATTAATGACAGAAAATATTCTGTATAAATTTACAAGAAACTCTGAAGTTGTGTATAAGTTTATTGCTAAAAATTGTTTGTACAGAAGGCCAAGAGCACAAAAAATAACTTATCTTCATTAGTTCGGTTTGGTTTAGTTTGGTTTGGTTTGGTTTGATTTGGTGTTATGGCATATCAACCACTATAGGCTATTCAATGCCCAATCCAATTTTTATACTTATAAACAGTCTTATTTAAAACAATTCAGTTTCGCATAAGTACGTATTTTAAATGTCAAAAACATTTTCATTTCAATTTATACACATATATATGGTTTAAAGTATTCCTTTCAAATACTGATAATTTATACACAGATTCAATGTATTGGTCAATCAGTTCTGCTGGAGAATATTCGTATTAGATACGAAAACCTTAAATCGTACAACTATTTATAAACGGTTTATATTAACAATTCTTACTTGAAATTATAATTATTTACAAAAGATATTATTATTATTCGTTACATGAATCTATATATTTTTATATAAATCATGAGTATTAAAAAGAATACTTTTGTAAATAATTATAATTTCAAGTAAGAATTGTTAATATAAACTGTTTATAAATAGTTGTACGATTTAAGGTTTTCGTATCTAATACGAATATTCTCCAGCAGAACTGATTGACCAATACATTGAATTATAACAGATACAACCGCAACAGGTCGGGAGATACACGGTGGTGTAGTGGCTGAACGCTGACATCGTAGCAAGCAAGTTCGTAATTCAGTAGGGTTATAACGTTTACTTTTTAACTAATATCCTTAAGAAAGGCATGAACCCCCTTATCCTCCCATCTAAGGGTTAAATAGTACCACAACTGTTCTTCAACCACGATGGCTTTTTTTAAATAACCCTAGAAGATTGATATGCCATTAAAAAAAGAAACCAAACTAATATAAATACATGTCTGTATTTAGAATTATTTAAATCAGAACGTAATTTTGTCAACAAAATTTAAATTGATTTAAGATTATTTTTATTTTCATTTTGAAATTATTTATGTTAATACCATGTGTGTGTGTGTGTGTACTACGGGCAAAATATATCTTGCCCAGTCGGCTGCATCTCTGCTGAGAGGTCAGACTCTCCCAACGTCTGTTCTAGATATGACCCTAAATAATCTGATGGGGAGGCTCCAGCAATGCTGAAACTTTGGGGAATGCGGAGTACACTTTCATTGCCATCGCTCCCAGATTCACTCTGGCCCGAAGCGGTAGTATCTGATAGAGTCCTATCTATGGGTCTAACAGAACTAAATTATATACTTACGCTAAACGAAATTGCTTGAAATAGAACTGTTTTTACATTTAACTTTGTGTAAATAAAAAGCTGAACTTCTGATAAACTGAATTGTTAAATAAGATGAACCGTACTGAAATGTACGCCAGGAGTAAATATTGGAAGATATGAAGACCTTGTAACATACAATTTTATTCAAAATGACTTAATTCGGCGGTAAATGGCCGGAAAAAGGTTGATACGCCGTAAAATCAAAACAAACAAACCAAAATATATCGGTTGTCAAGAACTGAATCCAGTTGAAACAAAAACGAAAAGATAACGGGAAAATTAAACAATATTTACTACAGGCAAGAAATATTTAAAAAATATTAGCCTGCTTTCTCTTTCAGCCAATCAACAGAGCCTGAATGTTCTACGTATTTCCTTATTTTCATCTTTTCCTCAATTCACAACAGGTTTCGTCTGAACGTGTCATAAAATGTTGCCGTTGAAAGAGATTATCGCAAATAGAATTTTACGTATCAAAGATTTTCAAAGGCAAATGTTTGCTTACCAATCTCAAGAATTCATTTCAATATTCACTATTTCGATGTGTCTGGCTAAAATAGTGAAAGCAAATAATATTAAACATAATATTTATTTCAGTCGTATAATGCAGCACTTAATAAATGAAGATGTTTTTAATTTTGTTCATGATAATTTTTTAAGGTAAGCAATGCGTAAGAACCTTGCTTCTTTGAAATCAACAGCATTGAAATATATATATATATATATATATATATATATATATATATATATATATAACAGTGTTGGTTGTCACTAAATCAATACTGAGCACTCTCCATATTATATTGCAATTGGTTCGCCACAAACTCACAAATTGATTTAGTGATAACTAATAATATGGATAGTGCTCAATATCCAGGATAGAGCTATTACATAATAATAATAATAGATAAATATATTTTAGATATATATATTTAATGCCATAGAATTTAAACTGCTAACCCTGGATTTCATGGAGTTTTTTTTGTTTTTTTACAAAGCAACAATCATCAGGCAATTAGCAAAATTAAATTTCATTTTGTTAACTGCCTGATGATAGTTGTTTTGTAAATAAAACTCCATGAAACCCATGGGTAGCTGTCTAAATTCCATTGCGTTAAATATATATATCTAATATATGTTTATATATATATATATATATATATATATATATATATATATATTTGTGGAGCATACGATAAGTTTCCAGACTTTTTTCGTATGGGCACTTTTATTGATAGTACATACATGAAACTCTAGTCCCCTTCGAAGTAATCCCCTCCGGCTACAATGCACGTGTTGTACCGTTCCAACAACTTCTGGAAGGCCCCATAGAACTCCTCTTGTGTGAGCGTGTCAATGACCTTCGTCACAGCCTCTTTTATCTCCTCAATTCTCTCATAACGACAGCCTCTGAGCTTAGGGAATAACCAAAAGTCACAGGGAGGAAGGTCTCGACAAGGCTGAGGAACTGTCTTGATGTCCATCTTGGTCAAATAGTCTGTGACAAGGATGGAGTTGTGGACTGGTGCATTGTCTTGGTGGAAATGCCACTGACGATTTGAAGAGTGCTGGCCTCTTCCGAGGGAATCTCTTGCTGAACTCCCTTAAAACCTCAACATAGTAACCATAACCCTAACCCTTTGGCTAATCAACTCTGGTGTATTGACTTCCTTACTCCTCACACACTTCTCATCATCCCTCACAGACTCCCTGCCTTCCTTGAATCTCTTATGCCACTCAAAAACTGATGCTCGATTCATGCAAGATGGTCGAAAAGCAGTCTGAAGCATTCCATACGTTTCTGTGGCATTTTTTCCAAGTTAAAATCAGAATTTTATTGCATATCGTTCTTCTAAATTGTCAGATTGCATGATTTTTGAAATTCACCAGCTGTGACAATCAGGCTTTAGTAGGTGTGTATTCCAGTTCCTGTTGTAGTTGTTCATTTGAACCTGAAATCATAACAATTGGTCTGTCATCTCATAAGATGTATAGCAATAACATAGTGAATGTTTAAGAGTCTACGACAATTTTAAATGCCCATACGAAATAAGTCTGGAAGCTTATCGTATGCACCTCATATATATATATATATATATATATATGAAATGGCATACGTGTCTAGTCACACTGAAAAGTTGTGATACAATGAAACAGTGTGTCTGTGGATGACAATATATGCGCTTCCTACCCGGGGGTTAAGTACTCTGGCCAATGAATAAACGGCTGCCACCCGCGTAATGCAAAGCTCTTCAAACAATTTCATCACTCCGCATTCCGATTGCGCAAAATGTAAATAAACGAAAGCTAATACAAAATGCGTTATAATTCTCGAACTGACGTAGGTCGACTAAATGGCTGAGAGGTAAGATACTAAGTCACCGTAAAGTAAGAAGGGTTTCGATCCCAGCTTGAAGCGTCCTGCGTGTCTAACCACACTGAAGAGTTGTGATACAACGAAACAGTCTGTGGATAACAAGATCGAGGTACTAATCCTTCTTTTCGCATTCTTTCAGTTTTATACTGTAGTTAGCCGGAACAGCAAAGTTGACAAGTTGACAAATTATCTTTATTTTGTTGTTGATCATAATTAGGTCTGGTTTTCTAGCCGAAATTAGGTGATCCGTCTGTATGTAATAGTCCCAATTTTTTTTTCTGGGACGATAACAGTTACTACTAGCGCACCTAATCGTTAGTTAGTGCCATTCTTACAGAACGTAGAATTTTTGTCATGCTACAGACTTGTTGGTCTGTAACCGAAACTTCCCAGGTACCTTGGTAAATACACAAATCCTGCTTTGTAGATAGTGATTTATATACAAAAGTATGTTTTTTCAATATTTACTACAAATACAGAATATATATATATATATATATATATACGTCTATGTGTGTATGTGTGCGTGTGTGTGTGTGTGTGTGTGTGTGTATCTACGCTGGTTTCAAATGCACATTTGTCATTGTCAATGTTCATTTCGCAAGTAGATTTTTCTGGCAATATCATTAACACCACACATACCAACACTCTCATTTTTATATATATATATATATATATGCTGAGTATTTTGTCTCGTAGCCAGCAGATAAATATCAAGTAATGTTCATTTTATTGTCAGACGAATAGTTACTTCCGTTCCGTGTGTGTATATATATATATATATATATCAAATCGAAACAAGATCATCTCACTTGCAATTTTAGATTCACGGACACGATCATCAAGAAAGTACCGGTGATAAAACATACATGATGGAAATCCAATTTACATTGCTCCCCGCCTCTCTCTCTCTCTCTCTCTCTCTCTCTCTCTCTCTCAACGTATGTATCTGTGTGTGTGTGTGTGTGTGTGTGTGTGCGTTTGTGTACGCTCGTGCGTGTGCGTAAATACTGCGTAGTATAGCGTTGCTTTTTGAGTAAAAATCTTCATCATTCTCCGTTGTTTAATTTAGCAACATGTGCTATAATAAATCAGTGTAATGCACTTTACGTGTGTGAGTGTCTCTCTCTCTCTCTCTCTCCCCCTCTCTCTCTCCCACTCTCTCGCTCGCTCGCTATCTATCTATCTATCTATCTCTGTCTTTCTCAATATGTATATCTCTCACTTTCTCTCTCTCTTTCTCTCACTTTCAATTCTCTCTGTCTCTCTCTCTGTCTCTCTCTCTCTCTATCAATCTATCAATCCCTCTCTCACTTTCTCTGTCTCTCTCTCTTTCTCTAGCTCTCTTCCTCTCACTTTCCTTCTCTCTGTATCTTTCTCTCTCTCTCTCTCTCTCTCTGTCTATCTATCTATTTCTCTGTCCTTCTCTCTCTCTCTCTCTCTCTCTCTCTCTCTCTATCTATCTATCCCTATCTTTCTCTCTCTATCTCTTGGTCTTTCTCTCTCTCTCTCTCACTTTCTCTCTCTCCTTCTCTCTCATAATTATTATTATTATTATTTGATGACAAAGATGAAACGATTAATCCCAAGTGAATACCGCAAATTTGCATAAAAGGAATACAAGAGTAGGCATGATTGGGAAGTAAAGACAATCTACTGGAAATTGTGCAAGAGATCAAAATTTGCTCAGGCAGGCAAATTATATATGCTCAAACCAGAAACTGTCCTAGAAAATGCAATCAATAAAATTCTCTAAGATTTTGAAAGACCAACGGATCACTCAGCTTAACCAGAAAATCCAGACAAAATTTTGATTAACAAGAAGAAAAGAACTTTTCCTTCAGTGAATTTTGCCGACCAAAGAGAGATAATAAAAGAAAACGAAAAGGTAAAAAAATACTCGGATCTTGATTGAGATCTGAAAAATCTATGGAACATAAAGTTGATGTCCTTGGAACGGTCCTCAGGTGCTTAGAAAAGAGATAGGAGAAATTGAAAATCAGAAGAAGAAATGAGACCATCCAGAATACAGCACTGTCAAAACAAGCTAGGATACTGAGAATTGTCCTGGAGACATGGGGAGACTTGCTGTCACTTAGAATTCGGGGAAAATCACTCGTAAAACCTCGCAGAGAGGGAAAATAATTTTCTGTGCTTTAGAGATACAAACAGATCCCTCTATCCAGACCAAAAGAATTGACTTAGAATTATCTTAGTTCATAAAAAGAATTTTGGTTTGGTTTGGTTTGGTTTGGTTTTATGGTATATCAACAATTGTAAATTATTCCACGCCAAATCCCTTTAATACATATATATTAAATAGATGATTTCTTCACCCATTTAATAGATAACATTTTTAAACAAGTCTAAACTCATTTCTTTCACACAGTTAAATAGTTTTACACACCGGTCCATTGGCCTAGCAGTTAGAGTGTTCGCCAATGACCCGGGAGACCGGGGTTCCATCCAAGGTCGAGTCATAACAAAGATTCAAAAAATGGTACTTGATACCGTCTTGCTTAGCACTGAGGCTTATAAGGTATGGATCAGGGGTAAAGTGGAGCAATTCAGGAAAAGGAGTTGCACCCTTCCGTAAACTTTGGTGTACTAGCTATTGAAAAGGGAGCCTTCAGGTCACCCTCGACTATAGACGCCAACAACTAACACATTCTGTCAAATGATCGAATAGCTCTATTTCTAACAATTCAACCGAGCATAATTACATAGTTTAAATGACAAACAGTTCTATTTGAGTCATAGATAGGACCATATCAGATGCTACCACTTCAGGCCAGAGTAAACCCAGGAGTGATGGCAATAAAGGAGTACTCCGCATTCCCCAAAGCTCCAGCATTACTTGATATTCACCATCAGATTGTTTAGTATCTTAAACGGGACACTGGTTGGGAGAGTTTGCTCTTCTGCAGAGATGCAGTCGGGTTATTCTGCAGCTCTATGCGACTGGGCCAGAAAATTAGAAAACTAAACAAATACTCGGACCTTGCTAGAGAATCTTTAGAAATTATGGATTATGAATGTGGCATTATTTGTCTAAATTTCCGAGATGATGCTCAATCATTTTTATAATTAAATGTATTCGAACTATAGTCAAGCAGGACACAAGGCGTAACAGCTTGATCAAAGTTCTTCTAAGCGAAATCATCTGGAGGTTCAATCCTGACGACAGGTAAAATAACAACCACAGGTAAAATAACAACGACAGGTAAAATAACATTTCTATCCCCGTGGATTAAATAAAGAGTTCAGTGCAAAGTTCCGTACTGAGTTCCGAGTTCGACAAGAGACATCTGAAGAAGGCCGAAGGATGCATCGGCCGAAACGTCGTGAATATAACAATAAATATGAACACAATAGTCTGAATAGACTAAATAATAAAAATGAGGGTGAGTCTCATACCAATAATTGTTGGAGCACTTGCTATCATCACGAAAAACCTGGAAAAGCGGATAAAGGAAGTAGAAATACGATAGATAATTCAAATCCAACATTTTCTAATATATTTTTCCACATACCAGACACGTTCTTATGACATTTAAATTATGAACGCTAAGTGCACGTTTATGTATCTTTTCGTTGTATATTTCTCATTTGCTCCCGTCATCTCAGCAAGCATCCGTCGCTATGTGAACTATTTTGATATCCAAGTCCTGATGATGGTTACTGAAACCGAAACGTTAACGTCGACTTTACAGCATAATATATTCACTTATTTGGATTATGTTTTTTCTGCTACCTTCATACTGTGGGATTTTAATCCATATTTACTTTCATACTGTCTTTTCGGAAAAACAAATGCCCAAATACAATCTTACATAACATTTAACATGGATGATTACAAACAATCTATACATATGAAAAGCTACTTGTTGCGTATTTCTCAATAAACGGGAGGTTTTGTCTCGTTTCTTTGGGAAATCCAACATTTTCAAATATGTTTCCACGTGCCAGACACGTTCCAATGACTTTTGAATTATGATCGTTATGTGCACGTTTATGTATCTTTTCGTTGTATATTTCTCATTTGCTTCTGTCATCTCAGCAAGCATCCATCGTTATGTGAACTATTTTGATATCCAAGTCCTGATGATGGTTACTGAAACCGAAACGTTAACGTCGACTTTACATCATAATATATTCACCTATTTGGATTATGTTTTTTTTTTTTTTTTTTTTTGCTACCTTCAATTCAGATACTCTAAACTACAGTACTTGTAAAATCGGCAAAAATATTGTGAAGGTTCCTGGAGAGCTAAAGAGACTTAGTGAGGAACTACCGTTTAGTACCAGTGTGAAAAACGCCCTGGTAGTTAGATAATTAACAATGAGTCGTTTAAAAAATGAAGACAACTGAAGACTCTCACAAACTTACCTGAAGTAAACAATGATGAACTGAGGTAAGATAAAAGACGATCCCAAAATTAATAATGACTGACATTGATTTATCAAAAGAAATTATTCCAAGTAGGGTTAAACTCATGAGAGTGGTTCAGCCATTGAAATAATCATTTCAGTTAATATCTCTCCCTGACATCTCACACACACACACACACACACACACATATATATATATATATATATACGACCCTAGTTCGAATCCTTTACTGGGCTGTCTGCGTTTCATTTTGCACTTATGCCCTAAGGAAAAGCACAAATCCATTTGCTTTCCTTTTCATAACTATGTGTAAATAGTCAAGCAGACTCTTAAACTATGGCTAGGCAACCTATCTAAGAGAAGGAAAACTCTGAATTCTAACCAGCATTGCTCCACTTAAAAATTGACTTTGTGTCACAAGCTGCTCGTGTGGAAGGGTCGGGTAAATATCTACATCATTGAATTAATGCTTTGTTCTTGGAAAGTTATGAATACGACTAAGGACTATACGAAGTAGCTGCATCTTGATATGGCCTTCCCACGATGTGCTGGTAAAGATGGCCTTGAAATCATGCTTGATCCAAGAGTTTAAAGCATAGGAGTTTTACTTAATTTGTTGTTTGTTGGTTGGTAATTTTCTTTAAAGGAATTTAACATTTCATTCGTTATTATTTTTTGCTGCCCAGTCAGATGGGGCTGTAAAATATACCGGTTTAATCACAGAAGAGGAGTAAAACTCCCACCCTACTCCGAACGAGCGTCCTGAATTTGTCACTAAACTGTATCTAAAGGTGAGACTCCAGTCCTGTAGCTATAGAGAATATAGAGTACTCCTTCATTGCTATTACTCCCAGGCCCACTCTGATCTGGAGTGGTTTTATCTGTTAGGATCCGATCTATGTGTCAAATAGTATTGTATAATCATTTACTGTACTCGAAACAATTTAACTGTGTGCAAACAAATGACGGTTACATTGAATTATTAGTATTATTGTTATATAATTGCAGAGGGATTTTTTTATATTATCATTTTTCGTTTTGTATATCTTACCTTTCGGTTTAGTTAGGCTGAGAACCTTTCGGCTTAGTGCATGGGTTAGTTAGGTGCACACATTGAGTGCAAGTGTTCACGCGCCCGCTGGGTGGAAGTGACAAACACAGATGTCACAATAAAAACCCCAGATAGGAAATACACCGGGGATGTGAACGATGTCATGCCCGGAAGCGATGGACTGAGGATTTTGGAATTTGCAAAAAACAGAATTTGAGATTTTGACTTGGACGAAGCAAGTCGATTTTCGGAGGTCGCTGAGGCCAAACCAGTAGTTTGCGGCGGAGGGCGCACGTGGTGGGGTCAGATGGAAAAGTCAGCATAGAAAGAAATTGTCTCTCTCTCTCTCTCTCTCTCTCTCTCTCTCTCTCTCTCTCTCTCTCTCCTCATGTCGAAAAACCTTAAACTCAAAAAGGTAATAAAAAGTTTCGTACCTGAACCAAAAAGAGAGTCGCCAGAGTGTTTCGTGTTTTTTTCGGATTCCTATGTTTATGAACATTTGTGAACGTTTTCCGTATCCGTATGAATAGGTCTATTTCACGTGTTCGTATCTTGGTCGTTTATTTTTGGACGTGAATATATTACATTATATAGCAATACGTGGAACCATTTCGCGGTGAGCAAACGCATAAATAATTTTGAAGAGAAATATGTTTTAAATAGCAATACTTAAAACCATTTAGCTATGTGCAAATAGAACTTTTTGTGTTACAAAGCAATACATAAAACTATTTAACTGTGTGCAAATAGAACTTTTTGTGTTACAAAGCAATACATAAAACCATTTAACTATGTGCAAATAAAACTTTTTGTGTTACAAAGCAATACTTAAAACTATTTAACTGTGTGCAAATAAAATTTTTGTGTTACAAAGCAATACTTAAAACCATTTAACTATGTGCAAATAAAACTTTTTGTGTTACAAAGCAATACATAAAACCATTTAACTGTGTGCAAATAAAACTTTTTGTGTTACAAAGCAATACATAAAACTATTTAACTATTTGCAAATAAAACTTTTTGTGTTACAAAGCAATACATAAAACCATTTAACTATGTGCAAATAAAACTTTTTGTGTTACAAAGCAATACATAAAACCATTTAACTATGTGCAAATAAAACTTTTTATGTTACAAAGCAATACTTAAAACTATTTAACTGTGTGCAAATAAAACTTTTTGTGTTACAAAGCAATACATAAAACCATTTAACTATGTGCAAATAAAACTTTTTGTGTTACAAAGCAATACATAAAACCATTTAACTATGGACAAATAAAACTTTTTGTGTTACAAAGCAATACTTAAAACTATTTAACTGTGTGCAAATAAAACTTTTTGTGTTACAAAGCAATACATAAAACCATTTAACTATGTGCAAATAAAACTTTTTGTGTTACAAAGCAATACTTAAAACTATTTAACTGTGAGCAAATAAAACTATTAGCGTAAGATAGTAGTACTTGAAACCATTAAATAGGCAGCAAACTTGTTTACAAATCATATATATACATTTCATATAAATGTATTAACAAGATGTGGCATTAAATAACCTACAAAGGTTGATATGCCGTAAAAACTAACCAACCATTACATCGTTCTGTCTTGGTAAATATAGCATCGGTTTCAATACCATTTAACACACCCGATATTTTGAAGAAAATTTATGTTTCATTGATTGTTCATTTCTTTCTTGGTAAATATAGCTTCAATCTTTGCTAAGAGGACAATTCTGAAAAAAAAAAACTTCATTCATTGTTGATTTCTGTCTTGGTAAATAAATCTCCCGTAATTATACTTTCTGGACACATATCACATTTAGAAGAAAATTAACGTCTCATTCATTGTTCATTTCTATCTCGGTAACTAGAGCAACAGTCTCGATGTTTTCTGAACACACCTTGTATATATAATTATGCGGGCAGATAAGCCAATGCTAGACAGTATATTCATATAGTTTTGACGGAAGTATGCTGATACGCTATAGATAAGTATATTTTTTTTACTTCTCTGTCGTAACCTGATTACTTTTCGTGAGTTTTGTACGAGATTTTTCGAGATCAGATATCACAGCCATAACGCACCAAAAGTTAGTAGGCGTAATTTACAATTTTTCTTTTATACCACACGCATACAAACACATAAATCCACGCCTACACACCGACACACATAGAGGAAAATACACATACACACGTGTATGTGTGTGTGTGTGTGTGTGTGTGTATGTTTGTCTGTGTTTGTTTGTCTGTGTGTGTGTTTGTATGCAATAGATCCGTATCCTAATACAAGCAAAAAAGTTTATTTTATGCAACAAATATGTATTTTTAAACATCTGTGTCAACGCTTCTAAAACTATAGTGAATATGAATCGCTTCAATCAATGATTACGTATTGAATATTTCAAAATATTCAGTGATTACCTGAGTTTAATCGCATAATTTTTGATTCACCCTGATATATATATATATACGCTCCCCCATGGGGTTTGAGCATTCTGGCGAAGGAATTTTAGGCTGCCGCACGCATAATGCAAAGCTCTTCGAATGAATTGAGCACTCTAGTATCCAGTAAGGTATAAAATGTAAACAAACGAATGCTGCTGTTGTTGTTGCTGTATAATACCTTATAATTCTCAAGCCAAACGTCGTACGCTTGTTGGCCGAGCGGTATGATACGAAGTCTAACGTAAAGTTGGGCGGGTTTCGATCCCAGCTTCAAGCGTTCTACGTGTCTAGCCACACTGAAGAGTTATGATACAACGAAATAGTCAGTCTGTGAATGACTATATATATATATATATATATTAAGTAAAATTGGCGACCTTAGTCGAGGGTGACCAGAAGGCAGCCTTTCCAATAGCTACTATACCGAGGTAAAGGGGAGGGTACTACTCCATACCCTAGATTTCCCCCCTTTAACCTTGATCAGTACCTTATAGTGCTGAGTGTTAAACAAGGCGGCATCAAATACCATTTTTTGAGTCTTTGGTGTTACTCCACCTGGGATTGAACCCCGGTATATATATATATATATAGAGAGAGAGAGAGAGAGGAATTGTTGGTCAGCGTTATATATATATATACTACATATATTACAAATACTAGAAGCAATGACTATAAAAAATAAATTAAAAAACCCACTATGAATAAAATAGCATTCACCTCAAGTATAAACATATTAAACATATTCAATAACTAACCAGCCATCTTAACAGAATGAACCAATCCTATCTATAATTTGTTTAAAAAAACAACTCTTCAAACAAATATAAGCCACGCCAAATAGATATAAAACTCAGTGCAACAAATGATCTAACACAACCTCCAAAGATGACCAGTGAAATAGTCGAAAGTGAGTGCATTATTGTCTAGTTCCGTTATATATATATATATATATATATATAGTCATCCACAGACAGATCTGTTTCGTTCTATCAGAACTCATCAGTGTGGCTAAACACACTAGCTTCCCGTAGCTGGGATCGAAACCCAGTTGACTCAAAGCCAAAGCTTCTAACCATTCAGCCACGAGGAGATATTAACGACGAAGTAAATTTTAAACGGTTATGAATCACAATTACAATTGTTTACATACATCCGTTCAACGGCTGCCGAGATCTCAATTCATATACGAAGAGGCTTGCAATGAACGCTAATGGCAACACGATTACTTCTTCGCCAGAGAACTCAACCATACAGGGGAAGGAGAGTATATATAACAGACTGATATATATATATATATATATATATATATATATATATATCAGTCTGTTCTAGAGGGTTAGCTGCAATAGTTTGTATTTTTCTGCCGGTCTGTTTGATATGGTATTAATATTCTTAGCTTGTCAGTTTTCGCGAAAGAAAAGCAAGATCTTTACAATATTGAACTTATGTTTGATATATTGTCTTGCAAATACGACGGTTTTACTTTGATTCTCTGTATCACCTCTAGAAGTACAACGGATTTCCCTTATTCTCACTCCCTTCTCTCTCTCTCTCTCTCTCGCTCTCTCTCTCTCTCTCTCTCTCTCTCTCTCTCTCTCTCTCTCTCTCTCGCTATATATATATATATATATATTCATTCAAAGAGCTTTTCATTATGCGAGTGGCAGCCGTAGATATACGAGGATCAGTAAATATGTTTCCAGACTTTTTTTCGTATGGGCACTTTTATTGATAGTACATACATGAAATTCTAGTCCCCTTCGAAGTAATCCCCTAAGGCTGCAATGCACTTGTTGTACCGTTCCAACAACTTCTGGAAGGCCGCATGGAAGTCCTCTTGTGTGAGCGTGTCAATGACCTTCGTCACAGGCTCTTTCATCTCCTCAATTGTCTCATAACGACAGCCTCTGAGCTTTGGGAATAACCAAAAGTCACAGGAAGCAAGGTCTGGACTATAGGGAGGCTGAGGAATTGTCTTGATGGCCATCTTGGTCAAATAGTCTGTGACAAGGATGGAGTTGTGGACTGGTGCATTGTCCTGGTGGAAATGCCACTGACCCGATTTGAAGAGTGCTCGCCTCTTCCGACGGAATATCTTCCTGAACTCCCTTAAAACCTCAGCATAGTAACCCTAACCCTAACCGTTTGGCCAATCAACCCTGGTGTATTGACTTCCTTACTCCTTACACACCTGTCATCATCCCTCACAGACTCCGTGCCTTCCTTGAATCTCTTATGCCACTCAAAAACTGATGCTCGATGCTCCAAAAGCAGTCTGAAGCATTCCATACGTTTCTGTGGCATTTTTTCCAAGTTTAAATCAGAATTTTATTGCATATCGTTTTTCTAAAGTGTCCTTACGTCCAGATTGCATTTTTGAAATTCACCTGCTGTGAAGGAGGTGCCCGTGGTGTAGTCGTTATCGCCGTAGGAAATGAACACGGCGATACGAGTTCAAATCCTGGACGAGACTGATTGCATTTCACATAGCACTAATACCCTTGGGAAAGGTATGAATCCAATTATTCTCCCTCCAGCTATGGGTAAATAGTAGGACAGACTAGGTTCTTCAGTCTTGGTTAGGCAACTAGTCTAGGAGAAGGAAAACTCTGAATTCAAACCTGTTAAACTCCGCTTAAAAATTGAATTTGTGTCATATCCTGCCCGAGCGGAGGGGTTGGTAAATAGTACCAGCTGTGACAATCAGGCTTTAGTAGGGTGTATTCCAATTCCTGCCGTACCTGTTCATTTAAAGCTGAAATCATAAAAATTAGTCTGTCATCTCATAAGATGTATGGTAATAATATACTGAATTTTCAAGAGTCTACGACAATTTTAAATGCCAGTACAAAAAAGTCTGGAATCTTTTTGAAGGCACCACGTATAAGGAAACTCGTAATTGAGTTTTCACACACACACCCACACACACACACACACATATATATATATGTGTGTGTACGTGTGTTTAATTACTCAAGCCGTTTAAACGAATAGGATACGACACAAGGTCAATTTTTATGTGAAGTTTAACTGGTTTGAATTTTTTCTTTCTTAGACCGGTTGCCGTACTCCAGTTAAAAAACATAGTCTGCCCTACTATTTACCCGTGGCTAGAGGGAAGATAGTTTGATTTATACCTTTCCCAAGTCTATTAGCGCTATGTAAAATGCAAACAGCCTCGTTCACGATTCGAAATCAGGTCACTGATTTCCATTTGTTACGACGATAACAATTACACCCCGAGTATGCATGCATCCGTGTATATATATATATATATATATATGATTGAGAAACAAGAAAACCAATCAGTATATTCCATCAGGATAGTTCCGTTTAAGTATATCTATAAAATATGTGTGTGAATGTGTGCGTGAGAGAGAGAGAGAGAGAGAGAGAGAGAGAGAGAGAGAGAGAGAGAAAACTCAACCACGAGATTCCTTGGATAAACCTGAAAAGGAATATATAACAATAGCCATACATCGAGCACTCCCATAGATTTATATGAAATACCTCATATATTCTATATACAAATTGTCCACACTCATAGTCTTTGAACACCCACTGAATTATATATATATATATATGAAAGTGATGTACTCTTATGGACCCCCGCACATGGCCGTCCAAAAGCAGGACGACCAGCACGAACATACATTCAGCAACTATGTGAGGATACAGGATGTTGTCCTGAAGACCTGCCTGAGGCGATGAACAATAGGGAAAAGTGGCGAGAGAGGGTCAGGGATATCCGTGCTACCAGCACGACATGATGATGATGATATTAAGGTTCTGCCATTTCAGTAATCAAATTTGTATGAAAACAGTCATTATTTTTAAAGTTGTATCCCAAATCTTACAAATCCTACAAAAAAAAAAATAATAATAACTAACGTACAAAATTCGATAAAACTTTTTTTTCTTCGTTTGAGTTAATTTTATTACAAAAATCATTCGATCATTTCAATGTATAAATATCTTTATTAGAAAATCTTCTTCCCTTTCAACCATTTTTTTTTTTCAAAAAGTTAATCCAGTTTATCTGTTTGCCAATGAGTGAATTCTTACGCAGATTCCAATGCACTAAAAAAAAAAGTCGCAAAATTCAACAGACTGAATTTCCAGGGAGACACCACCGTTTATTTTACCGGTCAGATATTTCATAAGCTGCCTTCCAAAGTGTATTACAGACCGTTTAGTCAATTTAAGCATATAAAGATGTCTCTTTTTATCACGGCAGGTAACACTCTCCAAACTATCTCACTTTAGATGAGGAGAGACTCCTGAAGAAGAGCCAAGAATTCAGTGGTTGAAACATCGTGACAAATAAAAGAAATTAAAAAAATATGCAAGATAAGATTACTTATACAAAATGTCTTCTCTTTTATTGGAGTAAGTAACAATCTTTAAATTTATTTTTGTTTTAGATGATAATAGACACCTGAAGACTGAAGAGTTCAAATGCTGAAATATTGGCCTAATGGGTAGAGTGTTCGCCAATGATCCGGGAGACCTGGGTTCAATCTCAGGTCGCGTCATACCAAAGCCTTTAAAGATGATACTTGATACCTCCTTGCTTAATACTCAGCAATCTAAGGTACGTATCGAGGGTAAAGTGGAGCAATCCAGGGAAAGGAGTAGCGCCCTCCCCTACACCTCGGTGTAGTAGCTATTGAAAAGGGAGCCATCTACTCGCCCTCGACTACAGTCGCCAACTTTACTTTTACTTATTTGTTTTAATGGCATATCAACTACTGGGGGGTCTATAATCCTATTTATACATATATTTTATCTATATATGATTTGTAGTTTAGCGTCCATGTAGTGCCTCCATACAGCAGTATCGACTCGACCGCTGCTTGGAAGAAACTGCGTTCCATTTTATCGGTCAGGCCTGACTTCCATATGACCGATATTCTATTAATAGCGGTCCATGTCTTTGCTAGTCGCGTGTCGATGTCTGTCTCTGTTGATGAGACACTACTTCCTAAGTGGGTGAACTTGTTAACTAGTTTCAGTGACGGCAACTATACAAGAATGCAGTGAGCAATATTGAACAAGTCCTGGAGCCAACACCCAACAAAGCAGCAGCTATACGGCCACCTACTACCCATCTCGAAAACTATCAAAGTTAAACGAACCAGACATTCAGGACACTGCTGGAAGTAGGGACGAGCTCATAAGGGATGTACTCCTATGGAACTCTTCACATGGGCGAGCAAAGGCAGGGCGACCAGCTCGTACCTACATACAGCAGCTATGTGAGGATACGGGGTGTAGCCCTGAGGACCTGCCGGAAGCGATGAATGATAGGGAGGGGTGGCGAGAAAGAGTCAGAGATATCCGTGCTGATGACACGACATGATGATGATGATGATGATTTGTAAGTGAATAGTTTGTACTTACAAACTTTATTTTTAAGCGAGTTAGAACTCATTTGTTTGTATTCAGCTAAATGGTTATAAGTATTACCAATAAAAATTCTAATTATTTGTTTGCACACAGTTAAATGACTTCAATCATCACTAATCAACATTAGCAGTTCAACCCATCGAGTTCTTCTACCCAATACATGGTTTTCAACAACGAATAATAACAATTCTCAGGAGAAAAAAAAACTAACAGTTCCATTCCACCCACTCATGAGACCCCAAAAAAGGCGCCTCTGGTGGTGTAATGGTTAGCAAGCTCGACTAGCAAACCTATACGAGTGAGTTCGAGTCTCATTTCATATGGCCTTGTGCCACATCTAAGCAAAAAGCTTAGTAAATTACCACTCATGAGACCCCAAAAGACACCACCACTCCGGGAAAGACTGGACCTGAAATTAATGGTAATAAAGGAGTACTCCACATTCCCCAAACTCCATGACTGGAACCTCACCATCATATCTAGTTTCATGTCAAACCCAGAACACTAAATAGTTTCTCTTATTGCTACCTAATTCTAATAAAACTATCAAAGACTAATAATATAGTTGGTTGGTTGGGTTTTATGGCATGTCAACCTTTGTACATTATTTAACGCCAAATTCTGTTTATATGTATACAACACTAATAATACTACTCAATACTAATAATACTAACATTAATAAGGCTACTCAGTTCTATTAATACAGCTCAATACTAATAATACTAACACTAATAATGCTGCTCAATACTAATAATACTATCTAACACTAATAACACTACTCAATACTAATAACACTATCTAATACTAATAATACAATCAATACTAATAATACTATCTAACACTAACAATACACTTCAATACTAATAATACTATCTAACACTAACAATACACTTCAATACTAATTATACTAACACTAATAATGCTGCTCAATAGTGATAATACTATCAAACACAAACAATACAACCCAATACTAATAATACTTACACTAATAATACAACCCAATACTAATAATGTTATCTAACACTAAAAATACTACCCAATACTAATAATACTATTCAATATTATCCATTAACTTACTCACAGTTAAGTGATTTCTTGTATCGCTAAATACCAGTACTCCTAATTCAATTCAATATTAATCATTTATTTGAACACGTTTAAATAATTTTAAGTATAGTAAATGATTAAATTTATTTGACCTATGGATAATATTCAAACAGGAGGTACCAATCCGAGTGGACCTGGAAGTAACATTGATGAAGAGGCACTCCAAATTCCTCAAAGCTCCAGGACAGGAGGCTCACCATCAGATGCAGGTTAGTGTCATACCGAGGACACTCGTTGGGGAGTCTTACCCCTCTGTAGAGGTGCAGTCGGCATATTCTACAGCCCTCCAGCCGACCGGGCGGAAACATTCTAATGGAGAAAAAAAAAAGATAAAAATATTAGGACAAATTCCACAATTCAAGAATGTAAACGTTTCATCTTTCATCAGGGTAGGTAACACTTTACAATCTTGCTTGCTTTAAAAGAAGGCCTATGAACTCAGCGGCCGAAACGTAATAAAAAAAAGAACACAACTAAGATGAGGATACTCGATCAAAAGAAAGCTTGTTAGAATTCATTAAAGAAATGACTAAAACTGCTCTTCTAATTCTAAAGTCATTTTCATTTATAGACAGAAGTTTTATGTTTGTGTGTCGTTAAAATTATCTCGGTCTGTCACTGGGTTTGGTTGGGTGTGATGCTGTGTGGTGACGTGGGTGGGCGTGGCAGGGTGGGGGGTTAAAGATAAAGTTTGAAATTAATAAATAAATATCATATTACAACCTAGTCTAAGTGGAATCGAATTCTGAGACAAAAAATTTAGATAATTCAATTATTCACTGACTAAACTTTTATAATTTCTTCTCTCTACCAGCTCCACATGAGAAAAATGTCGATTTCTGCGCGTATGCATGCATACACACATACACACGTATGCACACATCCACACTCACACATATACACACGTGTGCACACATCCACACTCACACATATACACACGTGTGCATACATCCACACTCACACATATACACACGTATGCACACATCCACACTCACACATATACACACGTGTGCACACATCTACACTCACACATATACACACGTGTGCATACATCCACACTCACACATATACACACGTGTGCACACATCCACACTCACACATATACACACGTGTGCATACATCCACACTCACACATATACACACGTGTGCACACATCCACACTCACACATATACACACGTGTGCACACATCCACACTCAAACATATACACACGTGTGCACACATCCACACTCACACATATACACACGTGTGCATACATCCACACTCATACATATACACACGTGTGCACACATCCACACTCACACATATACACACGTGTGCACACATCTACACTCACACATAAACACGTGCGCGCACATCCACACTCACACATAAACACGTGTGCACACATCCACACACACACATATACACACGTGCGCACTCATCCACACTCACACATATACAGACGTACGCACACATCCACACTCATACATATACACTCGTGTGCACACATCCACACTCACACATTTACACACGTGTGCATACATCCACACTCACACATATACACACGTGTGCACACATCCACACTCACACATATACACACGTGTGTACACATCCACACTCACACATATACACACGTGTGCATACATCCACACTCACACATAAACACGTGTGCACATATCCACACTCACACATAAACACGTGCGCGCACATCCACACTCACACATATACACACGTGCGCACACATCCACACTCACACATATACAGACGTACGCACACATCCACACTCATACATATACACTCGTGTGCACACATCCACACTCACACATATACACACGTGTGCACACATCCACACTCACACATATACACACGTATGCACACATCCACACTCACACATATACACACGTGTGCATACATCCACACTCACACATAAACACGTGTGCACACATCCATACTCACACATTAACACGTGCGCGCACATCCACACTCACACATATACACACGTACGCACACATCCACACTCATACATATACACTCGTGTACACACATCCACACTCACACATATACACACGTGTGCACACATCCACACTCACACCTATACACACGTACGCACACATCCACACTCACACATAAACACGTATGCACACATCCGCACTCACACATAAACACGTGCGTGCACATCCACACACACACATATACACACGTGTGCACACATCCACACTCACACATATACAGACGTACGCACACATCCACACTCATACATATACACTCGTGTACACACATCCACACTCACACATATACACACGTGTGCACACATCCACACTCACACATATACACACGTACGCACACATCCACACTCACACATACGCATACATGCACAAACATCCACACTCACACAAACACACACACACTCATAAAACAAAGGCACGCCCACTAAGACACATATGCAAGAAGATACACACTGAAGAATACGGATGCACGTATACACACACAGGAGTACGCACGCGCAGACACACGTATGCGCACAGAGACTTGTGTGTACACACACACACACACACACATACACAAACACACACACACACACACATTCATATATCTATCATTAGTCGTCATATTTTGTGGAAATTATATTAAAAAAACTGTTAGAGAAAATGAACACATTAAAAAAACAAAAAAAAAAAAAGGAAAGTTGAAAATCTATCTGGAAAGAAAGAATCAAGATAGGAAGGAAAATAAAGAAAATTTAACGAAACAGAAAGAAAATAGAAAGATATTTTATCGATAAAAAAAAGGAACCAAAAACAGGAAGAAAAATTAAGACGGATAGAAAGAGAGAAATTAAGACGAAAGAAAAAAAAGGAAGAGATTGTGCGTAGAAAAAAAAATCAAGATTGGAAGAAAAAGAAAGAAAATCTAAAAAAAAAAAGAAGAAAAAAAAGATATTGTGAGTAGAAAAAAAAATTAAGATAGGAAGAAAAAAAAGAAAATCTATAAAAAAGAAAGAAAGAAAAAAGAAAGATATTGTGGTTAGAAAAAAGAATCAAGATAGGCAGAAAAAGAAAGAAAACCTATTAAAAAAAAGAAGAAAGAAAGAAAAATGAAAAATATTGCGCGTAGAAAAAAAAATCAAAATGGGAAGAAAAAGAAAGAAAATCTATTAAAAAAAAAGAAAGAAAGAAAAAAGAAGGATATTGTGCGCAGAAAAAAGAATCAAAATAGGAAGAAAAAGAAAATCTAAAAAAAAAAAAAAGAAAGAAAAAATAAAGAATGAACTAACTTAGGAAAGAAAAGTAAGACGAAGTGATAAAGAAATATACAAAAAGAAAAATGAAAAACTAAAAGGAATTATAAATGAGAAAGAAAAAGAAAGATGTATAAAAACTTGCAAAGAGAGATATTCTATCAAGAAAGAAGGAATCAAGATTGAATGCAAAGAATCAAAAGAAAAAAATTCACCATAAAAGAAAGAAAATACTACTATCGAAAGAAGAAGACCATTACACACACACACACACACACACACACACACACACACATATATATATATATATATATATATATATATATATATATATATATATATATATATATATATATGTATGTATAATTAAAATTAATGAATGAAAAAGGTAGAAAGAAAAATCCAACGATTGAACAAAATTTACAAAGGGAAAAAAAAGAAAAGTGAAAATTTAAAAACGAATTTAAAAATAACGGTGAAACTTTTAAAGGAAAGATAGAGGGAAAGAAAATGAAAATAAAAAAGAATCTGTGAAAGAAGAGAAAGAAATGAAGATTGAAAAGAAAAAGAAAAAGAAAAAGAAAGATCCAATTTAAGAAAAGGCAAAAACAGAAAGAAAAAGATCCAAATTTGAAAAGGAAAACGAGAATCTAAAAAGAACTGAGAAAGAAAGAAAGAAAGAAAGAAAGAAAGAAAGAAAGAAAGAAAGAAAGAAAGAAAGAAAGAAAGAAAGAAAGAAAACATTACAATGTTTCAAAAGAAAGAAATGACTGAAAGAAAGAAAGAAAGAAAGAAAGAAGAAAGAAAGAAAGAAAGAAAGAAAGAAAGAAAGAAAGAAAGAAAGAAAGAAAACATTAAGATGTTTAGAAAGAAAAAAAACTGAAAGAAAGATAAAAATCTATCAGAAAGAAAGAAAGAAAGAAAGAATAAGAAAAAGAAAAAAGAAAAATTCAGATGAATTGAATAAGGAGGAAAAGAGAAAAAAATATAAAGTAAGTAGAAATTATTAACAAAATGAAAGAGAGAAAGAAACAAGAAGAAACTAAGTGTAAGAAAGAAAGAAAGAAAGAAAGAAAGAAAGAAAGAAAGAAAGAAAGAAAGAAAGAATATATAGAAAAAAGAAAAGAGAAAGAAAGATGGAAAATAAAAGAAGATGAAAA
Source organism: Sepioteuthis lessoniana (assembly GCA_963585895.1). Classification (NCBI taxonomy): domain Eukaryota; kingdom Metazoa; phylum Mollusca; class Cephalopoda; order Myopsida; family Loliginidae; genus Sepioteuthis; species Sepioteuthis lessoniana. Next base: position 72,948,829 of record OY757933.1, read on the forward strand.
ATAAAAAATACAAAGGAAAAGATAGAAAGAAAGAAAAAGACTGATAAGATTTTAAAAGGAAGAGAGACTTGAAAAAAAAAGAAGAAAAGAGAGAAAAATATCTTTATTTATTTATTTATTTATTTATTTTAGGAAAGGAACGCACTGTTTATGCGAGGAAAGGTAATTCTTTTTCAGCAAACCCAATTAAAATGATAAAGAAAATCAACGGAAATCAGAAAACCAACAGAAAAAAAATGGGTTAACTTGGGGAAAAAAAAGGAAAAAGGGGTCAGAAAAAATGAAACAACGAAACAATCGACCCAGTTTCTTGACTTCGAGTAGGACATTTGTTTGTTTTTGTAGGTCTCTTTGCGTGTGATATTTGTTTTCGCTTCTCTCTCTCTCTCTCTCAGTCTCCCCCTCTCTCTCACTCTCTCTCTCTCTCTCTCACACACACACACACACACACGCATAATCACACACACACATCTATCTATCAATCTATCTATCTATCTATCGTTTTCTTTCATTTTCTCTTTTCTCTTCTTTCTCTTAATCTCTATCTATCTATCTATCTACATGCGTACATATATATTCGTTCTTTTTTCAATTTGCAAATATCTTATTCTCTTTCAATATATTTAATACTACTTTTTTCGTTTCGCTTTTCTCCTCCTCCTTCTCCTCTTCTCTCTCTCTCTCTCTCTCTCTCTCTCTCTCTCTCTCTATCTATCCATCTATCTATCTATCTATCTATCTATCTCGCTCGGTCCATTGGCTTAGTGGGTAGAGCGTTCGTCAATGATCCGAGTGACCAAAGACTCAAAAAATCGTACTTGATGCTGCCGAAACACTCATCATTTTAAGATACGAATCAAGGGTAAAGTGGAGCAATCCATGGAAAGGATTATCGCCCTCCCCTACACCTCGGTGCCATAGCTATGGAAAATGGAGCCTTCAGATCACCCTCGACTACGGTCGCCAACTTGACTTTTACTTATATATATATAGATATATATATATTCTCTTTGTCAGCATTTCATTCTTTGCCCTTCATCATATCTTTTTCTATCTCTCTAAATGTATCTATACACGTATCGACAGATATATATGTGTGTGTGTGTGTGTGTGTGTGACTGTCTGTCTGTGTGTGTGTGTGTGTGTGTGTGTGTGTGTGTTCTTTTTCCTTTTCCCACTCTTTTTCGCCCTCCTCATCTTCTTCTTCGTCAATATCTCACTTTTCGAAAATCATTCCCAATACATTTTTTTCCTTCACATAAGAATATTTTTGCAGTTATATGGATTTGAGAATACCAGCAAAAATAGAACCGCCGTCAAATTACTCCGCGAACAATCAAGTTAACCAGCCGGCCTCCCGACATTCGTTGTCTGGTCAGTCAAATCAGAATGCTGACGTCAGTGGATTAACGATTTCTTTCTTGAACATAAACTTGTAAACTAGAGATATTTTATGAGGAAAACGCCTGCGGAAATTGCCAAAAATTGTTAAAAATGCATTTCAGTTTGGCATTTCTATTCTATGATGGAAGAGAAATAATATCTGCACAGGGTAAGGGTTAAAGTGCTTGATTGCGGCCGTGAAGTAACCGAGTTAGAACTCCAGTCACGCTATTACGTTCATTTATAGACTTATGGGAAATATATAACCACCTTTATTCCTCCAACTACGGGTTAAATAGTATCACTGCTGTTTTTCCCCACAAGTATGGCTTTGAATAACCCACAAATGTTGGTATGCCATTAAACAAAGTAATCAAACTTAAGCCAAGTGGGGTATTGCTGGAGTGCCATGAGTTTATATCTAAGATTTCTATGTACCAAAACCAGTGTTATATAGTCATCTACAGCGACACAACGATAAAGACGCAGGAAGGAAAACGCATGATAAAGACGCAGGAAGGACTTCTTTAGAAAAATATTCACCTCTCACTTTATTGCAAGGGTTTGAAAGGGTTGTTTAAGGGTTTGCATGTGAGAGGATGCTGGAGACTGAACTTAAACTTCATATTTTGACCCAACTGTTATGAGCGTCACATTGTGTCTTTCTTGTTCTCTTAATGTTGGGGTCTACTCCATCGGGGCTTTCCGAGGGCCCCCTCGGTCGGGTGTGGCTTTCCCTACCACATCTCGTCTCTACTGTCTGGAATTCGACTGGCAACTGCATCGAGGGTTTCCGAGGTCCCCCTCGGTCGGGTGTGGCCTTCCCTACCACATCTCGTCTCTAACCCTCTGGGAGTCTGCTGGCAACTGCATCGGGGGTTTCTGAGGTCCCCCTCGGTCGGGTGTGGCCTTCCCTACCACATCTCGTCTCTAACCCTCTGGGAGTCTGTTGGCAACTGCTCTGGGACCCAAACTCAACTGAGTTAAATAATAACTCAACGCCCACACGATCGCCTACTGGATCTTTGAAATCGAATGTTTAATCGTCATCAAGCGGAAATAACTGTCATGCAGTTCAGAGGTTACTCTCTTCCGGTGCATGACTGTAATGGCACAATGGGACCTTCACCTTTTCCCATATCATAAGCCTTAATCCGCCCACGCGATCTCTTGCGATTACTGGCTGTTGGAATGTGTCACTTCCTTCCGGTGTATTACCTTGGAATAGTATTTTTGGGCCGGGTCGAAGGTCAAAATATAAAACCAGTATCATAATCTGATTCGTTGAAAGAATGCTTTTTGCTTTTTTATCTCTATCATATATATATATATATATATATATATAAAACTGAGCCATTAGGTCAATGGGTAGAGTGTTCGCCAGAGGATCGGAATTCAATCTCAGGTCGAGTCATACCAAAGGCTTAAAAAATGGTACTTGATGCCTGCTTGCTACGGTCGCCAATTTTATAAAAAATATACGTTTTTAAGACGAATCCGGTCGTAGAATTATTTTAAATTTTTTAGATTTCAACTTAAATTTTAAATGAAGATCAGAGGAACTTATATGACAAAACGATAATATCTAAACGTCTAGATTTAACCTAGACAATCAGTACTTATTCATGTTACTTTTTGATCAGCAATCACATAACCTTTTGATCGGCAATTTTCTGACGAAACACAGTATTGATATATAAATGAAGGCGAATGAACAACTGAGCATCTTGTTATAATGTCTACACGTCTAGACTACTTTCTAGATGTCTAGACACATTAGTGCCAATTCTTGGAAAATTTAGATCAGAAGTCTCAATACTTTTTAAACAGTAGTTTTGGGTGAAATACTGGAGTGTATAAGTGCAACAGCTTCTTCACGCACCGCACTTAGCTCCTTGAAACTTTTTCTGATTTCTTAACTTGAAAATTCGTCAAAAGGGTTAAGATTTGAGGATGTGGATGGCATTTAAAAAGCACAAAACTTCTTCACAGCAGATTAACAGATTCTGAGATGCCTCGACCAATAAAAAATTAGCTGAAATAAATATATTGAATATTGAAGGAACTATTTTGAAGAAAATTAACGTTTCATTCATTGTTCATTTCAGTCGCAGTAAATACAGTTTCAGACTCGAAACTTTTGGAACACATCTCGTTTAATACCCCAACTATATTTGTAAAAAGTAAAGTAAACTGGTCCATTGGCCTAGTGGTTAGAGTGTTCGCCAAAGGCCCAGGAGACTGGGGTTCGATCCTAGGTTAAGTCATACCAAAGACTCAAGAAATGGTACTAGATGTCTCCTTGCTTAACACTCAGCATTATAAGGTATGGATGAAGGGTAAAGTGGAGCAATCCAAGGAAAGGAGTGGCACCCTCTCTTACACCTCGGTGTAGTAGCTATTGAAAAGGGAGCCTTCGGGTCTCTCTCAACAAAGGTCGCCAACTTTACTTATATCTGTAACGTTGATTTGGTTTCTTTTTAATGGGTATCAATATTTGTGGATTATTTAATGACAAAGTCATCCTTGTAGAACAGCAGTCGAAGTATTTAACCTATTGATTGCAGGATGAAGGGGTTCATGCCTTTTCACATGGTATTTGTCTAAAAGTGAACATAATAGTGCGATTGGAATTCGAATTCGCATTCAACCATGTTGCAGTTTTGCTCTTTTGCCACTCCGCCAAAAGGACTTCCGCTCCCTCAGATTAGGATGACTTCCGGCTCATTGATAATCACTTACTTCCAGGCCTTCTGCGTAAATTCATAAGCACTATTATTTTGTATGAAATGATATCCTTTTTCTTGACCCAAGACGACTCAGTGCAGTTGAAGGTAAAATCATTATAGGGTGCGGAAATTTAGGCATACGATTTTTACTCCCCCAACTTTAGTTTTTTTTAATTTAGTGTTTAGACATGAAAGACTGTTCTCGGGAGAAAAATCTGTAAGGAATTCGCTAATTCTGTTTGGCTGGTTGTGTAAGCGGGATTCATTATTTTCATCTTTACCTATTCGTGCATTCATGTCTCCATTTTTGATAAGAATGTTATGTGTGGGAGTGTGTTGATCAAGGGAAAGTAGAAGGTGGTAATATCTGTTTCATCACTGGCATTGACGGGACTGTAGAAAGAAACCATCGTTGTGCAGGGGTTGCCATTAAATGTAGCACACATAATTCTCGGTGGGATTTACTCTCTGCTATTTAGGGGTTTAAAGGCACGTGGATTGAGAAGAATTCCTACACCTCCCCTGGTGACATTGACGGAGTTCTTCCACGCACATGCCGAGACAAATGTCCACCTATAAATGATATTATGGTATTTTATGTCTACATATTTCACAGTGATAATATCTGTTCTTGCATACATATGATATCTATATTGTGCTCGGGTGCAGAGGCCGTAAGCTCAATTGGCTGGTTTAGCGCTTTAAGTCCTGACGTTAAATATCGCAATGTTGACAACGATTTTGCATCAAAGTTAGTTTGGTTCGAGCTTTACCTCAGCAAAACGCGCTCTTTATTTACTGTTGTGAACAATAATGCGGTTGGGATGTACAGTTTAGATTAGAATCGTGATAGTCTTTCGTTGCCTGTCTTTATTTTCTCATTAATCGTATTTACCCAACCCCATCCGCTCGGGCAGGATATGACACAAGGTCAATTTTTAAGCGGAGTTTAACAGGTTTGAATTCAGAGTTTTCCTTCTCCTAGACTAGTTTCCTCACCAAGGCTGAAGAACCTAGACTGCCCTGCTATTTACCCATAGCTGGAGGGAGAATAATTAGATTCATACCTTTCCCAAGGGTATTAGTGCTATGTGAAATGCAATCAGTCAAGTCCAGGATTTGAACTCGTGTCCATATCCTGCGACGATAACCATTACACCACGGGCACCTCCTTTATTTTCTCATTAATAGACGCTACCCTTTAAAGTGAGTAGCAGTAGTTTCCTGAATGAACAATATGATCCTGAAAGTTGACCAAGGATGTTCTTCTGCTCAACATCTGAAGTTCGCCCTTGATCCAACTTAGGTGGCCCAGTCGGCTAAGGCTATAAAAAACAACGACTGCTTCTCTGCAGAGGGGTAAGACTCCCCTAATGAGTGTCCTGATTATGGCACTAAATAATCTGATGGTGAGGCTCCAGTAATGCTTTAGCTTTGAAGAATGCGGAGTATCCCTTCATTTTCATCGCTCCAGGTCCACTCTGGCCTGGAGTGGTAGCATCTGGTCGGGTTCTATATATGGGTTGAATCGAACTAAGCTTTGTAATTATACTAAACTGAATGGTCTGAAATAGAACTGTTTTGACATTTAAACTGCGTACTTATGCTAAACTGAATTGTTTGAAAAAGAACTGTTGTTACATTTAACAGTCTGTAAATAAATGACTGATGTTCGTGCGACATAGCAATACTTGGAACCATTTAACTTTGCTAACTAAAATGAGTCGTTTAGAATATAACTGTTTTTGACCTTTAAACTGTGTACTTATGCTAAAATGAATTGTTTGAAATAGAACGGTACAAATGTATAAAAATGGATTTGACATTGAATAATAGTTGATGTACCATAAGATCAAACCCATCCAAACCGAAGTTTTCATCGAGATGACTTGATTCAACATTAAATGTCCCGGAAAGAGTTGGTATGCCGTAAGACAAAAGAACTAACCAACCAATCAATACAAATTATGATTCATCCGTCTTGTTTTGCATCCACAATGCTGCATTCCTTGGTTTATGCTTATGTGGCTCGCAAAATACTCTCCTTTCTCTGAAACTTATTCTATGAGAGATCCGGAAAAAATATCTGTGTGGTTATGGAGGTGCGAAAAAAAAAAAAAATAAAACTTGTTTTTCTTTAGTTCAAATATTCCGTCGCAGCTTGAACGGTAACATGTGCTACTATCTTATTCTATGATCATGTAGAAACAAAATTATTTGGAGGCAAGTAGAAATAGTTGATATATAGCCGTGGAAAAAAACATTTTAGAAAAAAAATACGCAATAAAAATAAATATAAATTTACAATGAAAGCTGCTCCCTAAGTTCGGGATATAGAATAACCCTAGAAGAGTTGACGTGCCGTTAAATTCAGTCAATCATTAAGTTGTATAAGAAAATGACCCCGGTAGTTGAATATTATTCACCAAATGATTGCTGATAAAACAAATAATTGCTTCATATATTTTAACGGCATGTCAAACTGTTTAGGGTTATTCTATGCCTAGAAGTTTTGGAATCACGTTCATCGTATGTTCATATTTGCATTTTATGTTGATTTTTTTTTTCTTTCATTTATCTATTTTTTATTGAACACAGTTCAATCGAATACAAATCATTTTTAAACATCTATTTGGTCCTTTAGGCGGGACCCTTGCAGGTCGAAGTGAATCTGGGAGTAATGCCAATGTAAAAGAACTCAACACTCCGCAGATCTCCAGAACTGAAACCCTTATGATTAGATGCAATCACTAACATACCCAGGACACCCCATCACCTTTGGGGAAGAAGTCTCTGTGGGGTGTCCTCGTGGCGTAATTGTTAAAGCGATGGACTGCGAAATCGCGAAATCGTAGTAAGCGAGTTCGTACTCCAGTCGCGCTATTACATTCACTTTCGGACTAATACCCTTGGGAAAGGTATGAACCCCCTTATCCTCCCAGTTATGGGTTAAATAGTAACAGTACTGTTCTTCTAGGAAAATAGCTTTGGCATTAAATAACCTACAAGTGTTGATATGCCATTAAACAAAGAAACCAAACCAAACCAATCTCACCTCGGTGCAGGAGATGCTGCTAACCTGGCTGGGTAAAAAACAAAGATTATAAATGCTGATTTTCAAGTTCAGTAATTTTCCTTGCCACTCTGAAAATGGATGCCATTCAATCTTCTCACCATTCTAAATTCTTCTCTGTTTGCCCTTGTGACGAAGTAAAATGAACAAATATCAATATACAAACGAACGTCAGAATGACACAAAGAAATGGCGGAGAGTAATCGAAGAATTATAATAAACTAGGAAACAATGCTCAAAACCTTTTAAAACAAAATATTTGCATATCTGCAGACGACAGAGTTTCTGCTTCATCCATATCTAAACTTCGCAGTAAACAATCTATCGTTCTTTTCATCTTCCGGCGCCAAACGCTTTCTTCCCTTTATACGGTCAAGATTAGTGCGGGTCTGCGCATGCGTATACATACAGAGATGTGTGTGTGTGTGTGTGTGTGTGTGTGTGTGTGTGTGTGTGTGTGCTCTGTTTTTTTTTTTTTGTTTTTTGTTTTTTTTTTCATTCATTGGCTGCAGAGAAAAAGCAAAAAGAAACGGCAGAATCAACGAGTGTGGCGGGGGGGGGCAAATTTAAAGAATAAATAATAAAGGAAGCAGAAGAAGAAGAAAAAACTCTCCTAAGACCTGATAACGCCAATTTGTTTGTTGCAGAGCAAAGCTAAAGTAATACTACTGGAAAGAGCGTGTAGACAAATAGACAAGTGTGTAAATAAGACTTCTACACATGACACAAAAGCACGCATATCTATTATCAATAAATTTCTAAATTTCTCATTATTTGCTCACACACACCTGTATATATATATATATATATATATATATATATATATATATATATATATATATATATATGTATGTATGTATGTGTGTGTGTGTGGATAGAGAGATAGATAATGAACAAATTGGGATAGATAGAAACTATAGAGGTTGATATGCCATTAATTCGAACCAACCAACCAGTTGGAGAATGAGACACACAAACTCCTTTGGGATTTTGTCAGACATATGGATTACCTAATCTCGGCCAGATGACCGGACCGGACCTTATAATAATCAAAAACAAAAAAAGAGAACTTGCAAAATTGTGGACTTTGCTGTCCCCGCTGACCACTGAGTAAAATTAAAAGAAAGGGAAAAGAAAAATAAATATCTCGACCTTGCCAAGGAATTGAAAAACTGTGGAACATGAAGGTGACAATTGTAATTGGTGCTCTTAGTACAGTCACCAAAGGATTATTACAGAGACTGGAGGAGTTGGAAATAACAGTAGAAGTGGAGACCATCCAAACTACTACATTATTGAGATCAGCCAGGATACTGAGAAGAGTCCTGGAGATTTGAGGATATTTGCTGTCACTCAAATTCCAGTGAAAAACCATCAGCTAACGCTGATGTGAAAAAATCTCAAGTCTTACTCGAGTGCACAATCATCAGGTACACTAGAGATATTTTCCCGCAGAACATGACGATCATTAAAGAGGCACGCTTGGTGTAATGGTTATCAGAGGAGAAAATTGAATCAACGTCTCAAGTTGAAAGTCTTGATAAAACTTTTTGCATATCGCTTTACACTAATACTCTTGGATAGACATGAATCCATCTGGCCCCGCGATTTATGGGTAAACAATAGAATAGAATGGTTCTTTAGCGTTGGTAAGTTTGGTTCGGTTTGGCTTGGTTTTAAGGCATATCAACCATTGTTGGTTATTTAATGCCAAATACTGTTTTTACATATACATTAAATATATGATTTATAAAAACCTTTTGTTGATGCACAAATCTAAATGATCAAACAGTTCTATTTCTAAGATTTCAATTTAGCATAAGTCATTTGTTTGCTGTCAAACAGTTATATTTGACCCATAGATAGGACCCTACCGGTTGTTACTACTCCGGGTCAGAGTAAGCCAGGGAGCAATAGTAATGAAGAGGTACTCCACATTCCCCAAATCTCCAGCGTTATTGGAACCTCACCAGGACACTTGTGAGGCACTTACCCCTCTGCAGAGATGAAGTCGGTGTATTCTACAGCCCAGCCAACTTGGCTAGAGTTGGTAAGGCAACCAAACAAAGAAAAGGAAAATTCTAAATAACTCTTTGTGATATGGGTTTTAGCAGTCCAAGGTAAATTATCAAGAATAGAAAGTGAGAAAAGAAACAAAGCGGAAGAAAAGGACAGAGAGAGAGAGAGAGAGAGAGAGAGAGAGAGAGAGAGAGAGAGAGAGAGTTCTGCAATAAGGAAACACCATACCCCAAAAAAAGAATCACATATATATATATATATATATATATATATATATATAAGCGATATTTTTGAACAGCCACATAATAAGATTTTGGGTTACAAGGCTTCAGCTATTTGTCACGTGCCCCACTAAACGAGCGAGTACGGCACAAGGACTTTTCAAGGTGGGTCCGGGCGCTGGGCTGTAGCTTAGACATGCCCATCGGCTTCAAAAATTCCCCGGGCCCCGTCGACAATCCCTTAAAAAAGGCGCCTCCAACGCTAGGTGATAAACCTAGCCTCTCCGAGTAGGGCTAGAGCCAGGGTGGATTGACCCCTAAGACACGAGGAGGGTTGGCCAGGTGAATGCTGGGCTTCCCAGACATTCAGCCTCGACCGAGTAAAACGCCGCCACCAGAGGCAGTTAGCATATGTTCACCCACAGAGATTCAGTGTCGTCGAGTTTGATACTAAATAATGCCTAATAATAACCGTTTTTATTATAATATATTCTACAAGAAATGATAAAATTCTAGTATTTTTGGCTTGTTATGGGTGTACTTACTTATGGGGGAGACAGGAAAATATACGCTTTAGTTTGTTTTTAAAATGGCATCTAAGTAGTTAAAATAGATATGATTATTTTCACAAGTGATGATAAGGTAGACAACACTACTTAATTTCTCTCTCTCTCTCTCTCTCTCTCTCTCTCTCTCTCTCTCTCTCAGTTTCTTTCGCCTTGTTTCTTTTCTCACTATAACTTTCTTTACTTGATATTTCTCTTTGAAGGGCCCCTCGGGTGGTGTAATGGTTTGTAAGCTAGACAGGCAAACCTTGATAAGTGAATTCGAGTCTCATTTGGTGTTCCATTCATATGGTCTTGGGCCACATCTAAACAAAACGCTTTGTAGATTATTACTGCTCTTTGAACAGCTAAAACGAATATTACATGGTATTATTTATTTACTCGTGATAGGAAGGTTTCTACCTCACAGAAGGATTCGTCGGCTTTTGCCATTGGATCAGCACGAATTTGTCAATCTTTCTCTCCGCAGCAGAAATTTTTACAGACCGAAGACTACCTGGGGTTCAACCCTCCAAAATGGGGCTTGAAATTGAATGTTTCATTCTCTTAGACCGGTTAGCTTTCAAAAGACAGAGAACCCAGCCTACCCTATCACTTATCCTTTATAATGAAAAAAAGGTTTGGTTTGGTTGGATTTTATGGCATATTGTAACATATTGACCCTCGACCTAGCCGTCAATCAAGAGATGCACCTGTGTAAATAAGCAGGAGAACAGCGAAACAGGTGCATCCGGTCGAAGATATTGGAAAAACACCTTGACCTGTGGACGTGGTTGAATTCGGTGCACATGCATATGCCCACAGGAAGCAGGTGTATGTCAGACAATTATATAACCAGGTGCCACAGACGACTTGAGCTACTCAGTTCGAGTCAGTTCAGTTCCAGTCGCAGTTGGAGTCAGTTGGGGACAAGATGCCGAATTGAGAGCCAGCTTGCAGACTGAGGGGTTGCATCCCTCAGTGACCACGGTTGAGCAGACCAAGCCAAGATGAGAAAGAAGTACTGCTATGTTCAGAGGAACTTTGGGTCAATATGTAGCAGTCGGTCCCCGTCTCCAACTCACCTCTCACGCACAACCAGCATCAACCCTTTCGAATAAAGTGTGGGAGGTATATTTTCATAAAGAAGAGTGTTCTTTCGTTCATTGACGTTCGTCATTATTGTTCACTATGTTTCCGCTTATATTTGTATAGTTGTATATTTATTATGAGTATACAACAATATCAACCTTTGTGGGTTACTTTAAGCCAAATTCTGTTTTTACATATATATTATATATATGATTTGGTTGGGTTAGGTTTTATGGCATATCAACCATTGTTGGTTATTTGATACCAATTGCTGTTATATATATATATATATATATCAAATAAGTGGTTTGGTTTGGTTTGGTTTTATGGTATATCAACCATCCAAGGTTAATTAATGCCAAATCCTGTTTTTACATATACATTAAATATTTGGTTTGGTTTTATGGCATATCAATCGTTATGGGCTATCTAATTCCAAATCCTGTTTATATATATATATATATATATATATATTATTTGGTTTGGTTGGGTTTTATGGCTTGTTTGTTTTTTATGCCAAATCATGTTTTTACATATGTATTGAATATATATGATTCCTAAATAACCTGAGCTCCTTTTTTTCTTGTTCACAGATAGTTTCTATTATTGCTATGAAACAGTTATAAGGTGACATAAGTCATCATTTGTTTGCACACAGTGAAGTGTTATTGCTATTTAACGCTAATAGTTCTATTCAACATTACTCATTCGTTTGCACACAGTTAAATGGTTCCAAGTATTGCTGTGTATCTCTAACAATTCAATTAAACATCACTCATTTATTTACACACAATAAATGATCAAACAGTTCTATTTCTAACAATTCGATTTAGCATAAGTCAACTAACTTAAATGGTTCCATTAACAATTCAATTAAACATCAGTCATTTGTTTACACACAATTAGATGATCAAACAGTTCTATTTCTAACAATTCGATTTAGCATAAGACAACTAAGTTAAATGGTTTCACGAACAATTCAATTAAACTTCAGTCATTTATTTACACACAATTTCTTACACAAACATTTCTTTTTCAAACAATTCAGTTTAGCATAAACCATTTGTTTTCACACAGTTTAAACGGTCAAATTTCTATTTGATCCCTTGATAGGAGCCTCTCGGGTGCTACCATTACAGGTCAGTGTGGACCTGATTGCGATGACAATTAGGGGGTACTCAGCATTCTCCAAAGCTCCCGCATGACTGGAACCCCCCCTTAAGATTACTCGTTGTGGGAGCTTATTGTTCTACAGAGATGCACTCGGTGTATTCAAAAGCCCGACGGACTGGGCTGAGAAGAAATAGATGTGTCTTTCTCAAAGACATTAACCGCCTGATGTAGCATTTGAACTCGTGTCACTAAGTCCATTTCCTACAACAATGACTATGGCATCATAATTACCATTCTACTTGCAATACATTTTTTATAGCTAAAATAAAATTACCAATCCATATATTTCCGGTGTGCAGAAGTTAAGCTGATCAACAAGTGATGATAATTAAAAATGTTAACAAAAAAAAAAGTTTCCCAAACACGGTACAAAAAAGATATTTGACTTTTGCGCAGGTGTGAAAACACCACATTCAATATTCTGTAGACTTTAGCAAATATCTTATCTAAAAATCTATTCGAAAAAAAAAAAAAAAAATTTTTCTTCTTCGATTTGTTTTGTGCCGTAATAAATTCACAGCAAATTCACGGTCTGGTAGAGTAAAACATTCATTAAAGATACACCCTACTTTGGACGGCTAGTGAGATAGTCAGATTTCGTGACACTTAGAACCCTGATTATTTAATCTTAGACTTTTGGCTGAAAAATAATTGGAATATAAAATGATTAAATCAGCGATTTAAAAAACTCCCTTGTATTTTCGTATAATAGCACGGGTATAAGTACTTCTTGGTAGAGGCGTTCGTTGCTCAACGGTTTGAGTCGTAGAAGTGAACACAGCTAACGGAGTTCGAATGTTAAATGAAGCTGTTTCCATTTCACATAGCATTAATACCCTTGGGAAAGGTAAACATCTTTTCTCCTTCCACCTGTTAGTAAATAGTAGGACAGACTAAGCTCTTTAACCTCTGTATGACAACCAGTCTAGGAGAAGGAAAATATTGACTTAAAGTCAGACCTGGAGATGCATGGGCTTCATCAGGCTATTCATGGCTGAGAAACGCAACTTCACCCCCAAAACGAAGCTAGATAACGGGATAATCTTGCTACTTGGTTAGAGCCCTCAAGACCAAGCTAGATTACGGGATAATTTCGCTACGTGAGAAGCGCCTCCACCAAGAACAAGCTAGATCAAGGAATAATCTTGCTACTTGAGTAAAGACCCCAAGAACAAGCCAGATTACGGGATAATCCTGCTATTTGAGTAGAGTCCTCTCCAGACCAAGCCAGATTATGGGATATTCTTGTTACCTGAGTAGAGCCCTTAAGACCAAGCTAGATTACAGGATAATCTCGCCACGTGAGAGAGGCCTCCACCAACACCAAGCCAGATAACGGGATAATCTTACTACTTGGATTGAGTATCCCCACCCCAGACCAAGCCATATTACGAGATAATCTCACTACTTGAGTAGACCCCCCCCACATGATCAAGCCAGATTACGGGATAATCTCGCAGCGTGAGAAGCGCCTCTACCAAGACCAAACCAGATTAAGGGATCAGATTACTACTTGAGTAGAGACCCCAAGAACAAGCCAGATTACGGAATAATCTTGCTATTTGAGTTGAGTCCTCCAACACCAAGCCAGATTACCGGATAATTTTGCTACTTAAGTTGACCCCCGCCCCAAGATCAAGCCAGATTCGGAGATAATCTTCCACATCATCAAAATGAACCAACAGCACGCATTCTTTTGACTTACATCCGTCCATATTGGCCATTCATCATTTTTATTGTCTTTTCAATCAATTGGACTCGGAGATTTGAGCAGTGTCACTTTCATTTCCTTCAGTGTGTCCATTATTGTAGTTGACCACGGATCAAACTGAAGAGTAGACAATTTGCGACGAGACAGGAAACGGGGAGTGTTGGATTCATGACTTTTTCTGTTGTTGTCGAACGAAAGTGACAATTAATGACGTAGATATAATTTGCATTGACCACAGTTTAAGAACTGCGACCAACTCAGTCAATACGCATTTCTTGTTCTAAAACATCAAACGACACATTCATCCGCGAAAAATTGTTCGTATTTGTATCGCAGATCTTTTTATCTTTCATCGAAGATCAATAACAGCGTTTTTTTTTCTCCCCTGCTTCTCGCTCTTCAATTTACGTATTGTTTGAAAATATTTTTCGAAAACGTATCTTAACCTCAATGATAAATAGCCCTGAGAGATAACACGTGGAATTACAGGACATAAAAGCCGACCGACTGGCTAAAAATGTAAAATACTGTATCCAACAGCCTGATTGGCTGTACTATTTCTAGGCAATAGCGATGTAGAAATAGGAATTTCCTGGCCAGAATTCAGACCGCCAAAGTATATGTACTTCTAGGTAATAATTCAAATACCAGCTGCTTGATTTAATTGATTGATTGATTTTAATGTTATGTCAACTCTTTCAGTGGTATTTTATGGCGAGATGATAAGAAATGCCGTACATTGAATGTTTATAATTACATTTTTATATATTGTTGTTTCATAAGGTTTTTTTTAATCAAATACGAATATCTTTTTGAATATCTATTTGACCCTCAAAGGGGATCTTAACAGATACTACCGCTTCGGACCTTTGTGGATCTGGGAGTAATAGTGATGGAGGAGTTCTCCGCCTTCTTCAGATATTCAAGACTAATGTTCAACATGAGACGCAGTAAAGGAACATCTCTTTTCCGGGAGAGGAGATTTACCGCTTTGCAGAGGATACGGACAGCATATTCTAAACCCTGCCGACAGATACTGACCATTGGGGTTCAAACAGTTAATTATATATTTTTGAGAGCCCAGTAAACTACGACTGTAGAATACGTCGACTGCATCTCTAAAGAGGCGTAAGAAACAAACAGGCAAATACATCTACGAACGTAGGCGGACTCAAATACACAGGCGACTCTGTTGTTCAGGTACGAACCGTTTATTAACTTCTGACTTCGATTCTTCGACACGAGGAGAGAGACAATTCATAAAAGTCTTTCGTAATTATACTATGCTAACAACACCCCAACATCCGGCACATCTTGTGGTGTTTTAGATCTCAATTCACCTTCGCTGGTCGGGACCCGAAAAACTTAACCGCCGCCGCAACGATAGAGAACTCAACTCTCTGCCTCCATGGTCCAATGTCAACCTTCAACTCTATGGTCCGACTTCTCAACATCATGGTCGGACCCCAACTTCTCCTCACCATGGTCGGACCCCAACTTCTCCTCACCATGGTCGGACCCCAACTTCTCCTCACCATGGTCGGACCCCAACTTCTCCTCACCATGGTCGGACCCCAACTTCTCCTCACCATGGTCGGAACTCAACTGAATCTTTTTTCAAAATCTTCGAAATTCTCAGCCCATCTCTTCTCGGCATGACGTCATCCACACCCCAGGCACATTTCTATCTGGGGTTTATTATGATAATGATGATTGTCATATCCTTTGCGTACGAGCGTAAACTGTTCCAATTGACTACACACCTGAATTCTTAATCCGAATAGTTCAAAGCCCAACCAAACTAAATGATAAAATATAATTGATGAAAAAATGATTAAAATAAAAAAAATCATTCCTTAACTATATAACACAAATACGCAGAAAAGCAAGACATCTCCCAAATGGTTATCCTGAGTATGACAATAAACAGTATCCAGTGGTGAAGCTCCAGTTCTAGACAGTGTGGCATCTGCCCTTTTTTTTTTAAATTACACCCAGTTCCACTTTGACGCGCTGTTAGGGTCACATCTAACTCTCTATATAATGCAAATAATTCGCACACAGTGATATGTTTCTAATTATTCCTATCTAATACAGAATTTTTTTACCCCAAAAATGAGACCCAGGCATATTCTACGCGCCAATTCAGAATTAACCTCGTTGTATTAGAAGCGAAAAAATGATTCTACACTTCCCAGAACTTAGGAACCGAAGCCTCACCCTCAAATACAGTATCATACACAGAACACTAGTAACATGCTGCAACATCCTATTAACAATCTAAGTCATCATTAACTTAAATGAAGATTTCTTCTGAATTACTTTCATCCCAACGCGAATTGTCACTTATTGCATAGACAATTTGTTCTAAAGTAATTTGCCATAGTCCTCGTCATTTCAGCCACTTTTGTTAATAGCTTTTCGTTTTTTCAGCCACTTTTGACAATGTCTTCTCGTCACTTCAGTAACTCGGTAATTGTTTCTCGTCACTTTATCCACTTCAGACGCATTCGGCAATTGCTTCTCATCACTTCGATCAACTAAGTCACTTTCGTCAATAGTTTCTCATTACTTCAGCCTCTTGGCTTCAGTTTCTCGTCACTGGCTCTTTTCGGAAATTGCTTCACGTCACTTCAGCCATTTAGCTACTTCAGTTCCAATTTCTCGTTACTACAGCTATTCAGACATGAGTGAAATAGTATCACTGCTGTTCTTCAACAAGGATGGCTTTAGCATTAGATAAGCCACGCAGGTTGATATGCCATTAAACAAAGAAACCAAACCAAATACTTCTCGTGTCTTCCTTCAACTCAGACATTTTCACCAATTCCTTCTCGTCACTTCAGTCATTTCAGCCACTTTCGGCAGTTTAATAATTTTACATGGATTTAAATGTTCAAAAGAATTTTATTATCATAATTCTATAATAAAAACATGTCCAATACATTTTATAGTTAAAAAGTTTGCCATGCATTTCATTTGCAAAATAAATGTCCACTGATTTTTTATAGTAAAACTTTAAATATATCTTTATGATAAAACGTACCTAAAGCAATTTTATTGTGGAACAATTTTAAATGGATTTCTATAGTAAAAATGCTTAATGTATTTTTATCGTTGAATAATTTTGAATGGATATCTATGGTAAAAATATGTCCAATACATTTTATAGTGAAATAATTCCTATACTATAATAATTTCAATAATTCATTTCAATAATGAAAAATAATTTCAATAGATTTCTATAATAAAAATATCTGATACATTTACAAGTTAAAATAATTTACAGTGCCCTTCTTCAGTAAAAAAATGTCCCGCACATTTTATCGTAAAATTGCAATTCAGTTTTATACTTCAAAACTGACAGAAATTTCAAGTAAACAATTTAAAATTAATCGTAAAAAATCTCCGGCATTTTTATAGTAAATTTTGCAATAGATTTTATGATAAAAAATACCAAATGAATTAACAAAGCTGAATAATTTGCGATTAAATTTTGTTGCAAAAAGTGCCAAGTTCATTTTTGTTCTAAAACAAATAATTTGTTCATTGTTATATATCAAGTATTCCTATCTAATACAAATTATTTGCACTAAGTATATAACATCAAGTATTCCTATCTAATACAAATAACTTGTACATTGTTATATATCTTAGCCTAATGAGTAGAGTGTTCGCCTAATGGTTCGGGAGACCGGGGTTTAACCCCAGGTCGAGTCATACCAAAGACTTAAAAAACGGTACTTGATGCCGCCTTGCTTATTACTCAGCACTATAAAGTAAGGATCAAGGGTAAAGTGGAGCAATCCTGGGAATGGAATGCGCCCTCCCCTACACCTCGGTGTAGTAGCTATTGAAAAGGGAGCTTTCGGGTTACTCTCGACTTAGGACGCCAACTTTACTTTTACTTATATATTAGTAATAATTTTTTGTGCGTTTCTATTGGATGGTTTGATTGATTTTATGGCATATCAACCATTGTAGGTTATTTAATGCCAAATCCATTTTATATATACAAACAGTTCTATTTCAAAAAATCCAGCTTCGTAAATATACACTGTTTAAATGTCAAAAACACTTCAATTTCTAACACTTCAGTTTAGTCAACAAAATTAAATGGTTACAAGTATTGCTATGTATCACTAACAATTCATTTAAACATCAGTCATTTATTTACTCACAGATTTAAAACCAGTTCTATTTAAAACAATACTCTTTAGCATAAGTACACAGTTCTATTTGACCCATAGATAGGGCCCAGTAAGGTGCAACCACTCCGGCCCAGAGTGGATGTGGCAGTGATGGCAATGAAGGAGTACTCAGCATTCCCCAAAGCTCCAGCATTACTGGAGCCTCATCATCAGATTGTTTAGTTTCATATCCAGGACACTCGTTGGGGGAATCTTACCCCTCTGCAGAGAAGCAGTCAGCGTTTTTTACGGTCCCAACCGACTGGACCACAAGACACTCATTGGGTGGAGTCTTACCTCTCTGCAGAGATACAGTCGGTGTATTCTGCGGCCTGGCCCGACTGGGC
Organism: Sepioteuthis lessoniana; assembly: GCA_963585895.1. Lineage (NCBI taxonomy): Eukaryota > Metazoa > Mollusca > Cephalopoda > Myopsida > Loliginidae > Sepioteuthis > Sepioteuthis lessoniana. The sequence goes on from OY757933.1 coordinate 72,967,312, forward strand.
CACATTTCTATTGTAAAAAATGTCTTATGCATTTTTATAATCAAACATTCTGCTCTGTATATTACGATAAAAACGAAGAATACTTTTTTGTTAGATAATATGCAGCACATTTCTATAATATGCAGTTCATTTCTACAATATGCAGTAAATTTCTATAATATTCAGCACATTTCTATAATATGGAGCCCATTTCTATAATATGCAGTACATTTCTATAAAATGTAGCACATTTATATAATATGCAGCACATTTCTATAATATGCAGTAAATTTCAATATGTGGCACATTTCTATAATATACAGTAAATTTCTATAATATGCAGCACATTTCTAAAATATGCAGTAAATTTCTTTGATATGCAGTACATATCAATAGTATGCAATAATTTTTTATGATATGCCGTACATTTCTATAATATGCAGTATATTTCTATAATATACAGCACATTTCTGTAATATGCAGTAAATTTCTATAATATGCAGCACATTTCTATAATATACAGTAAATTTCTATAATATGCAGTACGTTTCTATAATAAGCAAATCCACTACATGTTTATTGTAAAATTTTCTATATATTTTTCAATAGAAAGATAACGAATACTTTTTTATACTTGTCTGAATTTCTTCGACGAAGCTTGATTTGCAGGTTCAGTCCTGACTGCAGGCGAATAACAATACAGGAATGCTTAACAATTGTATCCAGTTAACGCAGTTTCTTCCATGCAGCGGTCGCATCGATACTGCTATATGGATGCACTGCATGGACTCTAACAAAACGGCTGGAGAAGAAGCTAGACGGCAATTACACAAAAATGCTGCGAGCAATCTTGAACAAGTCCTGGCGACAACACCCCACAAGACACCAACTGTACGGCCACCTGCCTCCTATCACGAAAACTGTTCAAGTTAGAGGAACCAGACATGCAGGACACTGCTGGAGAAGCAGGGACGAACTCATAAGTGATGTACTTTTATGGACCCCCACACATGTCCGTGCAAAAGCTGGACGACCAGCACGAACATACATTCAGCAACTATGTGAGGATACAGGATGTTGTCCAGAAGACCTGCCTGAGGCCTTGAACGATAGGGAAAAGTGGCAAGAGAGGGTCAGGGATATCCGTGCTACCAGCACGACATGATGATGATAATGATGGTTAACGAGATCAGAGCAAGCGACCCTCGAGGATTAAATAAAGAACCCGGTTCGAAGTTCCACGTAGGGGCCTGTGTTCGACAAGAAACACCCGAAGAAAGCCGGAGGACACATCGACCGAAACGTTGTAAATAAAACTATAAGATGAAGACAATAGTCCGAAAACTCTGAATGATAAAGTTCTATAATTTGCAGTGCATTTTTATAGTAAAAAACCCATTTCTACAGTAAATTTGCCATACATATCTACAATAATAATGTCTAAAGTATTTTCATTGAGCAGTAATTCTAAATGCAATTGTCTGATTATAAATTTTATTTTTATAGTTAAATAATTTTCATTGCATTCCTATAGTAAAAGAAATACATTTCTATATTAAAATTTGCAATATATTTTTATAATCATAATGTCTAAAGCATTTTCATAGTTCAATAATTTTGATAATTTCATAGTTGAATTATGTTAATTTTGTCAAGTTAAAAAAAAGTTATGTTTAAATTACATTATTTGCATTACATTCCTATAGTTAAAGAAATCAATTTTCATATTAAAATTTGCTCAATATTTCTATAATAATAATATCTGAAATATTTTCATAGATCAATTATTCTAAATGTATTTCTCTAGTTAAAAAATGTATTTTTATAGATGAATAATTCGCAGTTCATTTCTATTGTGAAAGTAATCCATTTCTATTGTAAAGTTTGCAATGCATTTTTAGAATAATAAAGTTTAAAGCATTTTTATTACTTAATGATTTTAAATTCCTTTCTCAAGTTTAAAATATGTATTTTTAAAGTTGAATAATTTACAGTGTATTCTATATACAAAAAATTCATTTCTATAGTAAAATTCGCCATGCAATTCTATAATAATAGCTAAAGCATTTTATTAGTTCATAAACTAAAATGCATTTCTCAATTTAAAAAAAGGTATTTTCTTAGTTGGATAATTTCCATGGCATTTCTATAGTAATAAAAAAAACAATGCATTTTTATAGTTTAATAAATTCAGTAGCATTTCTATAGTAATAAAAAAAAAACAATGCATTTTTAGAGCTGAATAAATTCCGTAGCATTTCTATCGTAATAAAAAAGCCCAATGCATTTTTATAGTTAAATGAGTGAATTCCAAAGCATTTCTATAGTAATAAAAAAGCCCTATGGTTTTTTTATAGTTAAATAAATAAATTCCATAGCATTTCTATTGTAAAAAAAAAGTTGAATAATTTCTAATGCAAATAATACTAAATATTTTTTCAATCCACTTGGAAAAAATTTCAACCGTTACATCAGAAATTAGTAAATAAATCATGAAAAATGTCCAGAAAAATGAATTATAATCTCAGCAGGATCTTTAGTGTTTGATAAATCAGACTTCTTTCTGTTAGTAATCAGCCTATGAGTAGTGCTCTGGAGTTGGGATCGATTAGTCGACCAGAGTCTCTGCCTTTTCCTCTCCTGACAAGATGGCTGACATAAAATAAACTGGTAAAATGTTCAACGGACAATAAATCAAATGCTTCTCGAACCTGTCATAGAACACAGACAGCCGCCATTTACACAATACCAGGAATTTATTTGCTGTTAAATAACAGAAGAAATATAACACGTGGTCTGTATTTGGTGTAGAGAATCTGTATGCACAGTTCGATGCAGTACAGTTCATTCAAAAAACGAACTGCACTCACAGGCAGACTGATAGTTTAATGGCATATCAACCTTCTTGAGTTATTTAATGCCGGATCTGTCCTTCTTTTAGAAGAATAATAGTAGAACTATTTAACCAATAGATGGAAGGATAAGGGGGTATTTGTCCGAAAGTGAACGTTATAGCGCGACTGGAGTTCGAACTCGCGTACTACGATTCCGCAGGCCAGCGATTTAACCGTTATGTCACGTGGACACCCCTACCAGACACGGTATAATCATAAGTATTTGAATAAACATATTGCCTGTAAAGACGTGGAGTTGAATTTTAAAGAAAACAAAAAAATATTATACAAGAAAAAAAAAATTTGCAATCAATATAGGTAATGTAGTGGTAAGCTTCCCAACCCGATTTTACTCATTGACTGTTTGTTTAATTGACATCAAAGTGTCAGCCACATGAATTCTAAATGTAATTGCGAGAAACTGTTAAACGAAAATTGGGGATTTTGTAAAGGGTAAGCCATTCAGTCATTTAGTAATCGGCTGAGCACAAGTAAGGACCTTAAATATTGGACCAGGCAAAACTATCACAGCTAGAACTTATTGAACAAGAAGATCTTTCCTTCGTCCACTCATATCACTTCACGTCTTCCTGATTCGAGGCTGGGCTCGAGGGAAAATGAAACATCCATAAAGTGAGTGGTATTTTTTCATGGAGCACGGGTCAGACTTTTTCCCTTTCCTTTTTTGTTTCTGGCAACGGATAGAACCAACAATATCGCATTTATCAAACAGGCTCTGCTTTTAGCCACCTTGTGTGGTTTTGTATTAAAGATTTCTGGAATATTTTAAAGATTTTGAATGTCAAATAAAAAGAGATAACTTACCTTTCCGATTCTTCTAAAAATATTTTTCAGAACCGATCAGGGAGATTGAAAAGGTGTTATCATGTTTTAGTAAGCTAAATAGATCATCCACTTAAAATAATTAAATGGCCTCTGCAATCTTCGGCAATAAAAACAGTTCTTGTGCTTGTTCAAATAATTGTGAGTTATACATTCTCTAGCCTTGATGACCACTGCGATATAAAAGATGGTGATTATCAGTGTTTGGAAAAGGAAAAAAATGGAAAATGGTATATCAACCTTTGTAGATTATTTAATGCCATGTCCATTTTTATGTAAATAGTTCTATTTCAAACAATTCAGTTTCGCATCAATACACAGTTTAATTATCAAAAACATTTCTATTTCAAGCTATTCAGCTTCGTCAGACAGTTCTAATTCAACTAATTAAGTTTAGCATGAGTACAGATTTTGTTTACACAGTTAAATGTCAAAACAGTTCTACATTAAACAATTCAGTTTAGTGTAAGTAGAGTTTCAATGTCAAAAATAGTTCTATTTCAAACAATTCAGTTTAGGATAAGTACGCAGTTTAAGTGTAAGCACAGTTTAATTGTCAAAAACATTTCTATTTCAAGCTATTCAGTTTAGTCAAACAATTCATTTTAGCATAAGAATGCCTTTAGTTCTATTTAACCCATAGATTAGGACCTGTCAGGTGCTACCATTCTGAGCCAGAATGGACCATGGAACAATGGCAATGAAGGAGTGTTCCGCATTTCCTAAAGTCCAAGCATTGATGGAACCTCGCCATCAGATTGCTTAGTGTCATATCTATGACACTCATTGGGGGGTCTAACCCCTCTGCAGAGGTGCAATCGGAGTATTCTACAGCTCCAGCCGACTGGGCAAGACATTATTGGGTATATACATATATATATATATCCCAAGCTCTCATTACGAGCCATGTACGTAAAAAGGTTAATTTTTAAGCGGAGTGAAACAGGTTCAAATTCTGAGTTTTTCTTCTCCTAGTCTGGTAGCCATACCAAGAGTAAAGAGTTCAGCCTGCCCTACTATATACCAATAACTGGAGGTAGAACAGTTAGATTTATACTTTTCCCAATGGTATTAGTGTTATTTGAAAAGTAAACAGCCTCGTCCAGGAATTGAATTCGAGTCACCGTAACCAATTCCTACGATGGTAACCAACATACTACAAACTACTCTATACAATATGATATATATATATATATATATATATATATATAGTTTTCCGACTATTCGAGTTTCATAAATGTCTATCCTCAGGAAGGCAACAATAGCCATAAAATATTGCACAAGTTTGTTAGTTCTATTATCATTATTTTAAAACACATACACATACTCTCTCTCTCTCTCTCTCTCACACACACATACACACACATACATATATATATATATATATATATATACACTGTCACCCACAGACAGATTATTTTGTTGTATCACAACACTTCAGCAGGGCTTAGACACCCGAGATGCTTCAAGCTAGGATTGAAACCCAGCTGACTTTATGTCAGTAGGATATCTTACCTCAGACCATCATTAATCTCTGCATAAGTGAAGGCATTTATAACGTATATATATATCTTTTTACATATAGGTTTTCGGTGAGTGGGAGTGCTCAATTCTTGAGAAGAGCAATTGTGTTTCAGCTTATGTGGTAGCCGGCAAATTTTCTCCAAGAGTACCCAACCCAAACGAGTTTCCCCGTAACGTAGTGGTTAAAGTACTGGACTGCGCAGTGAGTTCGAACTCCAGTCGCGGTATTACGTCCCCTTTTGGACGAGTAACCCTGGAAAAAACATAAACCCCCTTATCAAACCCAGATAAGTGTTGAAGAGTAACACTACTCTTCTTCTATAGGGAATACTTATATATATATATATATATATATATATATATATATATGGAATACTTACACTGAAGAGTTCTGATAGAACGAAACAGTCTGTCTGTGGATGACAATAGTGGTTAGGGTGTTCGCCAATGGCCCGGGAGACCTGGGTTCAATCCCAGGTCGAGTCATACCAAAGACTTTAAAAATGGAACTTGATACCACCTTGCTTAACACTCAGCATTATAAGGTACGGTTCAAGGGTAAAGTGGAGCAATCCTGGGAATGGAGTAGCGCCCTCCCCTACACCTTGGTGTAGTAGCTATCGAAAAGGGAGCCTTCGGGTCACCCTCGACTATGGTCGCTAACTTTACTTATATATATATATATATATATATATATTTCTTTAAGAAAAGACAAAACCGGTCACATTAGGATTATAAATTTATTTCCATCCTGTTATGGGGGGATTATAAATTTATTTCCACCCTGTAATGGAATTACTCCCAACTCCGGTTTAACTGGACCGAATAATACACACACGCATATATATATATATATATATAAGGTATGTTTGATAAGTAACGTGACTGGGTGGGGTGTATGAGCTATTTGTGAAAGGGGGATAAGCAGATTGTGTTATCATCTAACATGATATCTTTGAAGTTTGTTTGGTTTTGTTTAGTTTTATGGCATATCAACCTTAGTAGGTTATCTAATGCCAAATCCATTTTTATACATATTAACAGTTCTATTGGAAACAATTCCGTTTAATAAAAGTATAGTTTTTTTGTTTACACAGAGATAAATATCAGAACAGTTCTACTTTCAACAATTCAGTTTAGCATAAGTACACAGTCTCAATGCCAAAAACAGTTCTATTTCTAACAATTCAGTTTTGCATAAGTACCCAGTTGAGTTCTATTGGACATAGAGATTGGAGCCTATCAGATGCTACCACTCCGAATCAGAGTTGACCTGGGAGCGATGGCAATGAAGGGATATTCTGCATTCCCCAAAGCTCAACCATTACTGAAACCTCACCATTAGATTTTTAGTGACGTATCCAGAACACTCGTTGGGGGGGGGGTCTTAACCCTTTGTAGAGAAGCAGTCGGTGTATTCTACAACTCCGGCCGATTGGGCAAATATCTTCGAAGTATATAACTGTAATCTTAATTTTCAGCAATCATTGTATTTTTTTACATACTTTTTTTTACATCTCCCCTTTTTCAGGTCGTTCAGCTTTAAGCACTGAGGAACGAAATACAAACACCGACTAATGAATCAAACAGAATTTGTTGGTCCGCTTAGGGAAAATTTCGTCCCGGGCACTTGTATTGATTCAGCAAGTGTATGGAGATAACACCATGTTCAAAGACTGGCGCGGGGCTGTGAAAGATGATTCCAGAAGCGAGACACCTTCAACAAATAGCGTCATGCTGGTAAGGTATTTAGTGTGTGGTGATCGTCGGTTGACTGTTCGAATGATCGCAAGTTAGCTGGTTATGAAAAAGGACAGTGTTTGGAAGATTTTCTCCGAAGATTTGGACTTGCGAAAAGTCTGCGCGAAAATGGCGCCAAGACTGCTGAATGATAATAAGAAAAAGCAATGTATGCTAGTATGTCGGGAAATCATCGAGTGCCTTTAAACTCTCCGACGTCCCCAAGGTCGAAGAAGACAAGACAGTGAAAGTCAAAAGTCAAAGTCATATTGATCACGTTCTTCAATAAGAGGAGTCATGTCCACTACGAGTTCCTGTCATAGGGTCAGACGTTAAATCAACAAGTCTACTTGAAAATCCAGTGACGTATTTTTCGCTCTATGCGCGAGAAGAGACCAGAGTTGTGGCAGGACAAATCATGACTGCTTCACCACGACAATGCACCTGCTTCACAACACCCTGAGCATCCGGCAGTTCCTGACTGAGAGGAAAAGCACCGTACTGGAACAACTTCTCAATTGGCCTGTTCTAACCCTGCGTGACTTAAAAGGGATCCGTTTTTTAGGCAGAGAGGCCATTAAAAGATCCCAAACGACAGAGCTGCGAAGCATCCCAGAAGACACCGTCAAGCAGTGTATAGAAGAGTGGAAGACCAGGATGGAAAGACCATTAGACTTGAGAGGGTTATTTTGAAGGAGAAACCATGTAGGTGTTATTTGGAATTGAAATAGTTCATGACACCAGTCTCATTCCTTTTCAGATTTCACACACACACACACACACACACACACACACACACACACACACACACTCATATATATATATATATATATATATATGAAGAAAAATTGATAACAAGGTAATCAAAGTAGAAGGAAAGGTTTATTAAGAGACAAAGTCGACACTATAGCGTTTCGGTTCTACTGAACCATCATCAGGACTATGAGGGATGATATTAGTGATGTTAAATTAACGATGGATGTTTAAAAACGCAAAATACAAAAACCTAGGGGAAAATTTGTATTACAAGAAAAAGTTGTCCGTTTAATTAGTGAATCAGCATTTGTTGTTTTAAATTACGACATTTGACTTATTAGAATATTGTATAGAATTTATGTTCCGTTTGTTTATCCAGAAAGATTTCAAATCAAAAGAAAGAAAAGAAAGAAAAGCAAAAAGAAAAATAGAAAACATAAAAATTATGATATATGTGGAAAATATTAACTAAAGATGGAATATATTGTAGCTATTTAAAATGGATTTTGCTCAAGTAAAGAGAAATATTATAAAATATTTTATTAGGCTGTAAAAACAGGATTTGGTCGAGTATTTATTTGATAAGGGTTGGTGATCATGAATTTTATCAATAGATACTAATATGGGTAAAAAGAAAAACCTTTTTGAAACAATATTGGGAGAATTAAACTGTTTACGAGTTTGTCGTGGCAAAGTAATTAAGAATGTTAGTCGTTGTGATACTTAAAATGTAGGAACTAAAAACGGTCGAAATTGTGTTCGAACTGTTAAGGTATTAAATTAAAACAATCCATTTTAAATATTATTGTTAAATCATAAAGATTGAATACATTACGATTATTAATAATAAATAGTTTATCATAACTAAAAATGTTGGGAATATGCTAGTGTTATTTTGACTTCTGTCAAATCAAGTAAAATTTTAGTATATCACCAGGAAATGAACATTGTAACCCAAGTTCAATTCCCGAACGAGGCTGTTTGCATTTCATATATCGCTAATGTCTTTGAGAAAAGTATCAGTCCAACTATTCTCCCTACAGCAATGGATAAATAGTAGGGCAGATTAGGCTCTTTAACCTTGGTATAGCTACCAATCCAGGAGAAGGAAAACTCAAAATTCAAACCTGTTAAACTCCGCTAAAAATTTGATCAAACAGATCTATTTCTAACAATTCAATCTGGCATAAGTCAACCAAGTTAAATCGTTCCAAGATTTGCTATGCATCACTAACAATTCAATTAAACATCAGTCATTTGTTTTCACAGAGTTAAATGATCACAGTTTTAATTCTAACAATTCAATTTAGTATAAGTCATTTGTTTCCCCTCAGTTTAAATGTCAAACAGTTCTATTTGACCCATAAATAGGACCCTATCAGGTGCTCCTTCACCAGGCCAGAGTGGACCTGGGATCGATGGCAAAGAAGAAATACTCCGCATACCCCAAAGCCCCGCCATCAAATTGTTTAGTGTCATATATCAGGACACTCGTTGAGGAAGGGGTCTTATCCCTTTGCAGAGATGCAGTCGGTGTATTCTACGACCTTAGTCGACTTGGTCCTCATGCAAAGGAGGGCCGTGTCTTGTTATATTAGTATAATTGCTTCTTTAGAGACCGGAGATTCTCTTCAGTATATAAACACTTTTACAAATCTAATGGAGAATCATGTAGAAGCCAACCTTTTATGTAGGTTTGTTGTTTTATTAATTAAGAATAATATTTCATAAATGTTTTGGGTGTAATTGTGACAAATTGAATGTCAGATGTTGAAAGTATCAATTATATTTGCATTTCGTCAGTCAAATTAAGTTGGATTATCTTTACTGTTATTGTTTTCTCGTTCTGACTTTGACTAGAATGTATTTTGTGAGCCTTCCTCCCAATTTAGTATATAAAAGAAATGGGATATTCGAAGGTTTAAATAAATTTTCGTTGTATTAATATTTATCATCTAAATTTTGGCGGGATATGTATTCGTAGAACTCTTTGTTTTCTGTTATCGTAAAGTTTTTGCCTTTGCGGGGGGGGGGTCATTTTTGTTTTTAGCTGTGAAATTGACAAACATTTTCTTTCTTTTTTCTTTTTTCTTTTTTCCTTTCTTTTTTCCTTTCTTTTTTCATTCATTGTTCCTTACTTTTTCATTCTTTCTGTCTTTCTGTCTTTCTTTCATTTTTTATTAGTTCATTTTTCTCCCTTCTTTTTATTCATTCTTTTTTTCTTCCTTCCTTCTTCCCTTCCTTCCTTCCTCCCTTCCGTTCTTTCTTTTTATTTCTTTCTTTCTTTCTTCCTTCATTTTTTATTCCTTTCGTTCTTTCTTTTTTCGTTGTTCTTTTCTTTCTTTGTTTCTTTCTTTTTTTCTCTCTTTTTTCTTTCTTTCTTTCTTTCTTTCTTTCTTATTTCTAACTTTAATCTTTTTTCTTTCTTTCTATCTCTCTCTCTTTCTTTCTTTCTTTCTTTTTTTTCTTTCTTTTACTGATTCAGGTGATTTCAAAGCATTTCAGTTTAACTATAGCCGTATAACCAGGCCATTGTATTCTCCAGTGATCAGGAAGATCGGGGTTCAATCCCAGGTTGGGTCATACGAAAGACTTAAAAATTGGTACTTGATGCCAACTTGCTTAACGCTCGGCATTACAAGGTAAGGTTCAAGAGTAAAGTGGAACAATCCAGAGAATGCAGTAACACTCTCACCTACCCCTCAGTGTAGTAGCTATAGATAAGGTAGCCTTCCGACACCCTCGACTACAGTCATCAACAACTTTTATATCCTCAACTCAACAAAAACACAACTATTTTTACCATCTTACAATCATATGTAAATGATCCCCCGTTTAGGAACGAAGTGACTGTATATCTACATATACGTCTATATGGGGGATCTGTATATAATACTTATAATTATATATGTAATAATAATCATTACGCTGCTATATATATATATATATGTGTGTGTGTGTGTGTGTGTGTGTGTTGTTTATGCGCAGAGAGTGTCTAAGTAAATTGGCGAACGTAGTCGAGGGCGACCAAAAGGCTCCCTTTTTCAATAGCTACTACTTTCCCTGGATTGCTCCACTCTATTCTTGATACGTACCTTATATTGCTGAGTGTTAAGAAAGTAGGTATCATGTACCATTTTTAAAGTCTTTGGTATGATCTCTTGGACCATTGGCGAACACTCTAGCCACTTGACCAATGGAAATTTACTAAGCTTCTTGCTTAGATGTGGCACAAGGCCATATGAAAGGGGCACCCAATGAGACTCGAACTCACTCGTGTAGGTTTGCTAGTCGAGCTTGCTAACCATTACACCACTAGAGGCGCCCTAGCCACTTGACCAATGAGCCGCTTAATACTTATTATCATATGTGTAATTCTAATAATAATTATTATTGTTATCATAGAATAAATAATCATTTATAAGCATTCTTTTATTTAACTTTCATATTTCATGACCAACACAATTTTTCGAACGCCAATACAAAGAAGTACATAAATATATATGCGTGTGTGCGTTGTGTGTGTCGTGTGGTGTGTGTGGGGGGGGTGATCGTTGACAGTTGTTTTTCTTTCTTAATCTGGCTGAGATTTGCTGATCCGTAATTCCAAAACCCGAGGGAATTTTGTGTCCTATTTTTCAAAGCAGATTCTAATATTTTGCGAGGTATATATATATATATATATATATATATATTGTCAATGAAAGAAAACTCAACAGACTTTCTGTGCTATTATAAATTTATTTCGACTAGTCGCAGATTCGACTCGCCTCCAAACACATCGTCTCTGGACATTAACTTCATATATATATATATATATATACACACAGAGAGAGAGACAGACAGACAGACAGACAGACAGACAGAGAGAGAGGTTCAAATGAAAAAATCAGTATATATGTGTGTATGTGCATATGTGTGTGTGTGTGTGTGTGTGTATTCTTTTCACATAAAAACATTAATACAGATAGATAGATAGATAAGTAAGTAAAAGTTATTCTTCCAAGCCATTGGCAAACACATTATCCACTAAGCCAATTTTTCATCTAAAAATAATTTTCGACGAGACATCATAATATCGTATACTAACATCGCTTTGAAGGTTGTTTAACAAAAATATCGAAATGTAAATAATGGTATATTATTCATCTATAAATAGATACAACTCTGATATATTTTGCTTCTCTCTCTCTCTTTCTCTCCCTCTCTCTCTCTCTATATATATTTTCAATTTCACTACACACACACACACACACACACACACACACACATATATATATATATATATATATATATATATATATATATCTGTTTTATTAATATAGGTAACTTTTAGTCATGAGACTGGTATGAAGTTGAAATCTGGTCTACAAGCTAGTATTTGAGCTCTTTTGTAATCTAAAAATATTTTCACAAAGTTTAGTCAATTTCATTACACACACACATACATACACAGGCATATACATATATATTTGTGTATGTGTATATATATAAGTATTTATATCCCCTTTGCACTGCCAGTATGTAAGAAAAGGTTGAAGCGGAGTTTAACAAATTTAATTCCAGATTATCCCTTCTTCTAGACTGCCTAACCAAGCTTAAAGAGCCCAATCTGCCCTACTATTTGTCCATAGCTGAACGGAGAATATTTAGATTCAAAATGTATTCGAGTTATGTGAGATGCAATCAACTTCATACAGGATTAGAACTTATTTCACTCATGTCGATCCCCTACGACTATAATCATTACACAACAGTGTCATATACAGGACATTCACTGGGGGAGTCTTACTTCTCTGCAGAGATGCAATCGGTGTATTCTACAGCCCCAGCTGACAGGGCCATTTTTTTTTGTGAGGTACAAAAATGAAGACATACTTTTGTAGTATAAAATATGAAGAGGTCTTCTTTGTAGGATAAAAGATGAAGAGGTCTTCTTTGTAGGATAAAAGATGAAGAGGTCTTCTTTGTAGTATAAAAGATGAAGACGTCTTCTTTGTAGTATAAAAGATGAAGACGTCTTCTTTGTAATATAAAAGATGAAGACGTCTTCTTTGTAATATAAAAGATGAAGACGTCTTCTTTGTAGTATAAAAGATGAAGACATCTTCTACGATGTACAAAAGATAAAGTCCTCTTTTGAATAACGTTCAAAAGATGAAGGCATCTTTAATGATGTAAAAAAATGAAGACATCTTTTCTAAAGAAGAAAAGATGAAGACGCCTTTTATAACATAAAGAAAAATGAAGACATTTCTTACACAGTACAAAGACAGAAGACCTCTTTTATTAAATGGAGTTACAAACGAGTACTCGGTATTCGCCAGATCTACAGAACAGGAACCTCACCACTAGATAAAATTTAATGTCAAATTCAGGAAAGCCTAGCCCAGTCGGCTGGGGCTATAGAATACACCGCCTGCATCTCTGCAGAGGGAGATGACCTCGATATGACATTAAACAATCTGATAGCGAAGCTCCTATCCTGGAGCTTCGGGGTATATGGCGTACCCTTTCATTGTCACTACTCGCTGGTCTACTTTGACCCGGACTGGTAGCACCTGATAGGGACCTATCTATGGGTCACATAGAACTATTTACACATAAACTGTGTGCAAATAAAGGACTTACGTTAAAATGATTTGTTTGAGATAGAACTGTTTGATCATTCAACTGTGTGTAAACAAATAACTGATGTTTAATTGAATTGTTAGCGACACATAACAATACTTGGAACTATTTAACTGTGTGCAAACGAACGAGTTATTTTGAATAGAATAATTAGTATCAAATAGCAATACTTGTAAGCACTTCACTGTGTGCAAACAAATGATAAATATTAAATAGAATTATAAGTATTTATTTAAATACTTATACTTCTATTTTTGATACAAGAAAATTTTATCATAAGGAAAAGTAAGGAAATCATATTTACTTACTATTTAAAATAATAAAAGAACAAACTGGAGGGACACTTTCGTTCGGTGCGTTTTAAACAAAAACGCCGGTATTTACACATTTAATTGTTTAAAAGATAAAGATATTTAATTGCAGTGGGGGAAAATTTTTGGAAAAAAATCAATTCCATCAATTCCCACCCAATTCCCCCAAAAGACAAAGAATGTCGAATTGGTTGGATGGTTGGTTGGTTTTTATAGCATATCAACTTCTGTAGGTTATTTAACGCCAAATCCATTTTTATACAAACAATCACTTCCATTTCTAACAATTCAGAGTGGCATGAGTACACAGTTTGTCAAAAATATTTCTATTTCAAGCTCTTCAGTTTAGTCAAACAGTTCTAATTCAGCTAAATCAGTCTAGTATAACTATAGATATTGTTTACGTACAGTTAAATATCAAAACAGTTCTATATTAAACAATTCAGTTTAGCGTGAGTACCGTTTTAATGTCAAAAACAGTTCCATTTCAAACAATTCAGTTTAGCATAAGTACGCAGTTTAAATGTAAGTACACAGTTTGTACACAATGTCGAATTGTCTTCTCTGCCCGCTCAAGGTAGGACAATATAGCGTAATAGCTATAGCCTTTAAAAATCAAGATGCTGTTTAGACATTGCCTTGTACCAGACAGTCATCCGAATAATTAATCCAACATATATAATTCTCGGCCCAGTGGTCGCCAGTCGCCGACTCTAGTACCTGAAAATACCCAAATGTAGTGTTTTAGGGCCATCTTAATAAATCCCGTGGGACGAACTGCTTAACTCGAGCTTCCAGCCTTTGAAAAGACAAACCTATAGAGTCAGTATCACATTTCAATTCATAAACTATCTTATTTTATAGCAGTTTAGGCAAGATTCTTTTTTTAATCCCCACCCTGCAAATGTGATTTAATATTTTTATCTTTTAACCGATTAAACGTGTAAATTCCGGTGTATTTATTGAAAACGCGTCGGAAGAAAGGGTCCCTCCAATTTGTTTTATCCTAATTCTAATTAATAGATAAATATGATTTCCTTAATTTTCGTAATGATAAAATTATGCAAATTAGATAGCAATAATTGAAAACATTTAAACAATACATCACTAGCGTGCAAACAAATTAGTTTTAATTCCTTTAAAAATGAAATTACCGACTAACTAATTACTTACATATCAAGTATATCCATGTAAATATGTGCAAACCAA
>OY757933.1:72987198-73009698 GCA_963585895.1 Sepioteuthis lessoniana
GTAGTTGAATACATAAATTATTTTTGTCGATTGAGACGAGGCGAGAAAAATATCTCTTCTCGGCGTCAGCGATGAATTATGGTTCACTTCGTCTACCGTAGAGTAAATTAATCAATCAATCTTTCCAGGCCATCAAAAAGCAAAAAATAATATTTTCTTATTATCAGTGCTTCCTTAGAACTGAATTTAACACGACAGTGAGAAAACGGCGAAGTGAAATCCATATTTGAAAGTGACAGACGACATCTTTCAATTGCAGTCCACATAAATTTTAAGTCTTAGAACTCCATATGGATATTAGTTATTTCCAGTGAAAAAATTCTCAGGTATATTTGAAATATTATACACTCTATAAAGTTATGGTGGTCCTATCGGCTAGAGCTATCGAATATACCTATTGCACCTCTGCAGAGGGGTAAACCTCCGCCCAACAAGTGTCCTGGATATGACACAAAACAATCTGATGGTGAGGTTCCAGTGATGCTGGAGTTTTGTGGAATGCAGAGCATCCCTTCATTGCCATAGTTCCCAGGTTCCCTATGGCCTGGAGTGGTAGCACTTGATATGGTCCGATCAATATGTTAAATAGAACTAAACTACATACTTATGCTAAACTGAATTGTTTGAATTAGAACTGTTTGTCTAAACTGAATAGCTTGAAATAGAAATACTTTTGACAATTAAACTGTGTACTTACATTTAAACTCCGTGCTTATGCTAAACTGAATTATTTGAAATGGAACTGTTTCTGACATTGAAACTGTAATTACACTAAACTGAATTGTTTAATATAGAACTGTTTTGACATTTAACTGTGTGTAAACAAAATCTATACGTATACTAAACTGAATTGGTTGAATTAGAACTGTTTGACTAAACTGAACAGCTTGAAATAGGAATGTTTTCGACAAACTGTGTACTAGTGATAAGCTGAATTATTTAAAATAGAACTGATTATTTCTATAAAAATAGATTTGGCATTAAATAAGCTACAAAGGTTGATATGCCATAAAACCCAAACAGCCAACCAACCAACATATAAAGTTATCGGGGGCATTTAAATTTTTCTTTTTTATAATTCTATCTTTTTCAAAAAAGAAAAGAATTATTAGGTTTGGTTTATTTCGGTTTTATGGCATATCAACTATTGTAAACCCATTCTATTGATACGTTCTTAAACGAAATCTTTTTTGCTCACTGTTAAATGGTTTAAAGTATTGCTATATAACATTTACAATTTAACATCAGTTATTTGTTTGCACACAGTTGTTTCAATTTGACTCATAGATAGGACCCTATCAGGTGCTATCAATCCGGGTCAGAGTGAACCTAGGAAAATGGCAATGAAAGAGTACTCCTCATTATTCAAATCTCCAAGGCTGGAACCTCGTCATCAGATGATTTAATGACGTATACCAGACACTTGTTTCCGGGAGGGTCTTACCCCTCTGAAGAGATGCAATCGGTATATTCTACAGCGCCAGCCAACTGGGCTGAGAAGTTTTATTATCAGTGGTTTTAAGAGTTTAAACTCTTAAAACCTGTACTTCAATAATCAAATGGTGTAATGGTTATCGACACGGCGACACGAGTTCAAATCCTGAACGAGACTGATTGCATTTCACATTGCACTAATACCCTTGGGAAAGGTATGAATTATTCTCCCTCCGGCAATGGGTAAATAGTAGGGAAGACTGGGTTCTTCAGCCTTGGTGAGGAAAATAGTCTAGGAGAAGGAAAACTCTGAATTCAAACCTGTTAAACTCCGCTTAAAAATTGACCTTTTGTCATATCCTGCCCGCGCGGAGGGGTTGGGTAAATATGATAATCAAATCCACAAAACCAAGAAAATAGCACTCTATGATAGGAAAGGAATTGAAGTTATATAATTGTCGGCTATTAATATTATCAAATAAAGATAATTACTTGAAACTGTTAAGATATTAACTGGCCATTGTCATAATGGTTAGAGTGTTCGCCTATAGTGCTGGAGATCTAGGTTCAATGCCGGCTCGAGTCAGACCAGGGCCTCCAAAAACTACTTAACACTCAGCATTGTAAGGTATGGATCAAGGGTAAAGTGGAGCAATCCAGGGGAAAGAATTGCGCCCTCATCTACGCTTTGGTCAAGTAGCTATTGAAAAGTGATACTTCGGGTCGCCAACTTCTACTATTAAGATATAAATATTGCAACTTAATATGAAGTCTTTACCTGTTTAAAAACATTGTGAGCTTTATTAATACGTTTTTTCATAAATCAATAACGTTGCAACTAAGAATGAAGTGTTTACCTGTTTAAAATGACAATGAAAATTGTTAAAACGTTGACTTCATTGATATTTCGCCCAGTCGTCAGGGGCTGTAGAATACACCGACTGCATCTCTGCTAAGGGATAAAACTCCCCAATGAGTGTCCTAGTTATGTCACTAAACAATCTGATGATGAGGCTCCAGTAATGCTGGAGCTTTGAGGGATGCGGAGCACCCCTTTATTCCTAACGCTCCCTGGTCCACTCTGGCCTGAAGAAGCAACACCTAATAGGGTCCCATCTATGAGTCAAATAGAACTAAATCGTGTAATTGCGCTAAACTGAATTGTTTGAAATTAACTGTTTTTACATTTCATTGTGTGTAAACAAAAATTTATACTTATAGAAAACTGAATTGTTTGAAACAGAACTGTTTTGACACTTAAACTGAGTGTAAACAAAAAGACTACTCTTATACTAAACTGAATTGTTTGAAATAGAACTGTTTATATGTTTGAAAATCAGTTTGTCATTAAACAACCAAGAATGGTTGATGTGCTATAAAACCAAACCAGCCAAAATCAATCATTGATATAGCAAATAATTATGAAGTATTTACCTGCATGAAACGTCCTTGAACTTTATTAATACATTGTCCCTTAAAACGTTGATTTTACAACTAAATAAGAACCTGTTTAAAACGAGTACTGAGTACTCCTTCATTGCTATTACTACCAGATCAACTGATCCTGAGAGGTGGTGCATCAGGGCGCTGGCCGTGGTTCTAGTGTACAATCTATGAATCTTTGTGTAGCAGACATCAGACCCTTAGTAACGGTAAGCAAATGGTGGATTCATCTGACTGTAAGTAAGTAAAGTTGGCGACTATAGTCGAGGGTGACCCAAAGGCTCTCTTTTCTATAACTACTACACAAACGTGTAGGGGAGGGCGCTACTCCTTTCTCTGGATGGCTCCACTTTACCCTTTCATTATAATGCTGAGTGTTAAGCAAGGAGGGACCAGGTACTATTTTTTCAATCTTTGGTATGGCTCGACCAGGGATTGAACCCAGGTCTCCTGGGTCATTGGCGAACACAATAACCATTATGCCAAGTCTAACTATAATAATCGAATTATGCGAAGAAAATCGTAAGGTGGGGGTAATTGAATAATTAGTCGGATGGTATCCGGGAGAATCTAACTTGTAAAATTACATGAGATGAACAGTTAAATTGATCAAGCCGAAATTGTATCTTTTAAAGTCAGAAGAAATTTAGAAACAAAGGGTTAAGCTTTTCTCTCGAAAAATTCACTTCAGGTTGGTTTGAAAAAGACTGAGTTACAGAGAGTCCCAGAATGGATTGTGACAAAAACATGGCTATGATCTTTTAACCTTCCGTTAATGAATGAGTGAAATTACGAAGTTTATTGACTCTTTAGGGAGAGATGTGGATCAAAACACAGACGTAGGAACTTAGGTTCAGTTGACGCTGAGAGTTTGTCGAATTAGTTTCCCTTGTGCTTTACAGAGACAAAGACACTATCACTCAGAAAAAATGACAGGAAACTGTTTACGCTTCATGTTTGCTGAAGGAATTCTGTTTCGTCAGTTCGCTTGAAGGATTTACACAAGTCAATTTCGCTTGAGCCTTTTTCAAGGAATTCTTTTCAAGTACAGATTAACAAGGAAAAACAATCATAAAAAAAAGAAATCTACCCCGTCAATCAGAAGAATTATTCAATTTCTTCTGATAGTCACAAAGGTTTTAACAAGTGCACAAAGATACCAAAAACAAAGATTCAAGTTTATATTGGTCACATGACAGAGTATTGGTACGATGTCTATATAACAGATGATATGTTATATTGATATCGTTAAAATCTAAAAGATAACGATATCAAAATAATCTTCAGTGGTATTGATTCTGTGACAAGATAACGCTGTCGTAATAATCTTCTGTTATATTGATACGATGACAAGATAAAGATATCTTAACAGTCTTCTCAGATATTGATACTGCTATATGACAACAATATCGTAACAATCTTCTGTGATATTGATATTGTGACAACATATCAATATGGTAACTACCTTCTTTTTTATGGATATCGAGACAATATATCGATATCATAATACAATTTTCTGTTATAGTTGGACCTGTTAGAATCCTATCTGCGGGGTCAAATAGATGTTCGAAAATTATTTCTATTAAATAAGAATTATTTCTATTAAATAAGAATTTTTGAATTTATCCAACTCCTCTGCACTGGCAGGGTGTGACACAATGTCAATTTTTAAATGGAGGCTAACAGGTTTGAGTTCAGAGTTTTACTTCTACAAGATTGGTTGACAAAGCAAGGCTAAAGAGCCTAGTCTGTCCATATTGAAAGGGAAAATAATTGGATTTATACTTTTCCTAAGGGTATCAGTTTTAAGTGGAATACTATCAGCTTCGTCCAGGACTTGAACTCTTGTCGCTGTGTCCATTTTCTACGACGATAACCGTTACGTCACGAGCATCTCCATCTCTTCGTGAAATTATATAACTGTGCAAACGAATGATTATAATTAAATAGAATTCTCTTTCACTTTCTCCTTCTCTTCCTTCTTTTTCTATTTCTCCATCACTTTCTTCTTCTCTTCCTTCTTTTTCTATTTCTCCATCACTTTCTTCTTCTCTTCCTTCTTTTTCTATTTCTCCATCCCTTTCTCCTTCTCTTCCTTCTTTTTCTATTTCTCCATCCCTTTCTTCTTCTCTTCCTTCTTTTTCTATTTCTCCATCCCTTTCTTCTTCTCTTCCTTCTTTTTCTATTTCTCCATCACTTTCTTCTTCTCTTCCTTCTTTTTCTATTTCTCCATCACTTTCTTCTTCTCTTCCTTCTTTTTCTATTTCTCCATCCCTTTCTTCTTCTCTTCCTTCTTTTTCTATTTCTCCATCCCTTTCTTCTTCTCTTCCTTCTTTTTCTATTTCTCCATCGCTTTCTTCTTCTCTTCCTTCTTTTTCTATTTCTCCATCCCTTTCTTCTTCTCTTCCTTCTTTTTCTATTTCTCCATCACTTTCTTCTTCTCTTCCTTCTTTTTCTATTTTTCCATCGCTTTCTTCTTCTCTTCCTTCTTTTTCTATTTCTCCATCCCTTTCTTCTTCTCTTCCTTCTTTTTCTATTTCTCCATCACTTTCTTCTTTTCTTCCTTCTTTTTCTATTTCTCCATCACTTTCTTCTTCTCTTCCTTCTTTTTCTATTTCTCCATCATTTTCTTCTTCCTTTCCTACTCGTGTTTCTTTTTCATTTCCTTCATCACTTCAATTTCTCTTTCTCTTCATCAGTTCTGCTTCTCTTTTTCATCCTTTTTTTTTTCCGTGTTTATCCTTTTCTCTTTCCGCGTTCATTTTCTTATTTCTACTTTTCTATCATTTTCTCCTTCTCCTCATTTTTCTTCCGTTTCTTCTTCATTTTCTTTTTTCGATTCTTTTTCACTTTCTCCTTCTCTTCCTTCTTTTTATTTTTTCTCCTCAATTTTCTGATTTCCTTTCTATTTCTATTTCATTTTCATCTTCACAACATTATTATTATTATTATTATTGTTGTTGTTGTTGTTGTTGTTGTAAATCCTTTAGAGTTTTTCATATCAGTTATTATTATTATTATTATTATTATTATTATTATTCATCTTCTTCTTCTTCTTCATGTTCTTCTTCTTCTTGACACAAGTGTATTCTTCTATCAATAGAGAAAACTGTCGTTTTATAACCATGTCCAAACAAATTTGTTTACTTCACTTGCAAGGACGTGAAAAGTCACGTGATGCAGGCAATGGTTACTTAAATTGTCAAAGCCATATTTTCGTCACTGTTCAATGGATGATATTTATTCGTTAATTGTAATGACTGAACAGCAATTCATTTGAGAATATTTCTTTTTCTTCTTTTGTTTTTTGTTGAGTATTTTGTTTTGTTTTTTTTTGTTTTTTTCTTGCTTCTTTATTTATTTATTCATTTATTTATTGATTCATTCGTTTATTTATTTATTTATTTATTTATTTATTTATTTTTCTTCTTAAATAGCCATTTCTTGTTTCTTTGCCGTTAAAAACAAAATATGAAAATATTCGCAAATATCATCTCACATTCACCAAAACAACGTGTTTAGTGTGTGTGTGTGTGTGTGTGTGTGTGTGTGTGTGTGTGTGTGTGTGTGTGTGTGTTTCAGGAGAGGGGGAGTAGGGTATTTTTTGAAAATGGAGACAAATATGTGAACTCATTTTAAAAACGTTTACAAGAAACATTTGCATTTTTTTTTCGTTAAAAATAAATGAATAAATAAACAAATGAATAAAAAGAATTCGTTTATTCTTAATTTTTCAGAAATCAACAAACAAATCATTGACGAGAGAGAGAGACAGCGAGTGAGCGAAAGAAAGAAAGAAAGAAAGAAAGAAAGAAAGAAAGAAAGAAAGAAAGAAAGAAAGAAAGAAACAACACAAAACGGCAATAGCTGAAAAGAAAGAAAAAAAGAAAGAAAAAGATAAAAGAAAATACTGAACAGAAAGAAAGAAAGAAAGAAAGAAAGAAAGAAAGAAAGAAAGAAAGAAAGAAAGAAAGAAAGAAAGCTATACTAAAGGGCGATGGCAGAAAAGAAAAAAAGAAAAAGAAAAAAGAAAATACTGAATAGAAAGAAAGAAAGAAAGAAAGAAAGAAAGAAAGAAAGAAAGAAAGAAAGAAACTAAAATGCGACTGCGGAAAAGAAAGAAAGAAAAAGAGAAAAGAAATTAATGAACGGAAAGAAAGAAAGAAAGAAAGAAAGAAAGAAAGAAACTACACTAAAGGGCGATGGCAGAAAGAAAGAAAGAAAGAAAGAAAGAAAGAAGAGAAAAGAAGAGAAGAGAAGAGAAGAGAGAAGAAATAAAGACTGGCATCGGTCGAGTGACGGGTAGTGCCGATAAGGTGCGCCAATTCAAGTAGGTCTGTAAGAATTGGTAAGATGAAACGGTTTGCACACCTGTTCCTCAGCAGCTGTGTCCAATATGCGCCAATTTGGTGATCATTTCACGGCTCTACCCGACCTCATCTCTCTCTCTCTCTCTCTCTCTCTCTCTCTCTCTCTCTCTCTCTCTCTCTCTCTCAATGTGCAATGACTGAGACGGATGGAGATTAAAATGCTGACACACATTCGCCTACATCTCTCCCATACACACACCTATATATGTATATATATATATATATATATTGTGTTTTGTGTAAGTTTGTAAGTGTGTGTGTGTGTGTGTGTGTGTGTGTGTGTGTGTGTGTGTGTGTGTGTGTGTGTTATCAGAGTAGAGGAAAGGTTATTGGCACGAAATATGGAACTGACAAGACAAGTTCAAATTTCGATCTCGGCTGTTTATTCCGTACTAATGCCCTTGAGAAAAAGGCATGAACCCATGATAGCAGAAGTTCTAGAAAAGCAACTGAGAATTCAAACATTCTGCCAAGATATCATGATATATATCTTTAGCCCATGTCTTGTGGAGATTAGGGAAAGCCTGAGGTCTGCAGATTACTAATAACTTACGTAGTAAAAGGCAATTATAATGATGTTTTTATTTGCTTCTCTGGGGGGGTATTTTAGAGTAAAATACAAAAATAAGAACATCGAAGCGAGATTTTTGCTTGCACAACAGCGTTAAAATGATATAATTGTTTGTGTGTTGTATGTTTATGGCTTCCGGATTATTGTAATTGTTCTCGTAAGATAAGAATTAAATGATAATAAATAAATTTTTCTCAAATTTAGTTATTAATTTATTTCCACTTAGCCAAATGAATCATCCCAAAAATTGTGATTTGACATTGAATTCAATGGCAAGTTACCAAAAGTAAGTATATATATATATATATATATATATATATATGTGTGTGTGTGTGTGTATATATATATATATATATATATATATATATATATATATATATATCATTAAGAAAAACACAAAACATATTGCTCTGTAATGTCTGTTACAGGAAAATTTAAATGTTCACTTTTGAATAGTTTTTTTTTGTCCTAATGGAATTACTCCCAACTCCGGTTTAACTGGACCAAATAATACTTATATATATATATATATATATCATCATCATCATCATCATCATATCGTGCTGGCAGCACGGATATCCCTGACCCTCTCTCGCCACTCCTCCCTATCGTTCATCGCCCTGGGCAGGTCTTCAGGACAACATCCTGTATCCTCACACAGCTGCTGAATGTACGTTCGTGCTGGTCGTCCTGCTTTTGCGCGGCCGTGTGTGGGGATCCATAAGAGTACATCTCTTATGAGTTCATCTCTGCTTCTCCAGCAATGTCCAGCATGTCTGGTTCGCCTAACTTGAATAGATTTCGTGATAGGGGGCAGGTGGCCGTACAGTTGGTGTCTCGTGGGGTGCCGCTGCCAGGACTTGTTGAGGATTGCACGCAGCATTCTTGTGTAATTGCCATCTAGTTTCTTCTCGAGCCGTTTTGTTAGCGTCCATGTAGTGCATCCATATAGCAGTATCGATGTGACCGCTGCCTGGAAGAAACTGCGTTTCATTTTATCGGTTAGGTCTGATTTCCATATAGTCGATAGCCTATTGATAGCTGTCCATGCTTTCGTTAACCTCGTTTCGATGTCCTTTTCGGTTGATTCGACGCTGCTTCCTAGGTACGTGAATTTGTCTACTAGTTTAAGAGGGGTTCCTTCTAGAGTGGAGATGTCCCCCGTTTGGTTATAGCACATATATTCCGTTTTGTGTGCATTAACATGGAGGCCTATGCTTGCTGCTGCTCGTTCCAGGCTATGCAGAAGTGTTTCGGCTTGGTCAGGTGTATTTGCCAGTATCGCTATGTCATCGGCGTAGTCGGCGTCGGTAATTGTTGTTGCGGGATATCTTCTGCTTCTTTTCTTCGTCAGTTCGAAGCCATTCTCTTTGATTTTGTCAATCGATGTTCTAAGTACGTAGTCTAGACAAATGATAAAGAGATACGGAGCCAGCGTGTCCCCTTGTAGTACTCCTGCTACAATGTCGAAGTATTCTGTGTCTCCATCTGGTGATCGTACTTTTACTTTAGTGTTTCTATAGAGAATCGTTATTGCCGCTACGGTTTCTTTAGGTATGCCGTACGCTAGTAGAATTTGTTCCATCTTTCCTCTGTGAATGGAGTCGAAAGCCTTGGTAAAGTCGACAAATATTAATGTCGCTTGTAGGTTCTTTGCCCGTACACCTTCAAGGATTCTGCGGATGGTTAGTATTTGTGAGGTCGTAGATCTATTTCTTCGGAAGCCATTTTGGTTTTTTCTAAGTATGTTGTCGATTTTGGGTTCTATGCGGTTTCGTAGTAGGGCATTGTAGATTTTGGCAGCTATGGATGTAAGTGTTATGCCTCGGTAGTTTTTGGCTAATCCGAGGTCCCCCTTTTTAGGGAAGGGGAGTATGCATCCCTTCGTCCATCTATCTATCGGATTTTGATTGTATACTGCGTTGCAGTGTCGGAGCAGTATGTCGTCGAATTGTCTGGTCTTCCATACTTCCGGGGGAATTTCGTCCAGTCCTGCAGCTTTCCTATTTTTAATTTTTCTGAGAACCGAGTCGAGTTCTCCTTGTGTGAACGGTCCAAGTTTAATGTCTAATTGTTTGCTAATTATTCTGGTGATTGGTTCATGTGTTATTTTTGGTGGGTTTCCAAGTAAGTTTTCGAAGTGCTGTTTCCACAGTTTTATTCTTTCTTGTTGGTTTGCTGCTTTAAGTTTAGCTTTGGCTGTGCTCTTTCTTCTGCTCACTTCGTTTATTGTTTGCCAGGCAATTCTAGATTGTCTATCTTCTACCGAGTCTCTGATCTTATCTATCTGATTTTGAATGTATTCTGTCTGTTCCTTTATATATATGCCTGCTAATTGATTTTGTGCCGTTTTTAGTTTTAAGGCATTTGTGTTTGTTGGGTTTTTTCGATAGTTTTTGGAGGCTGTTTTCACTAGTGCACGTTTTTCTCTCACCGCTAAGGTTTCCCATGGGACTCTATATTTAGTTTTAATTTTTGTTGGAATGTATTTTGCTGCTGCCTCAAGGTGTGCATTGACGAAATTTTCGTATTCGTCGTTTGGTGTACTTTTTTCCGTCTTTTCTTGTAGTGTTTCGAATCTGTTTCTCAATTCTAATACGTATTTATCTCTTACATCTTTGTTGTTTAATAGGGCCCAGTCATAGTGTTTGGTGGTCACTGTTCGTTTGGCGTTTTTTTTTTTTTTTTTTCGTAGGCTTAACCGTATTTTCGCTGTGACTATTCGGTCGAATAGTCACAGTCACATATATATATATATATATATATATATATATATATGTATATATATATATATATATATATATATATATATGAATGTGTAGAGATAAGAGTCAAAGAATATGTACTTATATATATATTTATATACATATTAAAAGAATATATATATATATATATATATATAAATATATATAGTAAAAAAAGTATATATATACAGTAAAAGATTATATATATATATATATATATATATATGTGTGTGTGTGTGTGTGTTTGTGTGGTAAGATATCCGACTGGCGTAAAATCAGCCGGGTTTCCATTCCAGGTTGAAGCATCTCGCATGTCTAGCTACAACTGAAGAGTTGTGATACAACAAAACGTTTGTCGCTTGATGACAATATTTATATATATATATATATATATATATATAAAGTAAAAGTATATACATATATTCATATATATATAATTTCTCCATAATACATGCACACAAGCACTAAAATTAATTGAATAAATGAAAATTATGTCATATTAGCGTATCGGACATTTTGGTTGGGCTTAAAATACCATAAGTTCACCCCACCCCATATCCTACTGAGAGACAAGACTTCTATCTAACCCAAAATGAGTTTCTTAGGTATGACAAGAAACAACATCTGATGGTGAGGTTTCAATCCCGGAACAATAAGGATTGCCATTACTTCCAGGCCATTCATTGCCATTACTCCCAGGCCCACTCTAAACCAGAGTGGTGGTACTTTACCTATCTGTAGGTCAACTAAATCTATTTAAGAACTTTTTGTATTTGATAGGAATACTTAATGCCATTTAATTGTAAATTTTGTCTACTATGTATTATTGTGGCTGTGGCGGTAAAATACACTGACTGTGCATATGTGGAAGGGAAAGTGCCTCCTCACTCCCAACGAGTGTTATTTGGGTGTGACTCTAAACTGCATTTGTTATTGAGTCCTGGAACTTTGGGAAATATGGAGTACTCCTTTTTATTACTCCCAGGGTGACCAGCCCGAACCTACATACAGCAGCTCTGTGATGATACGGGGTGTAGCCCTGAGGACCTGCCGGATGCGATGAACGATAGGGAGAGGTGGCGAGAGAGGGTCAGGGATATCCGTGCCGATGGCACGACAAGATGAAGATGATAAGGGTCAAACAGAAGTGTTTAATCACTCACTAAGAATCATTATCATTTTTTAAAATATTATCATTACTTTTATTTCTCTATTGAGAGATTTTCACACCAGAGTAAGCTGATGGTTTTTCACTGGAGGGATAGTAAGTCTCTTAAAATCCCCAGGACCCTTCTCAGTATTCTGGCCGATCTCAATAATGTTGTAGTTTGGATGTTCTCCACTTGCTATCTTATTTCTAAGTCCTCTTGCTCCGATACCAAAACTTTGGTAACTGTACCGAGGGCACGAATTACTGTTAGTATCACTGTCACTTTCATGTTCTATTTTTTTAGTTCTCTAGCAAGGTCATAGTACTTATCTCTCTTCTCACTTTCTTTGAGTTTTATCTTTGGTCAGCCGGAACAGCAAATTTTATTATACGTTAGGTTCTCTTCTTTTTTATTTATTCATACATTCATTTTGTTTTTGTTTTGTTTTTTGTTTTTTGGTAAGGGGGGTGACTCTCTCGTGGTCTGGTTATCTGGTCGAGATTAGATGATCCGTTTGTATCTCAAAATCTCAAAGAATTTTGTTCGTCTCATTTTCTAGGACCGATTCTGGATAGTACTTATACAATTTGCTCGTACTGTCAAATTTAAACTTTGATTTCATAGTTGGAAAGAAACTCCTACTAAAGACATCTTAATTAAATGCACTTATTCCATTGTACATGATGAACACCATTAGAATTCTTTCACCATAACATTAGGAAACTCATTAAGAAAGATGAATTTATTGATTCAATGAACGACTTGTAATT
Organism: Sepioteuthis lessoniana; assembly: GCA_963585895.1. Classification (NCBI taxonomy): domain Eukaryota; kingdom Metazoa; phylum Mollusca; class Cephalopoda; order Myopsida; family Loliginidae; genus Sepioteuthis; species Sepioteuthis lessoniana. The sequence continues at coordinate 72,999,682 of OY757933.1, forward strand.
ATGCGCTTGGGTATCGCTTGTTGACGTGGAGAAAAATTTCTTCGGCAATCGCCGGGCCGAAAACTACAAGGGGTTAGTAGAAAAGCTGTTGAAAAGTCTACAGGACATAGGCGCTCATATGAGGATTAAGGTACATATTTTGCATTGCCATCTAGATAAATTTCTAGATAATTGCTGTGATGTGAGTGATGAGCAAAGAGAACGATTCCATCAGGAAATCAAAACAATGGAAGAGCGCTTCTAAGGGCGGTAGGACAAGCGAATGATGGCTGACTACTGCCGGTGTATCAAAAGGGACTTAAATAACATTGAATATGACAGGCAATCAAAAAAGAGAATTTTTTTTATCATAGTTCTGATATTAACGAAGGTTTTATTTCTGCTGTTTATTAAATGATTTGATGAAAATACTTGGTTTTGGTGTATTCAGTCATGTTATTTTTAAAGCGGTAGGGTTTGATTGTTATTACAAAAATAGTTTTTCTCAATAAACAGACGAATATTTGTTGGTTTAAATGCGAATTAAGAGATTATTTTACAATTTTATTTTGAGAAATATGGCCATTGGACAATAGAATATGTACAGAAAAACAAATGAAAAAAATGCTTTTTTCCAAAAATAAGGCATTTCTGCATCGCAAAAACGGTAGCTACCCAAAAAAATATGGTCATTTTTATTCAGATTCAGCGACTTCAAATTAGCTCAAAAATGTCTGGTGCCTCGACACCATTTCAAAATTTTTTTTTACCACCAGTGTAGATAGATAGATAGATAGCATTAACTAACAGCACATCATACTAAATAAGATAACAGACAATATCTTTTGTTGACCAGTGGTATTTATATAAGGAACAGTTACTTAAAAATGTAATTGTTTTTTAAGAACTCTTACAAGTTACTTGAAATTATATTTGTGTAAATTATTAGCTAGTCAACTTAGATAAAACAAAGTGCTATTGCATGAACAATATCAATTAGTAAGATGAAGTGATGTACAGGGTGAAACGATAAAATTGTCGTCCTAAAGAAAACAACACTACAGCTTTATTTTAAAACTTTTATTGAAAAAAATCAATTCAGGTAACTTGATTATGTAGTAGAGCTTATATTTATTCAATGTAGCCGCCTTCGGCCTCAATCACCGCCTCGATATGGAACCAGAACTGGGAGTATGCCTTTTCCACAAGCGCCGGTGGGAGCTCGGCGAATACTCGGCGGATGGCGGTGATCAGGCTGGCTTTGGTGTTGTGGGAGGTCATGTTGGTGATGTTCTCGACGTATGACATAACGAAGTAGTCCAGCGGGTTCAGGTCGGGGGAGGAGGGGGGCCAGTGAGAGAAGGGTACAAAGTCGTAGCACTCCTTCTGAAGCCAAGCCTGGGTCTCTTTGGACTTGTGGGCCGGAGCTGAGTCCTGCTGCCCCACCCAGTGTCTGCCACCGTTCAACTGATTGCACCAGGGGATCACCACACTCTTCAGCACATCTAGGTACAGTTTGGTGTTGACTTTCAAGCCGACTTCGAAGATGTGAGGTGGCATGATGTGGCTCTCACTTGAAACCACACCAAAGACCATAACTGTAGCCGGAAACTTTGTTTTCATCACCCTGGGCACGTCCCTGTTATTCGTGGCAATCCATATTTGCATTTTGAGTGTGCTGGCAATGGTCCTGTTGTCATAAGTTGGATCGGTAGAGAGAATGTGTATAGCGGCGCATCTCCGATCTCGCTCGTTGAACATTGTGTCACTTTCAGACATGATAGAAGGCTCCTATCGCTCTTGGGATTTGCACACAAGAGGCCTATTAGTTGATGGTCTGCAACAAAAAAAGAAAACCTGTTTTCATTAAACGGAAATGGAATCATATCGTCTTTTCTAGGGCGTTCCACCCTGTAATCGCTTAAACAGCTGGTTTGGTTTGGTTTCTTTGTTTAATGGCATATCGACATTTGTAGATTATTTAATGCCAAAGATATTCTCCAAGAGAGAACAGTAGTGGAACTATTTAACCCATAGCTGGGAGGATTCGGGTGTCCATATCTTTCCAAGGGGTATTTGCCCGAAAGTGAACGTAATAGCGAGAATGGAGTACGAACTCGCTTACTACGATTCCGTAGCCGGTCGCTTTAACCATTACACCACGAGGACATCCATAAATAGCTGGTTTTATATTAATTATTGATAATAGGCAAAGTGTAATTTTTTTAAAACTGCGATGAGAATTGAAAATATAAAGTACGAACCATCAAACATTTACAATCAAAAGTTTCTTTTCATGGATTATTTAATGTCAGAACGATCTTTGTTAAAGAATAGTAGTAATACTATGTAACCCTTAGCCGGTGTGTGTGGGGGGGGGAATAATGGAGTTCATGCCTTTCCAAAGGGTATTAGTCCGAAAGTGAACGTAATAACGTGACTGGAGTTCGAACTCGTGCACTACGATTCCGCTGTAACCATTACGCCAGAATATTAAAAGACGATTTCCTGTTCTGTTAATAGAGTTTGTAAAATTCAAATGTATTTACCAACCCCCTCCGAACGGGCAGGATGTGACACAAGATCAATTTTTATCGGAGTTATACAGGTTACGGACGAGTATGACACAAGGCCTTTATAAGGTTGTTCCGGGCGCAGGGTCGTAGCCCAAACACGCGCAGCATCCCCAAAAATGCCTCCGGCCCCGTCGACATTCCCAACAAAAGAGGTGCCTCAGACACCAGGCGATAAACATAACCCTTCTGAAGAGAGCTCGTGTGGACGGTCCCCTGAGGCTCAGGGAGTATTGGCAACGTGATGTGAATTCTAAGCTTCCCCGGCACCCACGTCGTGCAGCTTCGACCGAGTAAATACCGCCAGAAACCAGACAGACCCGACCAAATCCATGCCTTCGTGCTACAACCGACCATAGGGCGTCGTATATCCTGGACCAAACGATTACGACTGGTTGCCCACTCAAAGCTAAAGAATAAGTCTGCCCAACTTATAACCCATAGCAGGAGATAGAATTATTAGATTCATAACCGGTTCATTGGTCTTGTGGGTAGAGTGTTCGCCAATGATCTGGGAGACCTAGGTTCAATCCCAGGTCGAATCATACCAAAGACTTTTAAAATGGTACTTGATACCTCCTGGCTTAAAACTCAGCAATATAAGGTACGTATCAAAGGTAAAGTAGAGCAATCCAGAGAAAGGAGTAGCGCCTTCCCCTACACCTCAGTGTAGTAGTTATTGAAAAGGGAGCCTTCTGATCGCCCTCGACTAAAGGGAGACAACTTTACTTATACCTTTCCAAATAGTATTAGTGCGATGTGAAATGTAAGCAGCCTCGTTCAGGATTTGAACACGGGTCGCGGTGTCCATTATACCAAGGGTACCTCCAAAGTATCAGGAATACCGGACCATCCATGGAAGGGGGTTTGGGTAACCTAAAAGAAAAGATTTTAAAAATTGAAGTGATTTGTGTCGATAAACTTTCGAATTTGGTTGCAAAAATCAAAGCCGATGAGTAACAAAATGGTGGATTTGTTGAGCATTTAATGTAATTTAATAAATACTATTTACGTGTTACATACGAAAAGATTTCAGACTTTTTTCGTATGGGCATTTAAAATAGTCGTAGACTCTTGAAAATTCAGTATCTTATTGCTATACAGCTTATCAGATGACCGACCAATTTTTATGATTTCAGATTCAAAGGGACAGCTACAGCAGCAATTGGAATACACCCTACTAAAGCCTCATTGTCACAGCTGGTGAATTTCAAAAATGCAATCTGGACGTGAGGACACTTTAAAAGAACGATATACAATAAAATTCTGTTTTAAACATGGAAAAATGCCACAGAAACGTATGGAATGCTTCAGACTGCTTTTCGACCATCTTGCATGAATCGAGCATCAGTTTTTGAGTAGCATAAGAGATTCAAGGAAGGCAGGGAGTCTGTGAGGGATGATGAGAGGTGTGGGAGGAGTAAGGAAGTCAATACACAAGAGTTGATTGGCCGAACGGTTAGGGTTACTATGTTGAGGTTTTAAGGGTGTTCAGCAAGAGATTCCTTGGGAATAGGCCAGCACTCTTCAAATCGGGTCTGTGGCATTTCCACCAGGACAATGCACCAGTCCACATCTTCATCCTTGTCACAGACTATTTGACCAAGATGAGCATCATGACAGTTCCTCATCCTCACTATAGTCGAGACCTTTCTCCCTGTGACTTTTGGTTAATCCCTAAGCTCAGAGGCTGTTGTTATGAGACAATTGAGGAGATCCATGGGGCCTTCGAGAAGTTGTGGGAACGGTACAAGTGCATTGCAGCCAGAAGAGATTACTTGGAAGGGGACTAGAGTTTCATGTGTGTACTATTAATAAAAGTGCCCATACGAAAAAAGTCTGGAAACTTATCGTATGCGCCTCGTATAATCACCATCATCAAGTCACTCTGCTACCACGAATTACTCTGACTATCTATCTATCTATCTATCGCTCCCGGCAGGTCTTCTCAACGACATTTTGTGTCTGCGCATAGTTATTGTATATAAGTTCTTGTGGTCGACCAACACTGGCTGGCTATGTGTAGGGGTCAATAGGAGAAAGTCACTTATGAGTTCATCCTTGCTTCTGATGGATATTATTTTAAGGAGGAACTTGCAGCTTACCGATTATCGTCTTAAAAGTGGATCCGGCTACCCGAGTTCAAATATTGAACTATGCTGTTTTTATTTCATATAATGCCAATACCTAAGAAAAAGATATGAAGAATCTAAGTATTCACTTTCCAGTTATGGGTAAATAGTTGGGCAGACTGAACTCTTTAACCTTGGTGCTGCAAAATTGTGGGAGAAGGAAATCTCTGAAATCTTAGACCCGGAGAGAAATGGGTTCCAGCAGGATATTCCTATCCAAGACACATTACATAAGTAAAGCCCTGACGATTATACCAGATTAGGGGACAAGTGCTGCTGCTACTGCTTCTATTAATGATGATGATATTGTGTTTTGTTTGTTCTTCTAATAAAATTTGGTTACTTTGGAACAACCACTATATATATATATAGTAGGCACAAATCCTGGAATTAAAAAGAACCACAACCCAATCAAAACAGTCACCATTATAAAAACCCAAACGAACACTAAAACAATTTACTTCCTAAAGACGACTCAAAACATCAGAAACTGGTGTTGAAGAAGAAGAAGAAGAAATGACTTAAAAACAAATTCTCTTGTGGACCTATACATTTTAAAGTATTGACCTTTTTTTAAGTACTGACCTTTAAAGTATTGATCTTTAATCTTTCATTGGATAAATAATAAAAAAACAGCTGTCCAGTCTTTCCGTATATCGCTGGTTCGATCTCCAGTGGGGGAGATAAAGGTATATACTGCTAATGAGACATATTATTCGCTGAACAGCAGACCAGTATTTACATATTTCGCACGTAGTGCTTGCTGGATTATCTGGTCGTGGTAATTCAATTTATATATATTCTGAAAGGTTCTTTTCAAATCTATTCTTGGAGTATATATATATATACATATATTCCTAGCAAGCCAAGAATTTAGTGGCCCAAGGGTAATCAGATAGCTACTTGGACAAATTTAGACAAGGAGCTTTCTTTTTTGCTCACCACCCATCTTAAGGGCCCCTTTGATAAAAAAAAACATCTTTCTGCAGAGTTATATTTGACGTTTATCGGGAGTGCTTCGGTGCAGTAACGCACAAAAAAGATAAAACAGAAAGAAAACCACCGAATAGAAGGGATTTCAGCATGAATGAAATGCACGCGGAACCACCATTCCTGTGTGATTACGCAACATCAAGAAACGGTTGCTATGACATCAATAGCCGTAAGTAAACGTGTTTTTAAAAAAATCACAAACTGCACACTAAAAAATGAAGATGAACAAACGTCCCATGTGATCTCTGCTTTTAGTTGATCTAGCGTATATATATAAATATATATATATGTATGATTCATTTAAATACCAAAAAGCTGCTTGGTAGCACCAGGAGTGGCAGTAACGCCTTGAGCTACCGAAACTGTGTTATCACCCTGGTTGGTTGATGAGGGCAGGGTATCACACGGGGTTTCACACGCTGTATGATAATATATATATATATATATAGTGAAGGTGTAATAGTTATCGTCAGAAGAAATGGACACGGCGACTCTAGTTCAAAGCCTGGTTGGTTGGTTGTTTGTTTTGTTTTACGACGCGTCAATCCATTTCAGATCCAATAACGCCGAATCAAATTTCAAATAATTCAGTTTAGTATAAATATGTTTTTTTAATTTACAAACAATCAAATGTCAAAACAGTTCAGTTAAATGTAAAAACAGTCCTATTTCAAAAGATTCAGTTTAGCATAGGAACACATTTTAGTTCTATTTGACCCATAGATAAAACCGTTACAGGTGCTACCACTCTGGACCAGAGTGGACCTGGGGGCAATAGCAATGAAAGAGTGTTCTGCATTCTCCAAAGCTCCAGCATTACAAGAAACTGTATTAGATTATTTAGTGTCATATACAGGACATTCGTTGGGGAAGTCTTACTCCTCTGCAGAGATACAGTCGGTGTATTCTGCAGCCCAAGTTGACTGGGCCACAGGACACTCGTTGGCGGGAGGGGTTACCCCTTTGCTGAGGAGCAGTCGGTGTATTCTACAGCCCCAGTTGACAGGGCAAAAATCTTGGTTGAGGATGATTTCATTTCATATATAGCACCAATTCCCTTGGGGAAAGTAGGAATTCAATCATTCTCTCTCCATCTATGGTTAAATGATATGTCAGACTGGGTTATTTAACCTTTTTTCGGCAACAAGTCTAGAAGAAGAAAAACTCTGAACTCAGCTAAAAAATTGACCTTGTGTCATATCCTACCTGTGTTGAGGGTTTTGTATATTTATTAAAATGAATAGGTTTGAATTTGGTTGTTTTGGTTTGGTTTGTTGGGTTTTATGGCATATCAACCTTTTTAGGTTACTTAATGCCAAAGCCATTTTTATACAAATAAACAGTTCTGTATAAAACAATTCAGTTTAGCATGAGTATCCAGTTTAATTGTCAAAAACATATATATAACAATTCAGTTTAGTGTAAGTACAGTTTCAATGTCAAAAACAGTTTAATTTCAAACAATTCAGTTTAGCATAAGCACACAGTTTAAATGTAAGTACAGTTTAATTGTGAAAAACATTTCTATTTCTAGCTATTCCGTTTAATCAAGTAGTTCTAATTCAGCTAATTCAGTTTAGTGTAAGTACAGATTTTGTTTACACACAGTTAATATTCAAAACAGTTCTATGTTAAACAATTCAGTTTAGTGTAAGTACAGTTTCAATGTCAAAAAACAGTTCTATTTCAAATAATTCAGTTTAACATAAGCACACAGTTTAAATATAAGTACGGTTTAATTGTCAAAAACATTTCTATTTTAAGCTATTCGGTTTAATCAAACAATTCAGTTAGCATTCGTATGCCATTTGTTCTATTTAACCCATTGATAGGACCCTTATCAGGTGCTACCACTCCGGGCCAGAGTGGACCTGGGAACAATGGCAATGAAGGGGTACTCCGCATTCCTCAAAGCTCCAGTATTGCTGGAACCTCACCATCAGATTGTTTAATGTCATAAACAGGACATTCGTTGGGGGGGTCCTACCCCTCTGCAGAGAAGCAGTCGGTGTATTGTACAGCTCCAGCCGACTGAGCTTTGAATATGGTATTTAAGTTTTGATTATTTCATATATTTGTGCTTTACACGTGTTTCAGACTTTACGTCTTTGATTGATTATAGATCTCTTGAAGAAGACGTAAATATAAAAATATTTACCTTTTCTCGTTGGACTAATATATATATATATATATATATATATATATATATATATAAAGATATTTGGACAATGCTAAAAGTTTGTTCACTGCTAAATAACAAATGCGTTAGTCAACATCCTCTAAGTGTGGTAATTCTATCATATTTGCCAGTGGTAGTATATATATATATATATATATATATATGTGTGTACCCCTAGCAAAAAAAAATGACGAATTTCTATTCAGTAGTAAACAAAATAATAGTATTGTACGAATAACGAAAGTTAATACAAAACGCGTTATGATTCCCGAGTGACGTATGTCGTCTGTTGGCAGAGCGGTAAGATACTAAATCTAAAGCAAAGTTGGGCAGGTTTTAATCTCAGCTGGCAGCGTCCTGCGTGTCTAGCCATACTGAAAAGTTGTAATAAAACGAAACAGTCTGTGGATGACAATATATATATATATATATATATATATATATATATACTACCCCTGACAAAAAGGATAGCACATTTAGAGGATGTTGACTTGCGCAAGTCTATTTAGTCATAAACAAACTAATTGCAATCTTCATTTCCATACGATTTTCTTCTGCAATGCTTGGGGAAAATTTACCATTAATCTAAATATTCTAACTTACGTAATGTTCCTGTTTTTAATTGCCAGAACCAAGGCATGAATTTATTTTCCCTTCCCGTTAGAAAATGACCTCGATTAGCATTCTACAAATAACCAAGGGTAAAATAAACAATAATGAAGGGATTCCCCCAGGTGTAGTGGCTAATGTGCAGCACTGCGACATTGTAGTAAGCGAGTTCAAACTCCAGTCGCGCTATTACATTCACTTTCAGATTAATGCCTACGGAAAAAGTATGAACTCCCTTATCCCCGTGCAATAGGTTAAATAGTACCACTTCTGTTCTACTAAAAGGGGAGTTTGGGCATTAAATAACCCAAAAAGGTAGGTGTGCCATTAAGCAAAGAAACCAAACCAAACCAAACCTATTATTATCGCGAGTTAGTCTCCATGACGTAGTGGCTAACCTGCTGAACTGCGACATTAAGCAAGTGAGTTTGAACTCCAGTCGCGATATCATGTTCACTTTCAGACTAGTACCCCTGGGAAAGGTAAGAACCCCCTTATCCCCCAAATATGCGTTAAATAGTGCCATCACATAGACGTTAAAGAGACACAGACAAAGGTATATGGGAACTACGCAAGAATGCTGCATGCTACCTGGAATCCTAGAAACAAGACACTACAAAACAGCAGCTGTACGGCCACCTACATCCCATCTCCCAAGTCATTCGATTTAGACGAATAAGACATGTGAAACACTGCAGAAAAAGCAAATACAAATTTATAAGTGACGTCGTCTTTTAATTTCCTGCACATGAACGTGCCAAGTTTTGGCAGACCGGTAAAGACTTAAAAACATCAGGGTTCAGTTTAGAGGACCTGCAAGGAGCAATGGATGATAGAGGTGGTTAGTGTGAGAAAGGTAACTTCGTGACATCAGTGCAACTTGATGATGAGGAGGACTTTTCTCCTACATGAAATAACCTCCAAAGCTTTATGTAACATTAAACAAAGAAATAAAACCAAGTGGATAGAGTGTTTGCCAATGGTCCGGAAGACCTTGTATCAAACTAGGCTCAGCTTAATAGATGATATCTAGATAATCGAAGATAATATATATATAGAGAGAGAGAGAGAAAATAAGACGTCTTTTCTGGTTCATAGATAACAATATGGGTCCTATATTAGCAAACTAAGATTTTTTCTAATCTTATGTGGAGTACTAATTAACACCTTGTATTCTTCTTTAGGGTCATTCCACTTTGAGCCCTAACCCTTACCCCACCGTTTAAAAATCCTGCTCTTTCCAAAATGCCAACAACCTTATTTCCTGCCGACACCCTTGGTTATATCATTCTTGCCAATTACTAAGAGCGGATATCTTTTTGTAGCTTACCTCTGTAATATGCTTCCAAATATAACAAACCGTTCAAAAACTACATTCCGAAGAAGTCAGATAATATCTTCATCCTTTTACAGAGTCTCTCCATTAACATCTCTCATGCTCTTTCAAGTTCTTTGTCCTTCTCTCTGTCTCTTTCCCCTCTCCGCAACTTGTCTCAATCAGTCACTCTCTCTCCCTCTCTCTCCCTCTCTCTCTCGCTCAACTTATTTCTAA
>OY757933.1:73012198-73052198 GCA_963585895.1 Sepioteuthis lessoniana
TCGTCAGCCCTTGGATGAACAGTTATGTAAAAAAAAAAAAAACTCATTTAAGTATGCTAAAAATAGAAAAAAGGATTTATAAGTGGAAGGATAATATCAAGCAAAAAATTAATCGACATTTACGAAAGAAAAAGAAGGGGGACGTAAAAAAACAAAGATGAAAAAGAAGGAAGACTGAAAAAGAAAAAATGGAAAAGTAGAAAAGAAAAAAGAATAAATGACAAAACGAAAAAAAAAAAGGAAAACGAAAAGTTCAAAAGAAATATAAAAGAAAGTAAAGAAGAAAAAAAAAAGAAAAGAAAAAAAAAAGAAAAAAAAAAGAAAAACAATTTGGTCTAGATAGAGAAAAAGATAATTTGCCTGTACTGACAGGAATTGGGGCATGCGCGCTTTTATCATACAGTCTCTGTGATGTCACATCCGGTGGATTCGACCCAGAAGCAAACGGTATTGTTCTTTCACATTGAAGGAACCTCTTCACACTTATGCCGTCATTTCTTTTATCTACTTTAAATACTTTCTGTCTGTCTGTCTGTCTGTCTCTCTCTCTCTCTCAGTCTCTCTCTCTGTCTCTCTGTCTCTCCCCATTTATTTGTCATTTACTTTATTGTCTATAGTATTATTTTCTTTACTTTTACCATTCTTTTCTTCTCCCTTTTCTTTGCTCTTGTCTTCAGACTACGAAAATCCATCATCATCATTCATTTCTTTCTAATTTACATTCATCTTTATCGCCCAAAGTATTGTACATCAATTTTTCTTTTCTAGTTTGTTCATCTTTCTTATGAATATTTGATTCATATATATATATATATATATATAAATATATATATATATATATATAGGTATCATACAATAACTGATGTTTACACAACAGCATTGCTTCTAACAAAGCCTCCACCAGATGATGACTCTGTGTTCGGGCATGGTTTATATATATACAAGTTTCAATATATATCCAGATCTTCATATATACCAATCCTATTTATATCTATCTATAGATCTATCTATGTTTGTTCAGTATCTCAAACTCTTTATATATGTATATATATTGATTGATTGATTTATTGATATATATATATATATATATATATATATATATATATATATATATATATATATATATATATATATATCCCGATCTTCATGTATACCAATCCTAGTATGTTCATATCTATCTATCTATGTTTGTTTCTCTTTACACACACACACACACACACACACACACACACACACACACACACACACACACACACACACACACACACATATATATATATATATATTATTGAGAAAAAAAATCAACAAGTATATTCCATTATAAATTTATGTCACACGTTTGCTTGATAATTTCGTTTAAGAATATCTATAGAGTATATATATATGTATGTATATATATATCTTCATATATATATATGTGTGTGTGTATGTGTGTGTGTATTCTGATCTCTCTCTCTCTCTCTCTCTCTCTCTCTCTCTTCTTTGTTTTTTTCATTTTTGTCTTTTTCATCAGCCCCAAGATAAAAGAACAGTGACCTTATTATTTTCTGCAATGCATGTTGGGATGGAATTGTGAAGATTATCGGAGTTTAGTGACGTTGATTTCGTGAAATTCCCAGGAAATGAATTTACACGGGAAAGAGAAAGACAAGAAGATGAATATATTAAAATGACATTAGGAAGAAAAAAGAAAGAAAAAAGATAGATGGAAAAAGATAGATGGATGGAAAGAAAATAGAGAAACAAGCAAACAAAAAGAAAGAAAGAAAGAAAGAAAGAAAGAAAAGAATTTAGAAAAGAATGATCAAACATGCAGAGAAAGAAAGAAAGAAAGAAAGAAATGAAATGAAAAAAGAATTAAAAAAAGAAATGAGAAAAAATTAAAGAAAGAAACAAACTAAATGAATGAATTTGAAAGAAAGAAAGAAAGAAAGAAAGAAAGAAAGAAAGAAAGAAGTTCAAAGGTAGATGGTTTATCTTTCAAAGAAAGATGGCAGCCAACGATAAACAAAAAAATTTTTTTTTTAAGTGACCAAGATTCGTAGATGAAGAAATAAATATCGACATGAAGGGAGGAAACATAAAAAAAAGATGAAACAGAATGGTATTCGAAGCCAACAAAAGAAGAAAACAAAAAAATAGGAAGAAAAAAAAGTTTTTTTTGAAAGGATTCTGCTCATCTTTAAGTTATAAAGACTTTTATTTTCCATGTTCAAAATAACGACTCAACTCTTGAACGAATGTCAATACCAGACACATCTACTGGTGTCGGATATCCGGTCTAACACATGAAAAGTTTAAGCATCTGACGAAGCTAGCAACTCCAGCCACATTTTCTCCAAAGAGATCTTCATTAATGACACAAATTTATTATAATGCTATATCTATGTGGTACTCTTATACAAATAATAATAATAATAATAATAATAATAATAATAATAATAGAACTGAAAAAACTATGGAACATGAAAGTGACTGTGGTAATTGGTGCGCTTGGTACAGTCACCAAAGGTTTGAGACTGGAGGACTTGAAAATGAGACGATGAGTGGAAACCATCCAAATTACAGCATTATTAAGATCGGCCAGAATACTGAGAAAGGTCCTTCTGACTTGAGGAGACTTCCTGTCACGCAGATTCTAGTAAAAAAAATCATCAGTTAACACTAATGTGGAAAACTCTAAAAAAAAACAACAAAAAATTGGCGCAAAAAGACTAAAAAAAAGTATAAGGCTAGACACAACTGAGCGGGGAAGGTGATTCTCAGGGAATTGTGCAAAAAATTGAAATTTGACCATACGAACAAGTGGTATATGCACAACCTAGAGTCTGTCCTGGAGAATGAGACGCACAAACTTCTCCGGGATTTTGAGATACAAACGGATCACCTAATCTCAAAAAGACGACCATACCCATAGACAATCAACAAAAAAAGAGAACCTGCCAAATAGTGGACTTAGCCGTGCCGAAAGATCACTGAGTAAAAATAAAATAAAGCAAAGAGAGAGATAAGCACCTAGACCTTGCAAGAGAACTAAAAAACTATGCAACATAAAAGTGACCGTAATACTAGTAGTAATTGGTACACGTGGAATAATCCCTATAGGATTAATAAAGGAATTAGAAGACTTAGAGATTAAAAGATTAAAATAATAACAAACGGTTAATCATGTAAGTGAATATAGCAAACTATCGTAAGAGGAGTACAAGACAAGAGAATCGTCCAAGAAACTGAAGTTTGACCATACTATTAAATGGTACATGCACAAACAAGAATACATCATGGAGAACGAAACGCACAAAATTCTCAGGGATTTTGAAATACAAACAGAATACCTTATCCCGGCCAAAAGACGGGAATTCCAGATAATTACCAAGATAATATAAATGTATTTTAGCGTCCTGGTGGACAACCGAGTGAAAACCAAAGAAAGCGAAAAAAAGAGAAAAGTATTTGGATCTTGCTAGAGAACTAAAAAAAGCTGTGGAACATTAGGGTGACAGTGATACCAATCGTAATTGGCGCGCAAGGAACGATTCCCAAAGGCTTCGTAAGGGCGCTGGAAGAACTGAAAATTGGAGGACGTGCAGAGACGATGCAAACGATAGCAATGTGGAGATCGGCAAAAATACGGAGAAGAGTCCAAGAGACCTGAGGGGATTTGCTGTCTCTTAGACTCCAGTGAAAAACCATCAACTAACACTGTTATGAAAAACTCACTAGAAGTGAATAATAATAATAATAATAATAATAACCCTAGGAGCAGTCCCCAAAAATATAGAAAAGAGACTTGTTGAACTACGAATTAGATGAATAATTCCAGTCTTCAAGACCACAGCACTGAAATTAATCGGTTAGGATACTTAGGAGAGTCCTGTAGATCTGAAAAGATTTGCTATCATTTTGAATCCAATGAAAAACTATAAGATTCTCTCTCTCTCTGACTCTTTCACACACACACACACACACTCTCTCTCTCTCTCTCTCTCTCTCACACACACACACACACACACTCTCTCTCTCTCTCTCTCTCTCTCTCTCTCTCTCTCTCTCTCTCTCTGTTTAATAACGCTAAAGTATCTCCTTACAAGACTCCAGCGACAATCGAAGAAGTCGGTATCACCATCGGGTAAGCGAACCATACGGGGGTAGTATTTGTTCTATCGTTCCTCTGGGTATGAATCAAATGTCTCGAACAGCCTCGAGATTTTTTGCACCTACTCCTTCGATGATTGACGGATAGTCAGAATCAGTGATGTAGTGGATCGATTTCTCTGAAAACCGTTTTGTTTTTTTATAAGAATTTTCTCGACTTCAGAGTGTATTCGATTGAGAAGAGCGTTATGAACCTTAGCAGCCGTAAGAATTATGCCTCTGTAGTGCTTGGTTAATGGGGAATATATGTTATACAGAGCCCTTACTCTACGAGCGTCTATCCCTTCCCTGGGGTTCGTTATTCGGTTGTCTAATCAATCGCCTCGCGCTGCTATCTTTATCTTGTTCGGTACTTTCTTTCGTTATCTCCCGTTGTTCAAAATTCTTCTCTCCTAGGATGAAGAATAACAACGCGATCATTTTAATTTTTTGCTCTGACAATACTTCTTTTCATCAGTTGTTGTATCTTATGAATAACTGGCGAGCAGAGATAGAACATTCAACAGCTCGAGTCAAGCATTTCTTATCTATTTCAAACTTCTAGAATCATCTGATCACGTGATCTTTTCGTTCAATCAAAGCTATGTTTTCAAAATGACCTCAGGTTCATCGCACCTCTACCATACCAGATGACACGATGGTTTTTCGACACCATCGAAAACTATTCTACACTAATTGCAAAATAATAAATTCTATAAATCTATTATTTAACAGACGCAGCCTTTCGTCCATTTCTCAGTTGTGGCCTCGAAGTAAGTAAATTCGGACTCCAGTCACGTTATTATGCTTACACACGGACTAAAACCATTGGAAAATATATTTTTGAAAAAAATTATTCCCCTAGCTATGGATTAAATATTAGCACTACCATTCTTCTGCGAGGATGTCTTTGGCGTTGAATAAACCACGAAGATTGATTTGCCATTAAACAAAGAAACCTAAACCAACTAAACTGAAAAGGGTGTCCAAAGAATGGTACTCAACTGCATTTGATAGTGAGGCTAAAGTTCCCGACTTATGGGGTGTGTAGAATGACTGCTCATTGCCATTATTCCCATCCTGGAGTGATTGCACCTTTTAGTGTCTTATCTATTTGTCATAACGATTTGTTTGAAATAATTCGTATTCGATAGGAGCGTGTGCAAAAAAAAATTCTTAAGAAATGACTACACAAAAATGTACATATGAACGTACAGTGAATGCGATTCCCTAAATGGGTTGATACTATTTACCCAACTCCTCTGCTCGGGCAGGATATGACACAAGGTCAAATTTAAGCGGAGTTTAACAGGTTTGAATTCAGAGTTTTCCTTCTAGACTAGTTGCCTAACCAAGGCCGAAGAACCTAGTCTGTCCTACTATTTACCCATAGCTGGAGGGAGAATAATTGGATTCATACCTTCCCCAAGGGTATTAGTGCTATGTGAAATGCAATCAGTCTCGTCCAGGATTTGATCTCGTGTAGGCGTGTCCATTTCCTACGACGATAACGACTACACCACGGGCACCTCCATGGGTTGATATGCCTTTAAAATCACTCAATCTTGTTTGAATGATGAATTAAACATTTTTGGGTTATATACGTTGAAATATTTTTTTACGTTACCGAAGAAATAAAGAATTTTTTTTAATGATCAATTTTATACACAAAATGGTAAAAAGAATGAAAATGAATCGATGAAAAATGAAATGAAGGAAACGATAGAAACTTTTATCTGAATGATGAAGGTAAATATTACATTTCTATTTATATATTTTTCACATCATCGTAGACAAGTTAACCGGTGACCTATTCTGAACAAGCACCATTTTTTTTTTTTTTACTCACAGATATCTTGATCTCGATGTGCCGTCATTTAGGTTTGGTTTGATTTGGTTTCTTTGTTTAATGGCATATCAACCTTTATCGGTTAATTAATGACAAAGCCATTCACCTAGAAGAACAGTAGTGGTACTATTTAACCCATAGCTGGGAGGATAAGGGGTTTCATACCTTTCCGAAGGGTATTTGCTCGAAGGTGAACGTAATAGCGAGACTGGAGTACGAACTCGCTTACTACGATTCCACAGTCCATCGCTTTAACCATTACACCACAAGGACACCCCCGCCGTCATTTAGTTTAAAATAGTCGTGGCGTAATGGCTAAAGTGCTTGACTATGACCTCGAAGTAAGCAAGTTCAAACCTTAGTCACTTTCAGACTTATACTCTTGTAAAACGTATGAGTCTTCAGCTACAGATTAAATGATACAAAACTTTTCTTTTACAAGAATGGTTTTAGTATTAAATAACCCACGAAAATTGATATGGTGTGTTTTCAGTGGCTGGAAAATTTTGAATACAACAAAGAAATAGGCAACATTTTTTTTGTCTGGTATTCCTACAATGTTTGGTGGTATCTAGAGCTCTCTGGGTCGGTGGTAATGATGCTTAGGTCCCGAAAACTTTACTGATGTCAATATCAGATGAAATCTTTGTTAGCAGCAGCATATCTGTTTTGTATATATGTATAAACTAACCGAGACGAACAAATTGAGTAAGAGAGAAAGAGAGAGAGAACTGAGATAGACTGAAAATGAAAAGAGATAGAAAGAAAGAAAGAAAGAAAGAAAGAAAGAAAGAAGGTGCCCGTGGTGTAATGATTATCGTCATAGGAAATGGACACGGTGACACTAGTTCAAATCCTGCATGAGACTGATTGCATTTCACATAGCACTAATACCCTTGGGAAAGGTATCAATCCAATTATTCTCCCTCCAACTATAAGCAGATAGTAGGAAAGACTGGGTTCTTCAGCCTTGGTGAGGCAACTAGTCTAGGAAAAGAAAAACTCTGAATTCAAACCTGTTAAACTCCGCTTAAAAATTGACCTTGTGTCATATCCTGCCCGAACGGAGGGGTTGGTAAATGTGGATAGATAGATAGATTTAAATAGACTGAGATAGATAGATAGATAGATAGATAGATAGATATGAATAGAATGGAAATAGCTGGATAGTCATATTTGTCGATCTATTAAAAGATAAAAAAGAATCTTGCCCTTGTGGGATGTAAATAACTTTCGTTGAATGAAACTCCAGATTTTCACTTCTCGGTGTTTAAGCAATATCACAAAAATAAATAAATAAAATAACCAAAACGCAACATTTTTGCCAGGCGATGCCTACTTCCTTTGCCGTAAATTGGCACGTGGCTAAGCTGTTCTCGAGATACGCTGCGAGACGCACGTGTAAGGGCGTAGGGATATACTTTCGCTATTCACGACTCATCCTTAATCTGACGGCCTGTGCAGTTGTCTTATTTACTGAAAAATAAACAAATATATATGTATATATACAAACTCCAATATTCATAGGATGAGAATCGACAAAGTATTTAGGTTCCTCTCTCTTCCTCTCCACTCTCTCTCTCTCTCTCTCTGTCTTCCTCTCTCTCTCTCTCTTTCTCTCTCTCTCTGTCTGTCTCCCTCTCCCCTCTCTCTCTCCCTCTCTCTGTCTCTGTCCGTCTGTCTGTCTCCCTCTCTCTGTTTCCCTCTCTCTGTCTCTCTCTCTTTCTCCCCCTCTCTCTCTCTGTCTCTGTCTCTGTCTCTCTCTGAACACATACACTCAGATAGATAGATAGATAGATAGATAAATACATACATACATACATACATATATAGTTAGTGGCTTTGCTTGATAGATAGATAGATAGATTCCCTGAAAAAATATGGACTCTCAACACTAAAGAAACTTTTTCCCCGTTATTTATTTTATTGATTCATAGTTTGATTTTAACGGCATGTCAACACGTCTGGGGTTATTTCATAACTTGAGGTTGTGAAGTTACCTACATTGTACGTATATACGTAAAAATTTATAATCCTATGTGACCGGTTTCGTTGTTTTTTCTTAAAGAAAGTATATATATATATATATATATATATATATATATATATATATATATATATATATTGCTGAATGGTTAGAAGCTTTGGTTTGGCGTTAGAATCAACCGGGTTTCGATCCCAGCTACGGGAAGATACTGTCTAGCCACACTGATGAGTTCTGATAGAACGAAACAGATCTGTCTGTGGATGACTATATATATATATATATATATATATATATATATATATATATATATAACCATTTAACTAAGTTACCAAATGAGCTCTAGCTCGATTAAAAATATTAATTGCAAATTGTGCGTTTACAAAGCCTATATAACATGTACAAAGAGGATTTGGCATTAAATGACCTCCAATAGTTGAAACGCTGTTAAACCCAATAAACTAGACCAAACTCTCAAAAGAAAGCTGCTGGCCAGCTGTGGGAGATCTGTCATCTCTGTATTTAAGAGAGATCTTCTGAGGAACTAATTTGTAAAAAAGAAAAACAAGTTTCTTCTCCGCTGTTAAAATTTAGCCCGGTAAACAATTGCCAGTTAGAAAAAGAAATTTAGTCCCGTTCTTTTTACTGTTCAACAACGTGACCCAAATCGGATGAAACTCAGAGTTGCGGAGTTTTATTCTATCTTTATTCTATTTCTATTTTACAGATGAAAATATCGTTATCGTGCTCTGCATTTTTGTAAATCGAGCACTCTAAATGTTTTACTGATTAAAAACGCTTTTAGCGTTAAATTTCAACCACAATTGTAGATCTACTACGAATATATATCCAACTGAATTCGGACGTCGTGACTTTATGGCCGACTAGATTCGGCTTCTCACCGGCAGAAAAAAGGAAATTTATCAAGAGGCTCCAAGATCAGGCTGGTGCTACAACTAATGGATCTGTAACTCCAACGTAGTGACACAAAACCAAAGCTTGGGGGTACTTCTGATAAGCCCTGAGTTAGTGGTAATGATACTTTGGCTTCGAAACCATGCCTGATAACAAGGTCACAATCTGATGAATACCTTGTTAGTGACATAATTGCTGTTGTCTTTGCAGTAGCAGTCTCATGAATATATATATATACATACATATATATATGTATGTGTGTGTGTGTGTGTGTGTGTGTGTGTGTGTGTGTGTGTGTGTGTATAAGAGATATTAACGAAGTTAAAAAGATAGAAAGTATTTCAAATATTCTGTTTCTCTTAATAGAATATTCAATATCCGTTGATAGCGTCTTCTTTTTAAATCAGCTTGATGTCATTAGAATTTCAGTTTAATTAAGGTATATGTTTATGCAATATTTTTGCTATTTAAAACAACTTTTAAAAAACTTTAGAAATAACATTTTTTACAATTCAAAATCCTTGATGATGGCCCATAAAGGGTCCGAAAGCGCTCTTGTCATAATTTCGGTAAATTCATCTACCAACTCCGACCTAAAACCAAAGCATTTGTTAGAAAACTATTTTGGGCAAGTACTATCGTTTTTATATGTTTCTGACTAAGGAATTAAGAGAAAAGTACATAAGCACTTTATTACAAATCTATGGTATGCAATTATTTTTTGCGAAATTCCCCATGAGGCCGTACTCGAGCGAAAAGGGCGGAAGGAAGACCTTTTACCGCGCATTGTATAAAATCCTAACTTGCTACAACAATTCCGAAATGGGATTCGGAAATAGACATACTCGACTTAGTTTAAAACGCACGCTTTGTTGTCTCGTCTAATAATCTAGTAAGGATTCATTGTGGAAAGAAAACGAAGGAAAGAGAAAAGAACGTTTTTGGTCGACAGTGAAATAAAATAAAAGAATTCCCCGAGAAAATTATACTGAAAAGGCCCCTGGTGCCGAAATGATAAACGCATGTATATCCACATACATTTGCTTTTCCCTTAAAGCTTATAGGTAAAATGAAATCCGGACGGCGGATCCCTGTAGACGAAAGTTATTAAATACGGCGTCAAAAGGATTATCTGTCTATCTCGTTATACAATAAGTCTATCCGGAAATGTTCCTTCTATTTAATAGTGACAAAATAGCCTACCTATGGCAATGGGGCCTCATATATCCTTCAAAGTACTTCCCTTAGACCCAAACACATTTCCCTTTTGGAAACTAATGAAAATCCGCTTTCGGGATATCAGTCAGCTGCCTCGTTGCATTTACCTTAACCCCGTTCACAGACTGAAACTATTTCTTTTTCAATGCCGATTTGAAAAGCCTAAAATAGTTGGAAGTCAAATCTCAGCTGATAGGCGGGGAAGGCAGAGAATATTTGGTTAATCAACATCCGGATATTATCAATATCTATTGGCCGATCTGACAATTTCTTCAGTTTATTTTATTTTTATGTCATTATTCAAAAAAGGAAAAATAGTTCATCTTGTACATAAATAATTTCAAAATATTATTCATTTGTACTTTTAGATTAAGTATGGTCAATCGATAATATTATTATTTTCAGTCCATGTGAGTTTTTCGCCCCAGTTTGACTGGGGTTCTTTTTCACTGAAATATAATTGACAGCAAGTCTTCTCTGTTCTCCAGGACTCTACCAAGTATTCTAGCTGATCTTACCATTGCTGTGATCTTAGCAGTCTCGATTCTTTTTATATGATCTCTTATTCCTCTTGGCTCTTTTCCAGACCTTTTCAGACAATTCCAAGCACCCCAACTATAATTGGTATCACCATCACCTTCATATACCCCAGTTTTTTCTGCTCTCAGACACGATCCAATTTTTTATCTTATCTATCTTTTCGCTTTCTTTCATTTTACCTCTGCGGTCTACTGAAGCGGCAAAATCCACTAGATGACAAGTTATTGCCTAACACGAGGTCTGGTCGTCTGGTCTACATTCGGTGATCCGTTTGTATCTCAAAATCTTTTAGAATGCCATGAGTCTCATTTTCTAGGATGCATTCTGATTCTGAGGATACCATTTGTCAACATGGAAGATTTTATTCCCTTGCAATCTGACGATATATCTATGCGCGCACACACAGACACACACACACACACACACACACACGGGGGGGGGTCTCTGTAATATAGTGGCTAATATGCTGGGCAACAATACTGCAGTAAGCGAGACTGAACTCCAACCACGATATAATGTCCACTTTCGGACAAATAATCCTTATCCTTCCCAACTAGCCCTGGGTGGAATATTATCACTGCTGTTCCTTTTCTAGGGTGGCCTTGGCATTGAATAACCTACGGAGATTGATGTGCTTTTAAACAAAGATGCCGAAAGAAATAAAACACATACACACAAAATAAATTGCAGCAAAATATCAAAAAGTATCAAGAGAGGATGAGAGTTATTTAGTTCATGCAAAAATACAATGTCACATCACATTAGGTCTACGATAGACTATTTAGTTAGTAATCACTGAAAAACTTTTTACTGGCTGAAGCACCTCTGAAATTATTCTTTTGATATGGTGGAAAACTTTTCGTCTCAACAATGTCAGATCTTGTCCTTGAAATGACTGTTCAGTAAGAAAGTATATAAGCTGGTTCTGTCAGTAAAAAGAATAATTTTTAACACACAGAATGGAAGTTTAGTAGGTGAATGTTTGGGACTGGTAAATGGATAAAAACCTTGAACTAATGAGAACTGCTCCTTTTTCTAAGGAGTAATGTCTGGTCAGCTAGCAAAAACAGCAACACTATATAGAGATCAAGTGTATTACAGAAAAAGAAAAACAGACAATATATTCTAGGCAGGTTGAGAAGGGAAGAAACTATATTAAGAATGTGTTTTAGTCTTATCATTCAACACTTATTCCAGCAAGTTTTCCACAGGTTAAAGCACCTCTGAAATTTTATATGGTTGGAAACTTTTCATCCCAGCAATGTCAGATCTTGTCGTTGAAATGACTGTTCAGTTTAGGAAACAAATGTTGTGCAGAGCTAAATCTGGCAAGTATGGGAGGTGCTGTCCTTGTACAATCCTGTGTTTCACCAACTACTACTAGTCAAAAAGTATTGAGCATTCTAGAGGTCTTGAGAGCATCCTTTTATTATATATATTGCTCAGTTATACACACATCTTCATTTGAGTTTTAAAATTAAATTCAAAGATTCAGCCTGAATACTTTTTGATCACACTACATACATACAGAAGATTCTAGATTACAGGTCAATTGAAATTCATTTACTCAAATCAAAGCTAGAAAAAATATGAAGTATATTTGTAATAATTTTAATTATTTAGGCCATTAAATGGTTTCATTGGGCTATCAATAGACTTTTTAGTTAGTAATCACTGAAAAACTCATTACTTATTTAACATAAGTCAAACAGTAACTGCCATGAGCAGCAGTTTAAAGTACACACATAATTATGTGAGTTATTTAGTACATGCAAAAATACAATGTCACATCAAATAAAATTTATATGGAACAAACACAAGTCAATGAAGAATAAGCTTCAAAACAGGACAGAACTGCTTAGCTCATTGTAATTTTACATAGTCTGTTACATAGAAGCCAAACATGCCCAATAGTGAAAATGAAGTTATCTGGTTGGTAAAGACCACAACCTCATAACCAGTATCTTTTCTTTGTCTATTGAATGTAACATCTTTGATGTACCAATAATTATGTGAATCAATTAGTGTATGCAAATTTTCAAGTTTCAAAAAAATATATACAATGCGACAATGTTTTATTTGAGAAAATTGCCATTGCAATGAAGGATAAGTATTTTAAGATGGGCACCTCTGGTGGTGTAACGGTTAGCAAGCTAGACTAGCAGGCCTACACGAGTGAGTTCGAGTCTCATTGGGCGCCCCATTCATTCGGCCTTGTGCCACATCTTTGTAAATTACATAAGTGTTTTAAGATAATAAACAATACATTTCTGGATTATGATTTTAAATATTCTGATAGAAGCTGATTATTCCCAATCATGAAAAATAAAGTTGTTTGGAGGTGCAAATCATGCATTAATAATAGCCTGCAGTGTCAATGTGAATACAAACTGAAAATTCAAATTGTTAAATAAATTGCAGTAAAATATCAAAAAACATCAAGAGAGGATGTGGATTACACATTCCAAATATGAATAAATGACTAACCAAGAATGTGTGTAACTTGTATTTCAAGAACACACACACATTCTTTCCAGCTTTTTCTTACTACTTTAATAAAAATATCCAATTCATTTTTTTTATTTTATTTACCAGTGCCTTTTTGACTAAATAGAATCCATCCAGTATATATTTTTTCATAAGAGGAAAGTCAGAGGATAATAAGGAATATACTGATGAGTCACTAGATGACATAATTACAGCCTTAAACATTACAAGATCAAGAGAGATGTTGGCAGTATTCTGCAATGAATTAGAATAGACCTTGAAATTCAAAGCCTGAAATCAAAATGAAAAATCCTAAATCTAAAAAATTTAAAGGACAAAGATATACAGCACAAACTCTAAAAGGAATACATACACACATACAAATTTATCGCTTGAAGAAGATGGGGGGGGTACAAAGGATTACCTTTAAATGTTATTGCTACATTATCCATTAAAAACAAACAAAACCTTTTTATATATATTCTTAGACTAATAATTTTATGTTTAGAGGAGAAGGTCCTCCAATTATAGATTAAGATTCATGGAAGAGTTTTATTCTTTAAAATTTTATCCTATATTGTGTATGGAAAAAAAGTATGATAAAGAAATTTAAAAAATTCAAATTTGTAAACAACAAATTACATAACTTTCCATCATACCCCTTAATTAGTTTTGTATTTAATCTTGCGAAGTGAAAGATATGGATAATAGGGCAACAGTTCGAGAAAAACATCACAAAAATCATTAGATTTAATTTAAGCTGTTATTGCTACATCATCCATTAAAAACAAACAAACAAACAAAAAACAACCCTTTTTCATATATATTCTAGGACTAATCATTTTTATGTTTAGATGGGGAGAAAGAACTCAAATTATATTTTTTCCAAGTCGGTTGGGGCTGTAGAATACACCGACTGCACCTCTGCAGGGGAGTAAGAACCACCACCCCACTCAACGAGTGTCCTGGATATGACACGAAACAATCTGATGGTAAGTAATGCTGAAGCTTTTTGGAATGCGGAGTACTCCTTCATTGCCATCGCTCCCAGGTCCACTCGACCTGGAGTGATAGTACCTCATCATCATCATATCGCGCTGGAAGCATGGATATCCCTGACCCTCTCTCGACACTCCTCCCTATCGTTCATCGCCCTAGGTAGGTCTTCAGGACAACATCCTGTATCCTCACATAGCTGCTGAATGTACGTTCGAGCTGGTCGTCCTGCTTTTGCGCGGCCATGTGTGGGGATCCATAAGAGTACATCTCTTATGAGTTCATCTCTGCTTCTCCAGCAGTGTCCTGCATGTCTGGTTCGTCTAACTTGAATAGTTTTCGTGATAGGGGGCAGGTGGCCGTACAGTTGGTGTCTTGTGGGGTGTTGCTGCCAGGACTTGTTCAGGATTGCACGCAGCATTCTTGTGTAATTGCCATCTAGCTTCTTCTCCAGTCGTTTTGTTAGCGTCCATGTAGTGCATCTATATAGCAGTATCGATGTGACCGCTGCCTGGAAGAAACTGCGTTTCATTTTATCGGTTAGGTCTGATTTCCATATAATCGATAGCCTATTGATAGCTGTCCATGCTTTCGTTAACCTCGTTTCGATGTCCTTTTCGGTTGATTCGACGCTGCTTCCTAGGTACGTGAATTTGTCTACTAGTTTAAGTGGGGTTCCTTCTAGAGTGGAGATGTCCCCCGTTTGGTTATAGCACATATATTCCGTTTTGTGTGCATTAACATAGAGGCCTATGCTTGCTGCTGCTCGTTCCAAACTATGCAGAAGTGTTTCGGCTTGGTCAGGTGTATTTGCCAGTATCGCTATGTCATCGGCGTAGTCGGCATCGGTAATTGTTGTTGCGGGGTATCTTCTGCTTCTTTTCTTCGTCAGTTCGAAGCCATTCTCTTTGATTTTTTCGATCGATGTTCTAAGTACGTAGTCTAGACAAATGATAAAGAGATACGGGGCCAGCGTGTCCCGTTGTAGTCCTCCTGCTACAATGTCAAAGTATTCTGTGTCTCCATCCGGTGATCGTACTTTTACTTTAGTGTTTCTATAGAGAATCGTTATTGTCGCTACGGTTTCTTTAGGTATGCCGTACGCTAGTAGGATAGTACCTGATAGGGCACTATCTATGGGTTAAATAGAACTAATCTGCGTACTGAATTGTTTGATATAGAACTGTTTCTTACATTGAAACGGTACTTAAGCTAAACCGAAATGTTTGAATCAGAACTTTGACTAAACTGAATAGCTTGAAATAAAAATATTTTTGACAATTAAACTGTGTACTCCTGTTAAACTGAATTGTTTTGAAATCATCGTCATCATGTCGCCCTATCAGCATGGATATTCCTGACCCTCTCTCGCCACACCTCCCTATCATCCATTGCTTCCGGTCAGTCTTCAGTCTTCCCGTATCGGCGCAGAGCTGCTGTATGTAGGTTCGAGCTGGTCGTCCTGCCTTTGCTCGTCCATGTAAAATGGGGGCTCACTTGAGTACATCACTGATGATTATTTGAAATAGAACTGATTATTCGTATAAAAAAGAGTTTGGCATTAGATAAATGATATGGTACCTACCAACACGGTAATGGACTATTTCTCCTCAATATATACCGACTCTACTTATGGGCATGATCACTTGCAAGTAGAGTGGAGCGTATGCACTAATCTCTAGGAGGCGCTGGGCTGGGACGCACTTCGATCGGCTGCGTTTTATCGGTGCTCTGATCTGGTCGGGTGTGTCCTAGTTCCAGTAGTTGTCGGTCGAGGTGCACCTTGACCGGCATCCTTGAGCCTCAAAGGGCCGTTTATCGCCTGGTACCTGAGGCACCCCTTTTTAGGCGAATGCTGACGGGGCCCGATGCATTTTTGGAGCCACCAGGCGTGTCTGGGCTACAGCTCTGCACCCAGACCCACTTAAAAAAGACCTTGTGGCACACTCGCCCGGTTGGTGGGACGTGCAACCAATATCGACAACCTCCAAGCTGCCTAACATTACCGGAAGGACATTCCTAACTGTTGTATAACACCTGTATTTTGTAAATTTGTTCTGTTATTGTAATATATTTGTTTCAACCTAGTTCTGTTGTCTGCGTGTCTTTATTTTGACCCCTAGACACCACCACAATAACCTACAAAAGTTAATATTCTATAAAACACAAACAACAAGCCAACCAATCAAATTATACTTGAGTGAGTCAAAATTTTGCAATATTTTGGTAGTACGCACTAGTTTTCGACATATATATCACATGACCTCAGCAGTTCATGTTGTGGAGCGTATCCAGAGTAGTTGATAGTGTCGTGGTAGTTGGTGCACTGGCACGTTGTGCTTTGCTTCACTACGTGTGTGATTTGAATGTGCAGCGTAATATAAATGGGGAATTTGTGATTTATGTGTTCGAACTGCGCCATAACCCCGCGGAAGCAACGAAAAAAATAATTGTTGTGCGAAGGTTGAAGGCGCAATTGATCACAATACAATAATCAGATGGTTGAAGAAATTTTGCTAGGGTTGCAAGAACCTCGACGATCAGGCAAGTTCAGGTTGGCCTAAAATCGTTGATTCCGAGGCCGTGGTCCAACTTATAGAGGCAAAATCAACGACAGGGAATTTTATCCGACTTTTCACCAAGTCAGATTTTAACAAGAAATCACTTTTAACGGGGGGAGGGGATGGACTGTCACAAAAAATGCTTGATCCCCACGGTATCGCCCAATTTATGGGCCTCAGGTGCCAAACGGTAAACTTAGCCCAACTATGCAGTTATTGCTTACAGGGAATGTCCTCTGGGACCAGGTGATCAGATTATAACGAGCCCTGGCCTTAAACAAAGAAATTCTGTGAGTTGTACGCGGAGAGTATCAGGATTGACCAGACTCTCTCAGTTTTGTGTGGTTCGTCAAATTTCACGAGCTCGACAAAAGCACCAGGAACAACTGAATTGTCCCTGCCATAACTGGGAAATATAGACAGCTTCTTTGAGCAGCCATTTCCTACAATATGGGTAACAATTCAATTGTTTTTCCAGGTGTCGGTCGTGGGTGCGGAATTGTAAGTAAACGTTGGGATGATTGTGAATTTCGTATCTAACTACTTTTTCTTCTTACCCATTTCAATTGTTGTCTTCTATGTGGAAAGCTGCAAGAAAATCAAGGACAGAAAGAAAGGGACAAGGATACCTTTTAACTCAAACTTCTGATTCACATTAATATATTTTTTATGGGATCATTATTTTTATTTTTGAGGAAGAGAAGCTGAAAATTTTATAATTCACGAAAGAGTCTATTTTATCTCAATTCCATACGAGTTCAAATCGATTGTTTAGTTCTCCGGGCAGCAGCAGATAGTAGAACTCTACTCACATTCCATTATATACACGGCATCTCTTTCTTCAGATAACGATCCAAATTTGGCTGGCCCAGTCGGCTGGGGTTTTGAATACTCCGACTGCACCTCTGTAGAGTGGTAAGACACTCCCAACGAATGTCCTGGTATGACACGAAACAATCTGAAGGAGAGGTTCCAGTAATGTTGAGGTTTTGAGGAATGCGGAGTACCCCTTTATTACCATCGCTCCCAGGTTCACACTGGCCCGGAGTAGTATCACCTGATAGGGCCTTATCTAAGGGTCAAATAAAACCAAACAGTATATTTATGCGGAAATAAATTGTATGAAATAGATCTGTTTTTACATTTAACTGTGTGTAAACAAAAAACTGTGCTCGTACACTGTTGAATTGTTGGGAATAGAATTGTTTTTAACATTTAAGCTACGAACTTATGCTAAACTGGATTGTTTGAAATAGAAATGTTTTTACATTTAATTGAATCACACATATTTTTCAAGGATTCATTTTTTTTTTCTGTAATGTATCCCAGAAGCAGTTTTTGTTTTGGTTTCTTTGCTGAATGGGAAATCAACATTTGAAGGTTATTTAATGCCAAAGCTAGCTTTCTAGAAGAACATTAGTGGAGGTGCCCGTGGTGTAATGGTTATCGTCGTGGGAAATGAACACGGCAACACGAGTTCAAATCCTGGACGAGACTGATTGCATTTCACATATCACTAATACCCTTGGGAAAGGTATAAATCCAACTATTCGCCCTCCAACTATGGGTTAATAGTAGGGCAGACTAGGTTCTTCAGCCTTGGTGAGGCAACTAGTCTAGGAGAAGAAAAACTCTGAATTCAAACCTGTTAAACCCCGCTTAAAAATTGACTTTATGTCATATCCTGCCCGAGCGGAGGGGTTGGTATATATATATATATATATATAGAAGAACATTAGTGGTACAATTTAACTCATAGCTGGGAAGATAAGGGGATTCATATATTTAACAAGGGTATTTGTACGAACGTAAAAGTAATAGAGAGACTGGAGTTCGAACTCGCTTATAACGATTCCGCAGTCCATCTCTTTAACCATTACACCACTAGGACACCGCCCTGAAGCAGCAGCATGTTTTCATAACATTGATATTAGTGATAATATAGCAAGACTTTAATTATTCTTTTTATAGAAAAGATCTTTTTACCTAAGAGAAAATAAAAACTTTTCTCCACTTCTGAGGCAAATACTCACGCGCGTGGTCTCCCGTAGTGAAAATGGTTGCGGAAAAATGAAAATGAAAAAATTATCTTGAATTTTCTTTAGTAATGCGGCCCGCCTTATGATGAATTATATCACATGTATTCCGTTTCTCGAAAAACGTTGCCTTTTATAAAGCATCTATTTTTCATTGTCTATTATGTCTTTTTCAAAACCTGAATATCTTCGTTATGTTTAACAAGTAAATCACGTATTTTTTAATACATGGAAGTTGCACGAAAAGACTGACATACTCAAGCTGATGGCATGAAGTTACTATATTTCATCATCGAATCAATTATGGAACGTCATGAACCCATGTACATATTCATATTGGGATATCACCTTTGAAAAGAAATTTCTTTAGAATATTCTTAGCAGTTATATTGATAGAAGAATCAGCTGTATGGTTCCTGGAACAATGGACACTAACCATTTTAGGACGGATTGTTACATCTGATGATCTTAAACATAAAAATATGAGGTCAGTTAAATAAATTTGAATTCTATATTTAATGCTATAACAATCTTTGTGGTTTATTTAAAAGTGAAGCCATCTTTGTGGAAGAACAGTAGGGGTACTATTCAATGCATAGATGGGAGGATAAGAGGGTTCCCAAGCGTGTTTAGTCCGAAAGTGTACGTTATAGCACAACTGGAGTTTGAACTTACAACGATATCACAGTCCATAACGTTAACCACAACGATAGAAAGACTCCTCTCTCCTGTTAAATAATGAGATATAGTACAGCTCATAAGTATTTGAATAAGCAGGAAATTTTCACATCACTTAGTTTTTTTTAGTAGGATTGGTTGCTTGCTTGCTTAATTAAGGAGTATACGTGGATGGATCATGATGAAATGAAATGCAGTCGTGTGGATACTGCTGTATGGATGCACTACATGGACGTTAACTAAATGTATGAAGAAAAAGCTTGAGGGCAACTACACAAGAATGCTACGAGCAATATTGAACAAGTCCTGGAGGCAGCACCCCACAAAGCAGCGGCTATACGGCCACTTACAACCCATCACGAAAACTATCCAAGTTATCCAGACATGCGGCACACTGTTGAAGAAGTAGGGACGCGCTCATAAATGATGTACTCCGGTGGACCCCTTCACATGGACGAGCAAAGGCAGAACGTCCAGCTGGAACTTACATACAACAGTTCTGTGCCGATACAGGATATAGTCTTGAAGACCTTCCGGAAGCAATGGACGATAGAGATCTGTGGCAAAAAGGGTCAGAGATATCCGTGCTGATAGCGCGACATGAGGATGATGACGTGGATGGGTATATAGGGAGGTATGTAGGGTTGGTTAAGTGGGTTTTGGGTGGGTGGTCTGCTGGTTTTACAACATTTCGACCGTATGATTATTGGATGCCATAGTCAGTTTAACTGATATGGTCTCGACTTATATAGGGTATAAATATATATATATATATATATATATATTTACAGTCAATTTTTAAAAGCCTTATACTTCATACTTATCAATGTTTTGAGTGTAAACGGTTATCGTGTCAGGAAATAAACTAGGCAAGTCAATTTCAAATCGTGGACGAAGCTGTTTTGGTTTCTCTTTGCGTTAAGAATTTTGGGAAAGGCATGAATCCATTTGTTCCCTATGGATAAACAAGAGAGCAAACTGGGTTCTTTAGCCTTGGTAAAACAACCTATCTAGGAAAAGAAAAAAGAAAACTAGATCTACTCTACTAACAAATTGATCTTGGCTTGCATCCTGCTCGAGGTGTGGGGTTTGAATGAATATTGAATATATATATATATATATATATATATATATATGTGTGTGTGTGTGTGTGTGTGTGTGTGTGTGTGTGTGAAATGTGAGAGAACGTGACAACCTATTTAAACTGTTAACTTGTAAGAACAATAAAGGAGTCCTGTCTACCGTGGGGCACTCCTGACTGTAGATCTCATTAATTGGTCCTCAAACTCCAGTCAGCTGGGGCTGTAGAATACTCCGACTGCATTTCTATATAGGAGTAAGACCTCCCCAACGAGTGTCCTGGATATAATATTAAACCATTTGATGGCCTTAGAAATTTGAGGAATGTGGAGTACCCCTTTATTGCCATTGCTTCCTAGTCCACTCTGACCTGAGGTAGTAGCACCTGATAGGGTCCTATCTATTGGTGAAATAGAACAAAATGTGTGCAAACAAATGACTGATGTCAAATTGTGATTGTTACATAATATTACTTGAAACCATTTAATTGTGTGCAAAAACAAGCTCAGGCTCGTTTAAGAATATAATCAAAATGTGTTTACTAATCGTATACATATGTATATATATATATATATATATATATATATATATATATATATATATATAAAGAGGATTTGGCATTAGATAACCTACAATGTTTTATATGCCGTAATACCAAACCAAATCATATATATATTTAATATATATAAATAAAGAGGATTTGGCATTAAATAACCTACAATAATTGATATGCCGGAAAACCAAGCCAAACCAAATCATATATATATATATATATATAAAGACGATTTGACATTAAATAACCTCAATGGTTTATATGATGTAAAATGATATCAAATTTTTAAATATACCCAGAACATCTAAAATTATATCAACGTCTTTTTTAACACCGAGAACATCTCAAAAGATATCGGTTCTTTTAAACACTCTCTACTACTGAGCAGCACAAATTTCGGTCACTTGGCTTCAAAGGGTTAAAAGTTGTGTCCATACTCGGCGCCAAAATGACAGGTTATTGGATAGAATGAACGCAAAAACAACTGAAGATATTTCGAAAAAAAAACAAAAACGGATGCATACACTTTTCTGCGATTGAATTTTTTTTCTATCTTCCCGATAATTTCTTTAAAACTGAAAACACAATATGAAACCCGAAAAAAAAACAGACGTTGAAAAAAAAGGAAAATGGTGTTGACGTGTGTCGAATAAAATGGAAGGATTAATTATGTTTGAAATTTATAAGAAACACCTGCGCGCACTTGTCCACAATGACAAGCGCAGATCTTTCATTCGAGAAAGACAATCATATGAAGGGAAGTACTTCACACCACTATAACATACGGTTTATGTAAGATCTTGGTTGATTCGATATATATATATATATATATACATGTGTGTGTGTGAGAGAGAGAGAGAGAGAGAGAGAGAATGTGTGTCTGTGTGTGTAGCATTATACCATTTCATTCATTATCTATATATATATATATATATATATCGAGAGAGAGAGAGAGAGACATACACACACACACACATCTAAATAAGTAAGTAAAGTTGGCGACTGTAGTTGAGGGCAACCATAGTCGAGGGCGATCCGAAGGTTCCTTTTTCAATAGCTACTAAAATGAGATGTAAGGAAGGTCGCTACTCCTTTCCTTGGATTGTTCCATTTTACCCTTGATACGTACCTTATAATGCAGAGTGCTAAGCAAGGATATATCAAGAACCATTTTTAGCGTATTTGGTATGACTCTACCTGGGATTGAACCCCGGTTTCCCAGGTCATTGGCGAACACTCTACCCGATTGGCCAATGGGCCAGATCTACATAATAGCTACATATGTATGCGAATGATTTGTTATATATATATATATATATACTATGTATGAAATTCATAAATTTATATATCAGTTATCATACCTTAAGCTCTCCTGGAGATTTATAAGAATCCTCTTATAAATTCTCAAAAAGAATCATTCTAAACTCGTCTTCTTTGGATATATATATATATATATATATATATATATATATTATAAGAGTGTTGGTTGTCACTAAATCACTTTGTAGATATGTGTCGAACCAAGTGCAATATAATATGGAGAGTGCTCAATATCTGGGATAGAGCTATTATATAATAATAATAAATAAATATATATTAGATATACATATTTAATTCATGGAATACAGACTGCGACCCAGGGTTTTTTGCAAAACAACGATGATCAGGTAGTTAAGAATTTCGTATTTTTCGATTTCTGATTTTTGATTCCGTTCATTTTCTTAACTGCATTTTCTTAACTGATGATTGCTGTTTGGCAAAAAACTCCATGAAACCCAGGGTCGCAGTCTATATTCCATGATTTAAATGTATATATATCTAATATATATTTATTTATTATATATATATATGTGTGTGTGTGTGTGTGTGTGTGTTTTGGACTTTATAAAAATTCATTCGTTTTATTTATACACACACACACACACACACATATATATATATATATATTGAGCTTGTATATAGTTACATAACTCATACATAGGTATACAAATAATATGAGATCTTGATATATATATATATATATATATAGAGAGAGAGAGAAAGACAGGCAGACAGACAAATAGAGAGAGCGGGGAAGAAAGAGAGAGAAAGAGAGAAAGAAGGGAAAGAGGTAGAAATTGACATACAGACGGACAGTCAAACTTCTTAACGAATACGTAAGGAAGTACTTCATACGACTGTGATATACGGATTACATAAGATCTCTGACCATTTGATATATATATATATATATATATATAAGTGGACGACCATAGTCGAGGGTGACCCGAAGGCTCCTTTTCAAGAGTTGCAACACTGAGGTGTAGAGGAGGGCGCTACTCCTTTCCCATGATTGCTCCACTTTACCCTTGATACGTACTTTATAATGCTGAGTGTTAAGCAAGGAAATATCAAGTACCATTTTAAAGTCTGTGGTATTACGCGACCTGGGATTGAACCCAGGTCTCCCGGCCCCGGATCATTGGCGAATACTCTATCCACTGGGCTAATGACCCAGTTTATATATATATGTATATATATATATATCCACGGAATTATGACTTAAAACTTACAGATAAATCAAACAATATTGTGCCTACCATAAAGTTTGCTCACGACTAAGAAAATAACAACACCTTATCTTTTTAGGATATTTTACAAATGGATGATAATATCAAACTGGAATTTATCGTTTATCACAAATTAACAAATAAAAATGAGCATGTCTTTTTTTTTACTCACGTCATAACACCAAAATAAAGAGGGGAATAATCGTTAGTTTTCACTATAGAGATTTTAGGACTTGCCCCTCACACACACATACACACACTTACACATACACAAACTTTTAAATGATGAATTTTACCACCTAAAAAATTTATATAAGCAACCTTAAAATCCTAAATCTTTTATGCAACGCGCCAAAATAAAAGCTCTCAAAATTAACAAACGTAAATATTCTCTTGATATTCAAAACAATGATATTTTTTAATGATTATACATTGGATATATATATATCCTTTTACCCAACAATTCAACTTCAAGCGTCTTCAAAAAAACTTACAATCTTGAAATTAAAACAGTCACTAACTTTTGAAAAATAATTCGGAATTTAATCAATAATAGAAATAATAATTGCCTCATCGAATCAAGAGTAGAAGTAAATGAAATTTCATGCCTGGATTGTAATAAAAATTTGTGGATGAATATTCTCGTAGTCTCACAAAATAAATTTACGAGCACACAAGAGATTTTAAAAAAGGAAAGGTAAATAATATTTGGTTAAACATATTTTAAAAACTGATTACGACTTCAGTTTTAACGGTTCAAAGATGTTAGTTTATATGCATAATAAAAACACCAGAAAATTGTGGAGTCATTTCAAAAGACAACAATATTCATGAAAAACTTGTTTGTTTTTTTTTTCCTTATTTACTCTGACTGGTGCTGAAAATGATAAAATCTCTTGAGATAATTTGGCTTGATCGATTATAGATAGATTTATTGATTGATAAATATTCACGCACTGAAATAGATAGATAGATAGATAGATCTTACGATAGCAGTAAAGATCTATTGATGGTTAAAAAACTCATAAAATCCCATATTATTTTTCTTCCTTTTTTTTTAAATATTTTTCTGAACATCAATTACATCACACAAATTTAAACAGAACGTAACCGACGGAAATAGAATGTTTTAAAACCTTATTTTTTTCGTTCCATTTAATAACACACACGTCCTGATGAAGGTCTAAAACCAAAGCATTCAACATGGGCAAATAATTCTATGAATCAAATCATCCTCTAAAGTACTTGTGCTATTTCATCTCAAAATATTTTCAGATATATATATATATATGTGTGTGTGTGTGTGTGTGTGTGTGTGTGTTTACTCTTATGAACGTATCTTTATAATATGATTTCAAACAGTCTCCACATGTTTACGATAGCTGTGATCACATTCTGGTAATCTCTTGCAAGCGATTAAAAAATGTTTATGTTTCTATGAGAGTATCTTTCTCAAAAAAGAACTGTTTTCATGCGGACCACCTAGGGGAAAATTCCAATAATGCGTTGACAGGGCTGATGAACAGGTGGAGACTTAAAAATAATAATATCGAGAAGTAACATCTATTAAAATAATAACATTTTTAAATACACACACACACACACACACACTCTCTCTCTCTCTCTCTCTCTCTCTCACTCTCTCTCCTAATATATATATATATATATATATACGTGTATAGATAGATAGATTTTTGTTGGTCCAACAAGAGAAGAGAAAATATTTTACAACGTTTCTCACACGCATTAAACCTACCTAACGCCATTGGGAAAAAACATGATTATATGTAAGTAAATTACATATATACGCTCACACGTATACACGCACACACATACACTGACACACGCACACACACATATACATACATATATATATGTGTGTGTGTGTGTGTGTGTGTGTGCGTGTGTGTGTGTGTGTGTGTGTGTGTTGTAAGAAAGAAAACAAAGAAAAATGCTTATGAATGAATTAGAAAATTTATTAATAGATGTTAATTATAGTTTCGACCAGTATGAATGAAATTATCTAAGAAATAAAATTACGAAAATTTTAGATCGAAGGTAATTTAGGTCATCTTCTGGGTAGAAATTATGAATTTACAATAATTGTTTGAAATTTTCCTTATTTCATATCTTAGATAATTTCATTCATAATGGTCGAAACGCGTCGGCGGACTATAACTAATATTTATAAATAATTTTTCTCATCTATTTATGAGTGTTTTTCTTTCCATTCTCATCTTTTTATAACATATCTGTCTGATTAACCTTCATATATATATATATATATATATATAAACATAGTTTCGTGTTAAAAGGAAGGAAAAATCAAATAAAGAACAAAGAGGGGCCAAGATCCTCCTAATACACTTAAAACTATACGTGTGAACGAGTGCATTTATACATGAATGTACACCACTGTATACGTGTGTATACGCACACAAATACACAGAATACATATTTTTATATATATACGAAAAAACATTTACATACACCATAGGTTTTCACGGACGATTAATTCCAATGGGACATTTGCAGACACTAAATATGCAATCAAACCAAATCAAAACAACCAATCAAAATAATTCTCCTATAAAAAGAACAACCAGAAGAAGACATAAAGTTCGAAATACGTGTAAAGCACAAATATAAGAAATTATAAAACACCTAAATGGTCAATTTGAAATCTTTTGCAGACTTATTCATTCCATATATATATATATATATATATATATATATATATATATATATATATATATATAAGATTATAAGATCTAATTCGTTATTAAACCAATAGACAGTCAGACAAAAAATTACACACACACACACACACACACAGATATATATATATATATATATATATATGTTGTTAACGAAAACACGACCCATGATACCTTTGGATTCCCATTACAACAGCAATACATGTTGATATTGATGTTTCTATTTAGGAGGGCGTAAAGGGTTTTAATAAGCATTTCATTTTTAATAGAGGTCCATGATGTTATTGGTGCTTCTATTTAGAAAGGCCATTACCCTAATGAGTAGAGTATTCACCAATGGGTTCAATCTTACGTTGAGTCATACCAAAGACTCAAAAAATGGTAGTTGATGCCACCTTGCTTAAAACTCAGCATTATAAGGTAAGGATCCAGGTTCAAGGGTAAAGTGGAGCAATCCAGAGAAAGGAGACACGCCCTCCCCTACACGTCAGTGTAATAGCTATTGAAAAGTGATCCTTCGGGTCACACTCGACTAAGTTCGCCAACTTTACTTTTTTATTTAGGAAGGAGGGAATGATTCCAATTAACATTTCTTAATTGCGGACCCTGATGATATTGATGCTTCTATTTAGGAAATAGTGAAGGATTCTATTTAATATTTTAGGGTTAACAGTGGTTCATAACGATGTTGATATTTCTATTTAAGGAGAAGTGAAAGATTCTAATTAACATTTCATAGGTGATACTTGGTCATGATGATATTGATGCTCCTATTTAGGAAGGATTAAAGGATTCTATTTATCATTTCATAGTTATCTGCCTTTTATTAAGAATTTGGATGATAAGCGTACGACGTTCAACACGATTAAAGATATCACAAAATTATTATTAATTTGAAAATTGCATAGCAAAGAGATTTAATATCTCACTTGGAGTATCTAAAGTCTATTGTTTTAAACCTAGCTAATATTCCTGAGCCCAGTTGACTGGAGCTGTATAATATATCGACTGCACCTCTGCAGAGTTGAAAGACCCCACACCACCAGCGAGTGTCCTGTATATGAGAATCTATCCAATGGCGAGGGTTCAGCCTTGGAGATTTTGGTAATGTGGAGCGCCCGTTCATTGCCATAGCTCCGAAATCCACTCTGCCGCGGAGTGGTACAGTTGATAGGGCTCCATCTATGGGTCAAATAGAACTGTTTAACATTTAAACTGTGGGAACAAATAACTGCTGTCAAATTGTGACTGTTATATAGTAATACTTGAAATCATTTAACTGTGTGCAATGAAAATGAGCTCCGGCACGTTTAAGAATGTTATCAACAAAATGTGTTAACAAATCGTATATATATTTAATATACATGTAAAAGATGATTTAGCATCAAATAATCAACAATGGCTGATATGCCATAAAACCGAAACCATACCAAATAATATATATTTAACATAAATGTATAAAGAGAATTTGGCATTAAATAACCTACAATGGTTGATTAGCCATAAAACCAAGCCAAACCAAATCATATATAACTAATATATATGTATGAAAAGGATTTGGCATTAAATAACCTACTATAGTTGATATGCCATAAAACCCAACCAAACCAAATCCTATATATTTGATATATATGTATCAAGAGAATTTGGCATTAAATAACCTACAATGGTTGATTTGCCATAAAACCAAACCAAATCTTATATATCTAATAAATATGTATAAAGAGGATTTGGCATTAAATAACCTACAATGGTTGATATGCCATAAAACCAAACCAAACCAAACCAAACTAAAATTCGTGATCATCTTTCCTATAAAATATTTCAAGTATTGAAATGTGCATATGCATTTATAGTTTATGGATTCTTTTCTCATGTAAATTGTTTTAAACATTGGTAGATTAGTTATGTTTTGTAATTTCATGTTCAGTATATTTGGGGGTGGGGGTGAATAAAAATGAAATAAAGTCACAGACGGGTACATGAAGTATGTATTATTCAACTCCATCCACCACTGGCCGGATGTGACACAATTCAGCCTTCAAACAACTGGTTTGAATTAAGAGTTTTCCTTCTTCTAGAGTGGTTGCCTAACTAAGGCCAAAGAACCAAGTCTGTCCCACTATATACCCATAGCTGACGGAAGAGATAGATTCATGCCTTTATCGAGCAGTAAGTGAAACGTATTACCATCGATTTGAACACAGGTGCCCGATTCAGTTTCCTCTAACTATAACTGTTACACCAAGCGCGCATCTAGTAGCAAGTTTAAGAAATCCTGCTATATATAAGCACCGAAAATTAATGGCTGTCGATTGTAATACCCTAAAATATAACTGTTAAGTGTATCGCACAACAAAAGCACTCAAAAATCTCCAGAAGATCTTGGATATTAGTTGTCTAAATTTCTGAGACGAAGCTCGCTTGATTTTTATCATTAAGGGTTTTCGGACTATTGTCTTCATCTTTATTATTATTTCCACCACGTTCGACTGATATGTCCTCCGGGTGAGTTTTCGGATATTATCCTCCATCCTCCTATCTCGGTTTCTTGGAGGTTGCAGGTTCAATCCTCAATACAGGCGAGTAACAATGCAGAAATACTTAACACTTAACGGTTATAGCAAACGGAATCAGAACAGGCGACCCCCGTGGATTCAATAAAGGACGTAGTTCGAAGTTCCGCGAAGGTTCCCGAGTTCGACAAACACCTGAAGAAGGCCGGAGGACATATCAGTCGAAACGTAGTGGAAATAACAATAAAGATGAAAACAATAGTCCGAAAACCCTTAAAGATGAAGATCTTGGATAATTAAAAGATTTCATATGTTAAGCATTACATAAGCTTCAAAAACATACTAACGTTCTTGAGAAGTTCCCAGTGAACATTGCGTTGATTAAGAAACAAGAATAACTTTTAAGACTCACCAATACATCCTATTTTTTTTTCTTTTTATCATTCTTCTCATTCAGTCATTCATTTTACGTTTTGCTCTTTC
Organism: Sepioteuthis lessoniana; assembly: GCA_963585895.1. Classification (NCBI taxonomy): domain Eukaryota; kingdom Metazoa; phylum Mollusca; class Cephalopoda; order Myopsida; family Loliginidae; genus Sepioteuthis; species Sepioteuthis lessoniana. Next base: position 73,041,495 of record OY757933.1, read on the forward strand.
ATTTTCATTAGCATTTTTCCTCTTCATTCTCTTTCTCTTCATTCACTCATATCATCTTTCTTCTTTCGTTCTCTTTCTTTTTTTCTTTCTACTTTTTTACTAAGTCATTTTCTCGCAATTTTGTACTCTCTCTCCTCTCCCTCTCCCTTTCCCTCTCTACTTTTCATCTTCATCTTCATTGACTTTCTCTTCTTTACTTTTTTCTTCTTTTTCTTTTATTTCGCTCTTATTTTCTTCTTATGATCTTTGTCTTATGATCTTCGTCTTTCCTAGTTTCACTTTTTTTTCAGACTTCTTTCTTCTTCGTTATTCCCTCAAATGTTTTACCTTTCCTTCTCTACAAGTCTCTTCTTCTTCTTCTTCTTCTTCTTGTTTTTCCATGTTTCCTTCTTTCTTTCTCAATTATTATCGTTGTTTTCATTTCTTCTTCCGTTGCTTTTTTTCATTCTTCTCTTCTTTTCTTTATTTTAGATTCTTTTTTCATTGCTTTTTTTCTTTTTCCTTTACGATTTTCCATCTTCTTCACATATCTTCAGCCACATTTACTTGCTTTTTCTTTCTTTTTCCGTTATTACTATACTCTCTTTCCTTTTATTTTCTTTTTCTTCCTTCGTAAGATTTGTTTCATTTTCGTTTTTTATGCACATTATTTTCATTCATTTTTATCAACTTCTCTTCTAATTCTTCTTATTCTTTTTTTCTTCTTCTTCTTTCTCTTTTCTTTCTTTTGGCCTTCTAGCTTTCTTTCTTACCCGTCTCTTTTCTTTTTTGACTGCTTCTGTTTTGCTTCTTTTTTTTTTTTTGCTTTTTATTTTTTTTAATTTTTGGCCTCTTTTTTTCATACACTTTAGTTTTTCTTTTTCTTTCATTTTCTTCCTTGTGCTTACTTTTTCTTTCTTTCTCTTTACTTTTTTCCTTTTCTTCGTTATTCTTTTATTTTTTATTTTGTACTTCTTTCTTCGATTTTCATTCCCTTTTCCCTTTTCTTTTTTATTACGTCTTTAAACTTTCATTCTCTTTTATTTTCTTTATCTACCTCTTCCTTTTCTTCATTACTTTTTCTTTTCTTTTCTTTTCTTTTTTTAAATTTTTACTTCTGTTTTATTTCCCTTTGATTTATCCTTTGTATTTCTTCTGCTTTTGTTTTGTATTGTTTTTTGTTTTTTGTTTTTTTTTTAGTTTTGGGGGGATTTTTTTTCATTTTTGTTCACTTTTTCCTTTTCTTCATTATTTTTATTTTCTTCTTTATCCACTTCATCCTTCTATTTGCATTTTTAAGTTTTCCTTTTTATTTCTTTTTTTTGTTGTTGTTTTTTCATTTCATTCTATTTTTACTTTTTCATCTCTTCATTTTTTATTTATTCTTTTTTTTCTTTGTTCTATTTCTTTCTTGTTCGACTTTTTGTTTATTTTTCTTTCCTCTTTCACTTTCATTTACTTTTCCCTCTCTCCGTTGTTTTTTATTTTCTTCTTTTTTTCACTTTTTCTCCAATTTTTTCTCTTTTATCTAATTCCTTTTTAATCTTTCCATCTTTTCTCTTTATTCTTCTTTCTTAATTTTTTGTTCAATTTCATTCACTTTGTTTTTTCTATTTTATTTCTTCTTTCACTTTTTTTTTCTTCTTTTTACTTCATCCTCATTATTTGTCATTTCTATTTTTTACTTGTTTTTTCTCTTTTCATTTTCTTCGATGTCCTCTTTTCTTTCTTTCTTTCTTTCTATTTCTTCATTCTCCCCTTGTCTTATTTAACTCCCCCACCACTCGTTATCACACCATCCTTTGGACTTATTCACATCATCTTACAGACACATAGATATCTGTCATTAAAATCTTTTGGACGTCCTCCATCTTCCCTCCTCCATTCTCTCTCTCTCTCTCTCTCTCTCTCTCTCTCTCTCTCTCTCTCTCTCTCTCTCTCTCTCTCAATCTCACTTCTTTTTTATATTAATTTTCCTCTATTACATCCGGAAGGCCGCCTCAGCTGAACGCCAGTACTCCAGAAAAGTCATTTCAGTCTCACTAGCGTCGGCAGAGGCGGAAGTGACAATCGTAGGCTTCCAAATGATGACAGCAGGGGACACTCAGCAACTGATGGACGCCATGTTTTTTCCAATCGAATGAGTTTCTTTCATTTCTCATGCAAAAAGTCTGGTAGGAAGCGGGCTGAATAAAACGACACTACAAAGATAAGGAAAGAGATGAGAAAAATATATGAAATGGTTGAAAGAGAGAAGAAAAACGAAGAAGAGAGAAATAAATAATAAGAAATGAGGTAGAAAAGAAAAGCAGAAATGAAGAAATAAAGAAAATTAAATTAAAAGTCTACAACGAAAGAATAGACAAAACTTATATATATATATATATATATATATATATATATATATATATATATATATATATATATATATATTTGTGAGTGTATGTATGTGTGTGTTTGTGTGTGTGTGTCTGAGAGAAAGAGAATGGGTGCTCATGTGTAGTTGTGTGAGTGTAGTTGTGGGAGTGTGTAAGAATGAGAACGTATGAGTATGTGTGTGTGAGAGAGACAGAGAGAGACAGAGAGAGAGAGAGAGAGAGAGAGAGATAGATAGAGAGAGAGAATATATGCATGGGTGAAGTTGTGTATATATGTATATGCGTGTGATGGAAAGAATATGAGTGTGTATGTGGTTATGAGTTTGTTTATGATTGAGAATATGAATAAGTTTGCAGTTACGTGGATGAGACAGGTAATCTGCCTGTGGATGTTCATGTGTGAGTATCTGTGTGCGTGAGTGAGTATGTGTGTATGGGTATGTGTGAGTATCTGTGTATGTGTGTGAGTATGTGTATATGGGTATGTGTGAGTATCTCTGTGTGTGTGTGAGTATGTGTATATGGGTATGTGTGAGTATCTGTGTGTATGTGTGTGAGTATGTGTATATGGGTATGTGTGAGTATCTGTGTATGTGTGAGAATGTGTGTATGGGTATGTGTGAGTGTCTGTGTGTGTGTGTGAGTATGTGTGTATGGGTATGTGTGAGTGTCTGTGTGTGTGTGCGAGTATGTGTGTATGGGTATGTGTAAAAGAGAAAATTGGCATGAGTGTGAGACTGTACATGCGTATGTGTGCGGGAGGGTAAATATGAGTGGGGAGTGTAGATGTGTGTGTATGCATGTGTGAATGTGTGGGTGTGTATGCGTCAGAAAGAAAATGGGTGTGTGTATATGATTAGGTTTGTAGGGGTGTAGATGTTTGTGTGGGCGTAGATGTCTGAATATGACTTTGTGATTGTGTGGGCGTGCGTATGCAATGATGTATATGTGCATACGTATGTGTGTGTGTGTAAGAGAGGGTGTGTGTGTGTGTGTTTGTGTGCTGGAGAGAGAGAGAGTGAGAGAGGGATAATATGCATGTAAGTATGGTATATCTACGTGTGCAAGAAAGAATATGCCTGCATTTTTGGTCTTATGTGGGGTGTTAGAGAGAGAGAAGGAGAGAGAATTTGCGTGTGAATGAATCTGCATGTGTGAGTGTGTGTGTGTGAGAGAGAGAGAGAGGTGAGGATAGAATGAGTGTACATGTGATAGATAAATCGATCAATCGATCGATATGAAAAAGCTAAAATAGATATGAACAGACGGGAGAGATAGGTTGGTTGGTTGGTTGGTTGTTTTTTATTGTATACCAAACCTTGTGGTTTATTTAGTGATACATCCAGTTTATTCAAATTTATTAAGTATATGATTTGTCAACTAATAGATTGTTGGTAACAATTCTTTAAACAAGCTCATTTTTTTTGCACACAGTTAAATAGTTTCAAGTACTGCTATCAAACACTAACAGTTTTGTTTGCACGCATCAAAAGGGTTACAAGTATAGCTATCTAACGCTAATAGTTTTATTTGTACGCAGTAAAAGTGTTTGATGTATTGCTATTTAACATTAATAGTTTTATTGGCACGCAGTAAAAGGGTTTCAAGTATAGCTATCTAACACTAATAGTTTTATTTCCATGCAGTAAAATGGTTTCACTTATTGCTATCCAGTACAAATAGTTTTATTTGCACGCAGTAAAAAGGTTTCAAGTATTGCTATCTAAACTAATAGTTTTATTTGCACACAGTTAAATAGATACACAAACTGATCTTGAATACAGGTAATTCTATTCAACATGATTTATTCGTTTGTGCACCGTTAAATGGTTTTTTGGTTTGTATTTTGTTTTGTTTTTTGTGTTTTTTTTTTGTTTTAGTTTTATTTTTTCCAAAGTTGTCATCAAGTATGAAGATCAGTTTAAAATATCAGGAATTCTAAATATTTCATTTTCAAAGATTTTAAATAGTATTCCATGGAGGTTTAGTTTGTTTGGCTGTTCATTTAAGGCTTTTAAGACGTAATAGCTATATTCAGGTTTCTAGATGTTGTGTTAGGTCATTTATGTTTTAATGAATTCAACATCTCTGATATAAATCATAGTCTGTTTGGTTGAAATGTTGTTCTACTGCGAGAAGTTTGTTGTAAATCAAATTCCTACTGAAAACTATATAATCATATACAAGTATGACTCAAATTTCTTTCAATATTTTGTTACGTTCAGTTCAAGTCGTTTGTACCCGAAGTAGTTGACAGTATCGTCTTAGTTGTTGTTGGTGTAATGGTTAAAGTGATGGACTGCGAAATCGTAGTAAGCGAGTTCAGACTCCAGTCGCGCTATTACGTTCACTTTCGGGCAAATACCCTTGGGAAAGGTATGAACCACCTAATCCTCCCAGCCATGGGTTAAATAGTACCACAACCGTTCTTCGAGGAGAATGGTTTTAGCACTAAATAACCTACAAAGTTTGATATGCCATTAAACAAAGAAACCAAACCAAACCTTAGTTGTTGTGTACCGTAATTGAACGGCTTATAGAAAAATAAAGGGGGTGATCGGATTTGAACGGAAGAAATCGACCGACCGACGGTCAGGGAAGTCGGGTCTAAGCTGTGTCCAAAGGTGCAGGATAAAACAGATAAAAGAAAAGATTAACCTGTCTTTTTCTCTCTTATCAGACAACTCACAGCAGCGAGCAAGTTATAAAGCCTGGTGCTCGGCATTGAAAACCCGGTAAAATACAAAAGTGTTCATCTCGCCAGAGCGACCACGTGGCATACTTGTCTTTGTTATCTACCTTTGCCTATGCTTACGCTACCAGTGCGCTGACACGTTGTACATTGCTTCACAACGAATTCTAATTCAGGAACTTTACGAGTTCAAAGTGAGTCATAACACCCCGGAAGAGACCAAAAATATTAGTCGTGCGAAAGATGAAGAAGGCGTAGTCGATCTCTGTGCAGTGACCAGATGTTTCATTTTGGTTGGAAGAATAAGTAAGGTCAGGTAAGCCTAAAATCGTAGATTCCGAGGCCGTGCTCCAAGCTATAGAGGTAAATCCAGTGAGTAGCACTCGGAGAGTATCATACAAGCTCGGTATCTCACAATCCAGGGTAATTTGTTACCTTCATGATCTCAGCAAAAATATCAGGAGTACCAAATTGTGCCTCATGTACAACCAAAATATTGCAAAACCTTTGACTCACCCGAGAATATAACGATCTAATTTTCAATATGAATCAAACTTCTCTTAGTATAAAAACATTCTCACCTGACAAACAATGAATGTATATGCTAATTAAGACATTTAATGGATTTGTAGAGTTAACGTAAACAAATTATATGACGTGATCAGTTTTTTGTTTGTGTCTCCTTTCTAGAACGGGTTTGTCATCGTGGTGTAATGGTTAAAGCGCTCGACTGTGGAATTGTAGTAAGCAAATTCAAGCTCCAGTCGCGCTATTACGTTCACTTCCGGACAAATACCATTGGGAAAGGGATAACCCTCACCTCCTTATCCTTCCAGCTATAGGTTACATAGCATCGCTATTGTTCTTCTTCTATGACATTTTCGGCATGACATAACGCAAGAAGGTTCATATGCAATTAAAACTAAGAAACCAAACCGTTTAAAAAGCTTTGACATTTGATGGTGTCTAACTAAATTAGTCACTGTCATTTTCAATGTGACGAGAAGTTCGACAAATAGGTGGATTGGTATGTTATTTGTCATTCCAAGACAACTAGCCAAGTATTTATAAAAAATATTCTAATTTTAGTGATTAAAAATTTAGAAATTTAGCTGACAAATGAAACGGAACGAAACGACCATTCATGAAAAGTGAAAAGAGGTTTCTATTTTTCTGGTTATAATACCATTTGGGTGACCCTCGTAAGGTAATGGTCATTGACGTTGGAAATGGACACGGTGATCCGAGTTCAAATCCTGGACAAGGCTGTTTTAATTTCACATAACGCTAATAACTCTTGGAAAGATATGAATTCAACTATTCTCCCTCTAGCCATTGGAAAATAGTAAGGAAAACTCACCTCGTTAACCTTTGCATGGCAACCAGTCTAGGAGAAGGAAAACTTTAAATACTAACCTGTTAAACTCTGGTTAAAATTCACCTTGTGTCATGTCCTGCTCATGCAGAGGGGTTGGTATATATATATATATATATATACTCAGTGATTTAAAAATGTTAACATTCTTCTATGAGAGCCTTTATAATATAATTTTAAACTGTCTCCTCCAGCTCATTGCCCAGTCGGCTGGGGCTGTAGAATACACCGACTGCACCTCTGCAGAGAGGTAAACCCCCCGCTCAATGAGTGTCCTAAAATGACACTAAACAATCTGATGGTGAGGTTCCAGTGATGCTGAAGCTTTGGGGAATATAGAACACCTTTTCATTCCCACTGCACCCAGGTCCACTCTGGCCTGGAATGGTTGCACTTGATAGGGCTCTATCTATGGTTTAAATAGAACTAACTGCATATTTATGCTAAACTGATTTGTTTCAATTAGAACTGTTTGACTAAACTGAATAGCTTGAAATAGAAATGTTTTTGGCAATAAACCTGTACTAACATTTAAACTGCGTGCTTATTTGAAACTGAATTGTTTGAAATGGAACTGTTTTTTGACATTGAAACTGTACTTACTCTAAACTGAATTGTTTAATGTAGAACTGTTTTTGACATTTAACTATGTGTAAACAAAATCTGTACTCATACTAAACTGAATTAGCTGAATTAGAACTGTTTGAATAAACTGAATAACTTGAAATAGAAATGTTTTTGACATATAACTGTGTACTTATGCTAAACTGAATTTTTTTAAATAAAACTGACTATTTGCATAAAAATTTGGCGTTAAATAACCTACAAAGGTTGATATGCCATAAAACCCAATAAACCAAATCCCCCTGCTCACCATCCCACGGGTGATAAAAGATTTGTTGATACTTCTCTGGGGGTGTTTTTAGTAATTTACTAAGCTTTTTTCTTAGAGGTAACTCAAGACCGTATGAATAGCGTATCCACTGAGCCTCGAACTCACTTGTGAAGGTTTGGTAGTCGAGCTTGCAAACCATTACACCATCTGAGTCACCCATTGGTAGGATCTTTATTAGAAAAGCAAAATTGATATTACGGAGGTGGGGTGCTGGACTGCGGCCACGAAGTAAACGAGTTCGAACTCCAGTTGCGCTATTACGTTCACTTTCGAAATAATAGGGTCGGGAAAGGTATGAAACCCCTTCTCCCATCAGCTATGAGTTAAATAGTGTCACCGCTGTTCTTCTACAAGGATGGCTTTGGTATTAAATAATCCATAAAGGTTGATATACCATTAAACAGACTTGATATCACGGAGACTACTTGTGGAAGATTCTAATAATGTCTTAGCGTGTAAACTGGTGGAAACTTTAATTTTTTCAAATGGAAACACAAATGTAAAATGAAAGTGATTCTCTAACCTCTCGGCATAAAATAATCCTAGACTGGTCGTAAAAAAAAACAAAATATTTCTTGTCCCTATCATTTCCTTAACGTGCAAAAGAACGAAATTTGACAAGCAGAATACTGTAAAGAATACAGCTTGATAATATCCAACAGAAACAGTGGAAATTTCCCCTTGCCACATGATTACAATTTATATACGTCTTATTTAACACATACCAAATGACCGTCCATCTCTCCATACAACTAAGGCTTTGACATTCTTGATTTTAATCAATTCTTTAGGCAATGTTATGGCTTAAAAGGTATTAGACTATGATCAGAAATCCAGTTCAGATTGACTTTTAGGTAGGATCTATCACGAATCTTTACAATCGTTGTTAAAAGAGAACAAACGACGATAACCTATTCTCACGGTAATTCTCACGAGGTGTTACACAAGATCAATTTCTGAGCGAAGTACAGCTGCTTTGAATTCAGTTTTCCTTCTTCTATACTAGTTGACTTACTAGCCAAGTCTTAAAAAACCTTGTCTATCCGACTATTTACCCATAGATGGACGAATAAAATACGGTTTCATGCCTTTCTCAAGAGCATTAGCACACAGTGAAATGCAAACAGCTTTGTCTAGGATTTGATCTCTCATCGTCAAATCCATTTTTTCGGGCGATAACCATTACGCTAAACATTGTCAATAAACAATAAAGGTGAATAAGATATGCTTTTGAAACAAACAATTATACTATCAACTTTACGTCCTTTATTTGTAACATTAACCATCTAATAACCGTCACGTAATACATTAGACGTTTTAAATCCCGCTCGAAATATACGTCATTACTTTCTGAACACCTACAAAAATATTTTTTAAAATAAAGATATATATCTATAATAAAAAGATTCTTTATTTTATTTATCTACTTGAATTAACAAACAGGGCCAAATTTCAAATTAAAGTCACTGGTGGGAATTGATTAATGACTATAGCGGAAATGCTTTATAATATATTCCAGCTTCAGGCGTTCGACACTCTCTTTCTAAGATGGCGAAGAGGCGTTCGCGAAACGGTCTGTAAGAAAAGCTAACCGCTAGCCTCGTTTTCCCATGATGCACTGCTGAAGACCGGCGCCTCTTTGATCTTTTCCTAAATATATATTCGGGACTACGGCACAATTAGTCTGCGAATTTCTCTTCCCTTTATATCTGCCAGCCAATCTGTCTGCATCTCTGTCAAGAATAATTACGCAGTGAAATGAAATTATATATACCGATGACATTCATTCGTACATCTCTCCTTGGTCAGACTCTAACTAATATAGACTGACTGACATCTTCCTCTCAGTCAGTCTATACCAGAGTAGAGGTCAGCAGACGGGGGGAGCACTCAGTGAAGAGCGACTTCACTCGAACATTAGTGTGGTATCTCTTAGTCTCCATCGGCTAGGTACTTGTCTTTGGGCAAAATTTCCTCACACCAAAAAAGAATCGAGGCGTGCCTGATCCAAGAATTTCATGCCCTACGGCAGTAACCTACTCATTGCTCTAGAAAGGGACAATCGGGGTCGTCAGAGGCCAACGTGAAACTGGACTGGGGCAACAGGAATGACTCTTTTTGTTAATCTATGAACCGCATACTAAACCGAACAAAATGTTTCGAAATTCTGGAATATCTTTATATACCTTTTCTGTGGGGCATGATGGGAAGGGTGATCTAGTTTGTAGAGAAAGGTTGGCGTAGTTTATACTGCGTACTTTTTTGTGTAGCTATTTAATATTCATTTTATGATTTCTTAAAATATATACTCTGTGGTGTTTAATTTTTTTCTTTTGTTATTATTATTTCTGTCAAGGAGTAATAATAGTCATAATTATTATTATTATTATTATTATTATTTTACTCCTTGCAAGTTTTTCATATCAGTGTTAGCTGATTCTCTTTCACTGGAGTTTGAAAGACAGCAAGTCTCCTCGAGTCTCCAGGACTCTTCTCAGTATTCTGTCCGATCTTAATCATGCAGTAGTCTGGATGGTCTCCTTTTGTCCTCTGATTTCTTGGTCTGCCACTCACTTTACGAAACCTTTACGGATTGTTCCGAGTGCCCCAATAATAATTGGTATCACCGTCACATACATGTTCCATAGTTGTTAGTTCTCTGACAAGGTCTAAGTACTTATCTCTCTTTTCGCTTTCTTTTGTTTTCACTCTGTCACGACGGTAAATTATTATTATTATTATTATAATTATTATTATTATTATTATTACCCCTTGTGAGTTTTTTCAATACCAGCCTAAGCTGATGGTCTTTCACAAAAGTCTGTGTGACACCAAGTCTCTTCTTAGTATTTTGGTTGACTTCAACAATATTGTAGTTTTGATGATCCCCACTTTTTCTCCGATTTTCAACTCCTCTAGCCCCTTTCTCAAGCCTTTGGGATCGTTCCGAGTGCAACAATTACAGTTGGTATCACCGTCACCATCATGTTCCATATGTTTTGTTTTTTTTGGTGGGGGGGTAGTTTTTTGACAAGATCTTTTTATTTGTCCCTATGTTCGTTTTCTTGGATTTTCACTCTGTGGTCGGCCGGAATGGCAAAGTCCACGATTCGCCAATCTCTTTTATCTTTCTTTTTTTTTTTTTTTTGTTAACTATCTGTTGTAACTTAAAAAAAGGTTTCTCAATGAGAAATAAACAAAATGGAGGTTTGAAATGAAATGGAAATCTTTAAAACATTAACAAAATACAATACTAGCCAAAGGTGTAAAGAAGGTAAACTACAGTTAGTGGTGTACTAGTTAGTCAGCAAAAATATCCACCCTCAGAGTAGTTATTTACGAAGCTATTTACTTCGATGTGGCAAAGGGACAAATAAATTGGGCA
>OY757933.1:73057198-73089698 GCA_963585895.1 Sepioteuthis lessoniana
GTTTAACAGGTTTGAATTCAGAGTTTTCCTTCTCCTAGAATAGTTGCCTAATCAAGGCTGAAGAACCTAGTCTGTCCTACTATTTACCCATAGCTGGAGGGAGAATAATTGGATTCATACCTTTCCCAAGGGTATTAGTGCTATGTGAAATGCAATCAGTCCCGTCCAGGATTTGAACTCGTGTCGCCGTGGGATATCACAGTATACACAGCAAATGAGACCTAATGAGGTCGAAACAGCTGTCTAGTGGTTACGTACGAGGTGCCTTCAATAAGTTTCCAGACTTTTTTTGTACAGACATTTAAAATCGTCGTAGACTCTTTAAAATTCAGTATGTTATTGCTATACACCTATGAGATGACTGACCAATTTTTATGATTTCAGGTTCCAATGAACAGCTACAGCAGCAATTGGAATACACCCTACAAAACCCTGATTGTCACAGTATGTGAATTTCAAAAATGCAATCTGGACGTGCGGACACTTTAGAAGAATGATATGCAATAAAATTATGTTTAAACTTGGAAAAAATGCCATAGAAGACGTATGGAATGCTTCAGACTGCTTTTGAAGTATCTTGCATGAATCGTGCATCAGTTTTTGAGTGGCATAAGAGATTCAAGGAAGGCAGAGAGTCTGTGAGGGATGATGAGAGTTGTGGGAGAAGTAAGGAAGTCAGAACACCAGAGTTGATTGGCCAAATAAAGAATTTCATGGATAAGGACCGTCGTGTGTCTATAGAGACAATAAGTGCACAGTTTGATGTTAGTGTGGGAACTGTACACACAATTAATCGCGAGGAACTGAAGATGCGGAAGATTTGCGCGAAGTTTATCCCAAGGGTGCTCAGAGAAAATCAGAAAGAAAGACGTTGCCATGACAGCAGGGAGATGGTCGCGCTGATCCATTCAGATCACGCAGTTCTTGATGCTCTGGTGACCTGCTATGAAAGCTGGATCTACTGCTATGACTCAGAGACCAAGAGACAGAATTCCCATTGGAAGCATGCTGGCTCTCCTAGACCCAAGTAAGCCAGACAGAGCAAATCCACCCACAAACTTTTGATGATCCCTTTTATTGACAGCACTGGCATGACCTACATGCACTGGGTTCCCACTGGACAGACAGTCAACAAGGAATACTATGTTGAGGTTTTAAGGGTGTTCAAAAAGAGATTCCGTCGGAAGAGGCCAGCACTCTTCAAATCGGGTCAGTGGGAATTCCAGCAGGACAATGCACCAGTCCACAACTCCATCCTTGTCACAGACTGTTTGACCAAGATGGACATCAAGATAGTTCCTACCCTCCCTATAGTGCAGACCTTGCTCCATGTGACTTTTGGTTATTCCTTAAGCTCAAGGAAAAACTTAGATCCTGTCGTTATGAGAGAATTGAGAAGATGAAAGAGGCTGTGATGAAGGTCATTGACACGCTCACACAAGAGGACTTCCATGTGGCCTTCCAGAAGTTGTTGGAACAGTACAACAAGTGCATTGCAGCCAGAGGAGATTACTTCGAAAGGGACTAGAGTTTCATGTGTGTACTATCAATAAAAGTGCCATACGAAAAAAAAGTCTGGAAACTTATAGTGTGCTCCTTGTATGTTTAGTTTTTTTTTATTATATCATTTTTTTATTATCATTCATCTATTTTAAATATTCTAATCTTTTATTCTCTCTGGCGGTCATTTTCTCAACATAATGTCGTTTGGTCCAATCCACCTTAGAATTATGCGGATGATCCGGTAGGTGAAACTTCGGTTGATTCTTTCTGGCGCTGTTGGTATTTGAATTTCACTCTACTTTGTATATTGAGCACGCTTATGTTTCAGCTAAGGGGATTCTGTCGGGTTTTTTTTTTCTTTTTAATAGGGCTTGCGGTATCTGTTGATCGTTTTCAAGCTGTGCGAATGTTTTTGTCTCTTCAGTTTTTATCGATTTTTTTCTAAGATATCAGTTTGTGTCATATTTTTATTCACAAATTGTATCATCTGGTTTTTCTTCTCACTGACAGAATCATAGAATAGGTATAAGATAAAAATTATATATATATATATATTCTCTTTTAAACTTATTTGGTTAAATTGGACTGATACAAAGTGTCTACCTATTCTCTCTTTGATCCGTTCAAGTTTTTGGACATTGAGATGAATGAATTTAGGAAGGCGTCGTATGTTTCTCAAGTACTTTCAGGCTTTACTGGAGCTATTTTCAGAGGAGCGAATAATTAAACAACAAAATGACGAGTCATATATCAATCTAGGAGAAACAACAAGTGAAAGAGAAATTTACGGGAGATAAGATTCTAATACGTAATAACGTTTCCCCTACCGACTCCAATAATGAAATAAAACTCGTCTAATATCCCAAATTCAATACCGCTAACCTTGTCGTCTATAATAACTTCTCACCCTAGACTAGTCTCACCTCAACACGACCGATGATGTGTCCTAGTTTAAATGTCCACAAGGAGAATGTTTCTCCAATAAAGTAAGTACCTATATTGGCCTGACTACGACTGATATGTCAAGACGTTTAACAGTTTATCTTTACGACACTAGTTTCATCTCTCAACACCTCAAAACAAATTCATGTCCCCACCCACTAAATACAGAAAACATCCATCTGAAAACACCTCAAAGAAAAAATAAACAAAAAAAGCAAATTTTTTAAGTTCTTTATAAAGTTAACAAACCTTCCTTCAACAATATTAACTTCAAATATAGCAACCATATGATAAAATGTCTATAATACATTTCCCGCTAATTCTTCTGTCTCTTGCCTCAAGTAAAATTCTTATTTTCCATAAATTCCTCTTCCACTTGTTCTTTCTCCTACGCTTTATCATATGGAAGTCAGACCTGACTGATAAAATGAAACGCAGTTTCTTCCCAGCAGTGGTCGTATCGATACTGCTATATGGATGCACTGCTTGGATGCTAACAAAACGGCTGGAGAAAAAGCTACACGGCAATTACACAAGAATGCTGCGAGCAATACTGAACAAGTCCTGGAGGCAACACCCCACAAAGCACCAACTATACGGCCACCTACCTCCCATTACGAAAACTATCAAAGTTAGACGAACCAGACATGCAGGACACTGCTTGAAAAGCAGGGACGAGATCATAAGTGATGTACTCCTATGGACCCTAACATATGGCCGAGCAAAAGCAGGACGGCCAGCTCGAACATACATACAGCGGCTATGTGAGGATACGGGATGTAGCCCTGAATACCTGCCAGAAGCGATGAACGATAAGGAGAAATGGCGAGAGAGAGTCAGGGATATCCGTGCTAGCGGCATGACATGATGATGATGATGATATCATCCGTCATTTTCTCATTTGATAATTCATGTCATCAAAGATAGCTCCAGTTGGGACCAAAATTTCTTGAAAAATATACGGCGCCTTCCGAAATTCAGTCAATCTGGATATCAAACAACAATACCAAAACTTGAATGGATCAAAGGCAGAAAAGGCAGACACGAAGTGTCTCTCCCATTTAATCAAATATACATACACACACATACACACACACATATATATATATATATATATAATGTGTGTGTGTGTGTGTGTGTGTGGCCAATAGTTTTTCATGAGGATTGCTGAAATCGACAGAAAAAGCATTAATCATTTTTTTAACTTCTGTTTGACGGTTTCTTATAAGGAAACATATGGGTGGTTATTTGAACATTCTAAATTTTTTTAAAGGTCGGTGATTGTGCGGAGTTTTGTAGCAGCAGTTTTTAAGGATTAATTTGTTTGTTTGTTTGTTTGTTTCTTTGTTTTGCATTGTTGTTGTTGTATTTTTAGTTCGAAAAAAATTTAACATAAACTTATCATCTATTCGCGCACTTGAATGGAAACTAGGGAAATTGAATAAGAAAAATAAGACGTTCGTTTCCGTCGTTTTCAACACAACACACATACACACGCCCCCACGCACACTCACTATTTTAGTATGTGTGTGTGTGTGTGTGTGTGCGTGTGTGTGCGCGCGAGAGCGCGTGCCTGCGCGTAAGTACTGACATAAATGCGTTGCCCAAGGGTGAAAAAAAGCATTAATTTTGAACGAGAAACATATTTCATCTAATTACTTGTCAATGCAAAAAAAAATCTGTTGGCAAAGCTTAAAATGCACCAACTGCATCCCTTGAAGTATGGTAAAAAGACCCTCCCCCAACAACAACAACAAAAAATTGCTTCTATCCCGAGTATGATACTAAACTGCATCTACTAGTAAGGATCCAGTTCATTAACATTACTCCTAGGTCCACTTTGATGTGAAGAGATACAATCCGTTAAGGTTCCATCTATAAAACTAATAGATTTATTTTTAAAAAATACTCGTATTAGATAAAAATACTTGAAATATGCCTGTGTGAAAACAAAGCATTATCATATTTACCAACCCCTCCGCTCAAGCAGGATATGACACAAGGTCAATTTTTAAGCGGAGTTTAACAGCTTTGAATTCAGAGTTTTCCTTCTCCTAGACTAGTTGCCTCACCAAGGTTGAAGAACCCAGTCTGTCCTACTATTTACCCATAGCTGGAGGGAGAATAATTGGATTCATACCTTTCCCAAGAGTATTAGTGCTATGTGAAATGCTATTAGTCTCGTCCAGGATTTGAACTCGTGTCGCCGTGTCCATTTCCTACGACGATAACCATTACGCCACGAACACCTCAAAACAAAGCATTATTCATCATTATCATCATCATCTCAAGTCGCACAGACAACACAGATTCACCCCCTCTCTCTATCTATCTATCTATCCCTATCATTCATCACTCCGGGCATGTCTTCCAAACTACATCTTGTGTTTGCTCAGAGCTTATGTAAATAAGTCCTTGCTGATCGGCCAACACAGGCACATCCATGCGTAAGTGTCCATAGAAAAACGTGACTTATGAGTTAGTCCTTTCTTAAATAAGAATAATTTCTTAAAACAATGTAATTATGTATAGATTATTAATATTAAAAAGGACTAATTCATACCCTATATAATTGTATATAAATTATTATTATTCACTCATTAGAGCTTTTCACATCAGCGTTAACCGATGGTTTTTCACTGGAGTCTGAGTGACAGCAAGTCACCTCAAGTATTCAGGACTCTTTTTAGTATTCTGGCCGTTCTCAATAATGCTGTCGTTTGGATGGTCTCCACCCGTCCGCCAACTCACAAGTCATCTCGTCCCTTTAGTAATCCTTTAGTTACTGTTCAAAACGCACCAATTACAATTGGTATAATTGTCACCTGCATGTTCCACAGTTTTTTCAATTCCCTAGCAAGGTCAAGGTACTTATCCTTCTTTTCATATTCTTTCAGTTTTATTCTGTGGTCAGCCGGGACAGAAAAGTCGACTATTTTGCAAGTTCTCTTTTTTTTCTTTTTTCTTTTTTTTTTTTTTTTTTTTGTTGTTGATTATTATGAAGTCTGGTCTTCTGGCCAGGATTAGGTGATCCGTTTGTATGTTAAAGTCCCATAAGAGTTTATGCGAGGCATTTTCTAGGACAGGTGCTGGGTTGTGCATATACCATTTGTTAGTATGGTCGAATTTAAATTTCTTACACATTTCCCAAATTATTATTATTATTATTAGGTAGGAATACTTGAAACTCAACAACTACGTCAAATGATTAAAGACGCCTATCTCAAGAAATCCTGGCAGCAACATCCTAAAAAACAACAGTTGTATGGCTACCTACCACCCATCTCTAAAACCATGCAAATTAGAGGAACAAGACCTGCAGGACACTGCTGGAGAAGTAAGAACGAACCTATAAGCGACGTTCTCTGATGGACCCCTTCACACGGACGTGCAAGTGTTGGACGACCAGCTGGAACTTATCTACAACAGTACGGACACAGGATGTGGTCTAAAAGACCAGCTGGGAGCGATGGACGAGAGAGACAAATGACGAGAGAGAGAGTTAGGGAAATGATGATGAGGATGATGAAGGAAACTCTAAAAATGCTTTTAATTACAATCTCACATTTACAAAGGAATCAAATTTTGGCATAAGATAATTCCTAATGAGTTGTTATGCCGTTAAAAAAATAAACCAAACCTTCTCACGTCTTGCATTGTGGATTATTTACTTGTAACGTTTAGTTACTGCAAAATATTAACCGGGGAATAGCAAGTATAGTAATGAAGATGAAAAGGTAATCAAAAATAAACATATGCAGTTAATAAGTCCTAAATGAAGTCAAGGCTTTATGGAGGTGTTCTAATTGGAACTGTGCAAAAGATTAAAATTTGGTAAATGATAAATGGACAAACCAGAACCTGTTGCCAAAAGTGAAAAGCAAAGGATTTTCTGGGACTTAGAGATACAAACAGATCACCCAATTCAGGCCAGAAGAACCGACTTAATTTTATCTAAAAAGGATATGACTTAATTACTATTGGATTTTATTAATACCGCAGACGACAGAACGAAAAACCGGACAAATACCTCGACTTTGTCACAAAGCTGATGAAGCTGTGGAATATGAAAGTGATTGCAAAGTTAATCATAGCTGGAGCCATTGAAAACTGTCCCAACTAAGTTCTATTTGACCCACAGACAAGACCCTATCAGGTTTTACCACTTCAGGCCAGAGGGAATCTTGGAGCGATGACAATGAAGATGTACTCCGCATTCCCCAAAGCACTAAGGCTGGAGTCTCACAAGCAGATGGTTTCATGTCTTATCCAGGTCACTCAGTGGGAGGGTGTGTCTTACCTTTCTGCAAAGTTGCAATCGGTGTTTTCTACAGACTCAGCTGACTTGGCTAGAAAATTCTTGGAAGAATTCTGGAGATCTACTGAGACTTGTTACCCAAATCTCATTGAGAACTATCAGTTATTACTTGAGCCAAATTCTCGGATAAGAAAAATCGTGATTGTTGGTCGAGTGTTAATTCTTCCCTCTTTCTCTTTCTCTTCTTTCCTTTCCTGCTCCTTTTTCGTTCTCTTTTTCATTCTCTTCCTTTCCCTCTTGCTTCATCTCTTTTCACATGTTTATTTCCACTTCTCTTACGTCTTTCTCTTTTTCTTTCCTCCTTTCTCTACTCTATCACTTTCACTTTTTTCCTTTTTCTCCTCCACTTTTTCCTTCTGTTCTTCACTTTCTATCATTTCCTTACACACTAATCCCTCTCTCACTCTCTCTCTCTCTCTCTCTCTCTCTCTCTCTCTCTAGTTCAAAATTTCTTTCCATTCAAGTCAACCGCCTCCTCCCTTTTTTTTCTCCAGCTTACTTAATTTGGGCTGTAGAATACGCCCACTGCATCTGTGCAGAGGGTTAAGTCCCCCACTCCACCGATCGAATGTCCTAGATATGACATTCATCAGATGGTGACGCTTCAGTCATGGAACTTTTGGGGAATATGGATTACCCCTTCATTGACATTACTCCAGGGTCAACTCTGACCCAGCATGGTAGTCACTGTTAGAATCTCATCTATGTTTAACCATTTGACTGTGTGCAAACAAATGACTGATATTGAATTGCATTGTTAGTGTTACATAGCAATACTTGAAACGATTTAACTGTGTATGAATAAAACAACACGTATTTGATATAAATATGTAAAACCATTTAACTGTGTGCAAATAAATGATTAATGCTAAACAGAATTATTTATGTTTGGAATACTTGAAACCATTTAACAGTGTACAATCAAATGAGCTCTGACTTCTTTTGAATATTACCTCCTAACTATTTGTTTACAAATCATATTAGCCGAGTCAGCTGGGGCTGCAGAATGACAGCATCTTTGTAGGGGGGTAAGAACACTCCCAACGAGTGTCCTGGATATAACAATAAATAATCTGATGGTGAAGCTCGAGTAATGCTGGAGCTTTAGGGAATGCAGAATACCCCTTTATTGCCATTGCTCCCATGTTCATTCAAGCACAGAGTGGTAGTATATAACAAGGTCCTATTAATGGGTCAAACAGAACTGTTTGATATTTACACTGAATGTAAACAAATCACTAATGCTAAATTGAATTGTTAGAAATAGAACAGTTTTATCATTTAACTGTGTGTATCTACAAAATATTTACAAATCTTATATTTAATACATATATAAAAAACAGGATTTGGCATTAAATAACCAAAAATGGTTGATATGCCATAAAACCAAACCAAAGAAATCATGTATATTAAGTATATATGTCTGAATAGGATTCAGCATTAAATTACCTCCAAAGTTTGATGTGCCTTAAAACTCAATGAGCTAAATAACCAACCAACCAACCAATTCTTCTTCTTCTTCTTCTTCTTCTTCTGTAACACGTGTTTAAAATACCAACTCGTAGGTCGTCGTAATTGTTATTTGCTGATTATTTAAAAACACTAATTGTCACACGGTGGGAAATGAGAGTCAGAGCAAAACAGTAAAAAAGCATCTAGCAGAAAACTTTCCCTCAGGCCGTCTATGTCATCGTTTGATCATAATATGCCAAATTTTTCGCGGGATTCCTGGAGGGAATGAAAACAGTTATGTTCAGCTTTAAAGGCGCGGAAAGAAAGAAAAATCGTATTTGCAGAACGTCCAACGCATTAGTGTTTTTCAATGACTGCTTCTACTTCATCTTATATGAGCGCCATTGTTATCTAATTTTTCTCAGTGGGGAATGAACGGCATAGTAACTCTCTTCAAATTTCCAACACCCTCAACAGTATTCACCTCGGAAGAATTCCTATCTTTCACATTGTCTTGGTTCCTTTTTTCCAAATCTCTTTGTTATTGTTGATGTTTATTAAACTAAAAAAAGCACGCGGACATAAAATTTAGAGCAACCTGTGAGAATCAAATTCATTACACACACCCACATATATTCATATACATATATATATATATATAGAGAGAGAGAGAGAATGAGAGAAAGAGAGATAGAGACGTAGATATTTATACGACCTCCTACAAGGTCGGTTTTGACACAAGGTAATTCTTATTGAAGGAGACAACTCGCAACTCGAGAATCATGAGTGACCGTCACAGAAAATGCTTGAACCTGTCGGCATTTTCTTTTGGGGCGCCTCAGGAGACAAGCGATAAACTTAGCCTTGCAAACAGTTGAAATTAGAGAAATTAGAGAAAAAATTGAAAACATTCAGACTCATAGAAACAACCAGTTAAATATGACAGTAAATAAATGAACAAATTACAAAATTGATACAACAGACCCTTGTAGATAACCATACACTATAAACTAGACTTTCCATCCCATAATACGCCACAAACTAGATCACGCCTCCCATCATCCCTTAGACAACAGTATATAAAGAGACACTCAACTAATCGGAACCAATTGATTTGATGGAAACTGACAGTCACTAAACGCCATTTACTCTGTGTCTATACTATCCTAACACACACATATATATATACTTATTTGGCGTTCGCGTCGGATAGGTGTTATTATGCGGACCGCCAAGTCCCAATGGGGGGGGGCATAATAACACCTCCGACCTATCCGACGCGAACGCCAAATAAGTATATATATATGTGTGTGTTAGGATAGTATAGACACAGAGTAAATGGCGTTTAGTGACTGTCAGTTTCCATCAAATCAATTGGTTCCGATTAGTTGAGTGTCTCTTTATATACTGTTGTCTAAGGGATGATGGGAGGCGTGATCTAGTTTGTGGCGTATTATGGGATGGAAAGTCTAGTTTATAGTGTATGGTTATCTACAAGGGTCTGTTGTATCAATTTTGTAATTTGTTCATTTATTTACTGTCATATTTAACTGGTTGTTTCTATGAGTCTGAATGTTTTCAATTTTTCTCTAATTTCAACTATCGCCAGTCTTTTTCCGCCTTTGGGAAAAGATCTGATTGTACCAAGTACAACTGCTATCATTTACTGTTATATAATTAAGGAATGATTTTTTTTTATATTTATTATTTTTCGTTAATTATATTTTATCATTCAGTTTGGTTGGGCTTTGAACTATTCAGGTTAAAAGTTCAGGTGCATAGTCATTGGGTACAGTTTTACGCTCGAGCGCAAAGATTATGATAATCACCATTGTCATAATAAACCCCAGATAGGAAATGAGGCTGGAGTGTTGATGACGTCATGCCCAGAAGAGATTGTCCTGAGAATTTGAGGATTTTGAAAAAGCGTCAGTTGAAAGTTGGAGTTGAGATTGGACCGTGGAGTCGCGTAGTTGGGGATTTGGCCATTGAGTCGAAGAGTTGAGTTTTCTACTGTTGCGGCGGCGGCGGCGGCGGCGGGGCTTAAGATTTTCGAATCTCTACTGACAGAGATCTTAAACGCCAAAAGATGCGCCGTGCTTTGGGATTGGGTCAGCATAGTAAAAATTGTGTCCCTCTCTCTTCGTGTCGAAGAACCGAAGTCAAAAGTAAATAAAATCGTTCGTACCTGAACAACAGAGTCTGCCTTTGTATTGTGCTTTGTATTTTTAAATGTGTTTGTGTCACAATTGAGATTGATGGCTATACAACATGATACCGTTATGTCCTAGAGTTATCATTAGTATTATTATTATTTTATATCTCGTAAGTTTCCCACATCAGCGTGAGTTGATGGTTTTTCACTGGCCTCCAAGTAACAGCAAGTCTCCTCAGGTCTCCATGACTTTTCTCAGGATTCTGACCGATTTTAATAAAGCTGTACTTTGGATGGTCTCGATTCGTCCTCCCATTTACAACTTGTTCAGCCCCCTATGTAAGCCTTTAGGAACTGTTCCAAGTGTGCCAGTTCCTGTTGGTATCACCGTTATTCTCATGTTCTACATTCTTTTTAGTCCTCTTGCAAGGTCTAAGTATTTGTCTTTCTTTTTTCTTACTTTGATTTTAATTCTATGGTCTGGGGCGGGGAATCCACAATACGGTATGTTCCTTTTTTCGTTTTTTTTTCTTTTTGTTAATTATCAGTCGGTTAGGTCTTGTAGCCGAGATTTGGTAATTTTATTAGTTTTTGGAGTCACTAGGTCTTAGGTTGCTTGCTAAGAATTTGCTTACCTGTCTACATTTGGAAATAAGTTCAGAGTGTTTATATACACATATATATGCAAGGCATCAATTTCTCTCACGAGTGTATCTATCAGTTCATAAGATCAGATATGGACAGTGATGGAAATCGGAGGTTGCCTCGTAGGAACTTTCACCTCCTCACGCCATCAATATTGACCAAGGGCTCATAGAGATTTGTGTCTTTGCAAATTTTGCCCGTGTGGACTGCATCAGTGATTCAAGAATATCGTTTTTTTCTGAAATTGCTTGACCAACAACAACACTGGAATCTACAATATTACATAAAGTGTATCAATCCTTTTGGGGCCATTTAACACCGGATTAAATCATTTTCGTTTGGTTTGGTTTTATGGCATATCAACCATTGTAGGTTATTTAATGCCGAATCCATTTTTATACATGTAAGCAGTTCTATACAATCAATTCAGTTTAACATTAGTACAGAGTTTTAATGTTAAAAACAGTTCTATTTCAAACAGTTCAGTTTTGCATTTGTACTTAGTTTAAAAGACAAAACAGTTCTATTTCTAACAATTCAGTTTAGCATAAGCAGACAGTTCTATTTAACCCATAAATAGGACCCTCCGAGCCAGAGTGGACCTGTGAGTGATGGCAATAAAGGGGTAAATCGCATTCCCCAAAGCTCCTGCATTACTGGAGCCTCACCATCAGATTTAGTGTCATATCCTGGACAATAGTTTGAGAAGTCTTACTCCTCTGCAAAGACGTAATCGGTGAATTATATTACCCCAATGGACTGGGCCTTTAGTTTGAGGAGTTTCAGCCTTCTACAGAGAAACAGTTGGTGTATTCTTCAGCCCCAGCCGACTGTTTCAGGAGTCCTATTCCTCTGCAGCGATGCAGTTGGTGTATTCTACATCCCCAGTGGACAGTGCCACTCGTTTGAGGATTCTAACCCCTCTGCAGAGATGCAGTTGGTGTATTCTACATCCCCAATGGACTGGGCCAATCGATTGAGGATTTTTACCCCTCTGCAGAGATGCAGTTGGTGTATTCTACATCTCCAATTGACTGGGCCAGTCGTTTGAGGATTTTTACCTCTCTGCAGAGATGCAGTTGGTGTATTCTACATCCCAAATGGACTGGGCCAGTCGTTTGAGGATTTTTACCTCTCGGCAGAAATGCAGTCGGTGTATTCTACATACCCAGTGGACAGGGCCACTCGTTTGAGGATTCTTACCCCTCTGCAGAGATGCAGTTGGTGTATTCTACATCCCAAATGGACTGGGCCAGTCGTTTGAGGATTTTTACCTCTCTGCAGAGATGCAGTCGGTGTATTCTACATCCCCAATGGACTGGGCCAGTCGTTTGAGGATTTTTACCTCTCGGCAAAAATGCAGTCGGTGTATTCTACATCCCCAATGGACTGGGCCAATCGATTGAGGATTTTTACCCCTCTGCAGAGATGCAGTTGGTGTATTCTACATCTCCAATTGACTGGGCCAGTCGTTTGAGGATTTTTACCTCTCTGCAGAGATGCAGTTGGTGTATTCTACATCCCAAATGGACTGGGCCAGTCGTTTGAGGATTTTTACCTCTCGGCAGAAATGCAGTCGGTGTATTCTACATACCCAGTGGACAGGGCCACTCGTTTGAGGATTCTTACCCCTCTGCAGAGATGCAGTTGGTGTATTCTACATCCCAAATGGACTGGGCCAGTCGTTTGAGGATTTTTACCTCTCTGCAGAGATGCAGTCGGTGTATTCTACATCCCCAATGGACTGGGCCAGTCGTTTGAGGATTTTTACCTCTCGGCAAAAATGCAGTCGGTGTATTCTACATCCCCAATAGACTGGGCCAGTCGTTTGAGGATTTTTACCTCTCGGCAGAGATGCAGTCGGTGTATTCTACATCCCCAATAGACTGGGCCAGTCGTTGGTGGATTTTTACCTCTCGGCAGAAATGCAGTCGGTGTATTCTACATCCCCAATGGACTGGGCCAGTCGTTTGTGGATTTTTACCTCTCTGCAGAAATGCAGTCGGTGTATTCTACATCCCCAATGGACTGGGCCAGTCGTTTGTGGATTTTTACCTCTCGGCAGAAATGCAGTCGGTGTATTCTACATCTCCAATGGACTGGGCCAGTCGTTTGAGGATTTTTACCTCTCTGCAGAAATGCAGTCGGTGTATTCTACATCCCCAATGGACTGGGCCAGTCGTTTGAGGATTTTTACCTCTCTGCAGAGATGCAGTCGGTGTATTCTACATCCCCAATGGACTGGGCCAGTCGTTTGGTTATTTTTACCTCTCTGCAGAAATGCAGTCGGTGTATTCTACATCCCCAATGGACTTGGCTAGTCGTTTGAGGATTTTTACCTCTCTGCAGAAATGCAGTCGGTGTATTCTACATCCCCAATGGACTGGGCCAGTCGTTTGAGGATTTTTACCTCTCGGCAGAAATGCAGTCGGCGTATTCTACATCTCCAATGGACTGGGCCAGTCGTTTGAGGATTTTTACCTCTCTGCAGAGATGCAGTCGGTGTATTCTACATCCCCAATGGACTGGGCCAGTCGTTTGAGGATTTTTAGCTCCCTGCAGAAATGCAGTCGGTGTATTCTACATCTCCAATGGACTGGGCAAGTCGTTTGAGGATTTTTACCTCTCGGCAGAAATGCAGTCGGTGTATTCTACATCCTCAATGGACTGGGCCAGTCGTTTGTGGATTTTTACCTCTCTGCAGAGATGCAGTCGGTGTATTCTACATCCCCAATTGACTGGGCCAGTCGTTTGAGGATTTTTACCTCTCGGCAGAGATGCAGTCGGTGTATTCTACATCCCCAATAGACTGGGCCAGTCGTTTGAGGATTTTTACCTCTCTGCAGAAATGCAGTCGGTGTATTCTACATCTCCATTGGACTGGGCCAGTCGTTTGAGGATTTTTACCTCTCGGCAGAAATGCAGTCGGTGTATTCTACATCCTCAATGGACTGGGCCAGTCGTTTGTGGATTTTTACCTCTCTGCAGAGATGCAGTCGGTGTATTCTACATCCCCAATGGACTGGGCCAGTCGTTTGAGGATTTTTACCTCTCGGCAGAAATGCAGTCGGTGTATTCTACATCTCCAATGCACTGGGCCAGTCGTTTGAGGATTTTTACCTCTCTGCAGAGATGCAGTCGGTATATTCTACATCCCCAATGGACTGGGCCAGTCGTTTGAGGATTTTTAGCTCCCTGCAGAAATGCAGTCGGTGTATTCTACATCTCCAATGGACTGGGCCAATCGTTTGAGGATTTTTACCTCTCGGCAGAAATGCAGTCGGTGTATTCTACATCCCCAGTGGACAGGGCCACTCGTTTGAGGATTCTTACCCCTCTGCAGAGATGCAGTTGGTGTATTCTACATCCCCAATGGACTGGGCCAGTCGTTTGAGGATTTTTACCTCTCTGCAGAGATGCAGTCGGTGTATTCTACATCCCCAATGGACTGGGCCAATCGTTTGAGGATTTTTACCTCTCGGCAGAAATGCAGTCGGTGTATTCTACATCCCCAGTGGACAGGGCCACTCGTTTGAGGATTCTTACCCCTCTGCAGAGATGCAGTCGGTGTATTCTACATCCCCAATGGACTGGGCCAGTCGTTTGAGGATTTTTACCTCTCTGCAGAGATGCAGTTGGTGTATTCTACATCTCCAATGGACTGGGCCAGTCGTTTGAGGATTTTTACCTCTCGGCAGAAATGCAGTCGGTGTATTCTACATCCCCAATAGACTGGGCCAGTCGTTTGAGGATTTTTACCTCTCGGCAGAGATGCAGTCGGTGTATTCTACATCCCCAATAGACTGGGCCAGTCGTTTGTGGATTTTTACCTCTCGGCAGAAATGCAGTCGGTGTATTCTACATCCCCAATGGACTGGGCCAGTCGTTTGTGGATTTTTACCTCTCGGCAGAAATGCAGTCGGTGTATTCTACATCCCCAATGGACTGGGCCAGTCGTTTGAGGATTTTTACCTCTCGGCAGAAATGCAGTCGGTGTATTCTACATCTCCAATGGACTGGGCCAGTCGTTTGAGGATTTTTACCCCTCTGCAGAAATGCAGTCGGTGTATTCTACATCCCCAATGGACTGGGCCAGTCGTTTGAGGATTTTTACCTCTCTGCAGAGATGCAGTCGGTGTATTCTACATCCCCAATGGACTGGGCCAGTCGTTTGGTTATTTTTACCTCTCTGCAGAAATGCAGTCGGTGTATTCTACATCCCCAATGGACTTGGCCAGTCGCTTGAGGATTTTTACCTCTCTGCAGAAATGCAGTCGGTGTATTCTACATCCCCAATGGACTGGGCCAGTCGTTTGAGGATTTTTACCTCTCTGCAGAAATGCAGTCGGTGTATTCTACATCCCCAATAGACTGGGCCAGTCGTTTGAGGATTTTTACCTCTCTGCAGAAATGCAGTTGGTGTATTCTACATCCCCAATGGACTGGGCCAGTCGTTTGAGGATTTTTACCTCTCGGCAGAAATGCAGTCGGTGTATTCTACATCTCCAATGGACTGGGCCAGTCGTTTGAGGATTTTTACCTCTCTGCAGAAATGCAGTCGGTGTATTCTACATCCCCAATGGACTGGGCCAGTCGTTTGAGGATTTTTACCTCTCTGCAGAAATGCAGTCGGTGTATTCTACATCCCCAATGGACTGGGCCAGTCGTTTGAGGATTTTTACCTCTCTGCAGAAATGCAGTCGGTGTATTCTACATCTCCAATGGACTGGGCCAGTCGTTTGAGGATTTTTACCTCTCTGCAGAGATGCAGTCGGTGTATTGTACATCCCCAATGGACTGGGCCAGTCGTTTGAGGATTTTTAGCTCCCTGCAGAAATGCAGTCGGTGTATTCTACATCTCCAATGGACTGGGCCAGTCGTTTGAGGATTTTGACCTCTCGGCAGAAATGCAGTCGGTGTGTTCTACATCCTCAATGGACTGGACCAGTCGTTTGTGGATTTTTACCTCTCTGCAAAGATGCAGTCGGTGTATTCTACATCCCCAATGGACTGGGCCAGTTGTTTGAGGATTTTTACCTCTCTGCAGAAATGCATCGGTGTATTCTACATCTCCAATGGACTGGGCCAGTCGTTTGAGGATTTTTACCTCTCGGCAGAAATGCAGTCGGTGTATTCTACATCTCCAATGGACTGGGCCAGTCGTTTGAGGATTTTTACCTCTCTGCAGAGATGCAGTCGGTGTATTCTACATCCCCAATGGACTGGGCCAGTCGTTTGAGGATTTTTACCTCTCTGCAGAAATGCAGTCGGTGTATTCTACATCTCCAATGGACTGGGCCAGTCGTTTGAGGATTTTTACCTCTCTGCAGAGATGCAGTCGGTGTATTCTACATCCCCAATGGACTGGGCCAGTCGTTTTAGGATTTTTAGCTTCCTGCAGAAATGCAGTCGGTGTATTCTACATCTCCAATGGACTGGGCCAGTCGTTTGAGGATTTTTACCTCTCGGCAGAAATGCAGTCGGTGTATTCTACATCCTCAATGGACTGGGCCAGTCGTTTGTGGATTTTTACCTCTCTGCAGAGATGCAGTCGGTGTATTCTACATCCCCAATTGACTGGGCCAGTCGTTTGAGGATTTTTACCTCTCTGCAGAGATGCAGTCGGTGTATTCTACATCCCCAATAGACTGGGCCAGTCGTTTGAGGATTTTTACCTCTCTGCAGAAATGCAGTCGGTGTATTCTACATCTCCAATGGACTGGGCCAGTCGTTTGAGGATTTTTACCTCTCTGCAGAAATGCAGTCGGTGTATTCTACATCTCCATTGGACTGGGCCAGTCGTTTGAGGATTTTTACCTCTCGGCAGAAATGCAGTCGGTGTATTCTACATCCTCAATGTACTGGGCCAGTCGTTTGTGGATTTTTACCTCTCTGCAGAGATGCAGTCGGTGTATTCTACATCCCCAATGGACTGGGCCAGTCGTTTGAGGATTTTTACCTCTCTGCAGAAATGCAGTCGGTGTATTCTACATCTCCAATGGACTGGGCCAGTCGTTTGAGGATTTTTACCTCTCTGCAGAGATGCAGTCGGTGTATTCTACATCCCCAATAGACTGGGCCAGTCGTTTGAGGATTTTTACCTCTCGGCAGAAATGCAGTCGGTGTATTCTACATCCCCAATGGACTGGGCCAGTCGTTTGAGGATTTTTACCTCTCGGCAGAAATGCAGTCGGTGTATTCTACATCCCCAATGGACTGGGCCAGTCGTTTGAGGATTTTTACCTCTCGGCAGAAATGCAGTCGGTGTATTCTACATCCCCAATAGACTGGGCCAGTCGTTTGAGGATTTTTACCTCTCTGCAGAAATGCAGTCGGTGTATTCTACATCCCCAATGGACTGGGCCAGTCGTTTGTGGATTTTTACCTCTCGGCAGAAATGCAGTCTGTGTATTCTACATCCCCAATGGACTGGGCCAGTCGTTTGTGGATTTTTACCTCTCGGCAGAAATGCAGTCGGTGTATTCTACATCCCCAATTGACTGGGCCAGTCGTTTGTGGATTTTTACCTCTCGGCAGAAATGCAGTCGGTGTATTCTACATACCCAATGGACTGGGCCAGTCGTTTGTGGATTTTTACCTCTCGGCAGAAATGCAGTCGGTGTATTCTACATCCCCAATGGACTGGGCCAGTCGTTTGTGGATTTTTACCTCTCTGCAGAGATGCAGTCGGTGTATTCTACATCCCCAATGGACTGGGCCAGTAAAGCCAAATTGAGAAAGAACAGATTCAAATAATAAACTTGCTAACAATTGACCGACTATTAATCTCTCTCTCTCTATATATATATATATATACGTCTGTTGTGTACCATAAAGAAGCAACGAATAAGACTATAACACTAGGTTATATAAATATAAGTCACTTTTTTTTCTTAGGGTCGAAACTTTTTCTAAGTGTGAGAAAACGCAGGGAAACGGAGAACGTAGACTTAGACTAGCGGAGGACTGCTATACTGACCCTTTCTTAACTCACGTTGCTTCTATATTCTAGCCCAAACTTAGCACTTCTTTTGCTTCTAGGCTGGGGTACGCCAGGGCCACTGTCCTCCGCGCCACGGTGGCACCTAGCCTGGCTGACCGTGACGCTCCCGTGACTGACCGTCTGACTGTGTGACTGATCGTGATTCAGTGGGGACTGGTGTATGTATAATTTTATGGTGCCTATGCATTCCGATAGCAAACTCACATGTCCAGTTTCGGCTGTTAACCCACGTGAGCTGCTTACACCCACACATCTCGGTTTTCCTGTTTACACAGCTAGAACATCCTGTCCTAGAAATACTTGGATGACTGCTCTGTCAAAAGTCAATATACAACACAGCCACTTATCTTCCATCTCACAAACCGTCCAAGTAGGATGAACAAGCCATGCTTGGCGCTGTTAGAACGAACTAAGTGACGTTTTCCAGTGTTGGGCCGGCCAGCAAATACTTACAATAACCAGTTCTATCCAGACACTAGATGATACCTGAAGTATATGACAAGAGTGATAGCCGATATGGACTGATGGTGAAAGAATCAAGATAACCCTTGCAGTCAGCACCCTTTCATGCAGAAGATGATAATGTTACAGTTTTATAACGTTTTTCGAATTGTATCTCCTCGGGGAAGTTTACTAAATTTCATATTTCAATCTTTTTGTGATCTATTCATCTAACTCTCTCACCATGAGCAGGGTGTGACACAAGGTCATTTTAAGGGGTGTTCGGCTAGATTTTACTTTTTCCTTGACCAGTTAGCGTGCCAAAGCAAAAAAACACACTCAGCCCAATTATTTACCCACAGATTGGGCGAGAAGGGATGGACACAAGCCTTTCCTAATTTCAAACCGTTGACCTTCCTTTGTCAGGTGAAGTTTTTACTGAAGCCATTACTTCTTGAGTTCTCAACACACACATATATATATATATATATATATATATATATATATATATATATATATATATATGTACGTATATGTATGTAAATATATGAGATAATTTTATTCATAGCTGAGTTATTTGCCAACGTTTAACGTTGGTAAATAATTCAAGTATAAATAAAATAATCTTCTGAATAACTATCGTTTTTTTTATATTTATACATTTATATACACACATATATATACATACATACATATATATATATATATATATATTCATATATGTATATATGTGTGTGTGTGTGTGTGTGTGTGTGTGTGTGTGTGGTGTGTTAGGATTTTAGGTCATTTGTATGAATTCAGAAAGAGATGTATAGCACATCAAAGAAAAGCTGTATTTGAAAAAAAAAATGGTATAAATAATCTTGAGAATCCTTTTATCACACTTATTCAATGAATCTACTGTTTGTATCAATGGCTGCTTCAATGCGGAGGCGGAAGCCCGATTCAAATGATGCTTATCAATTCTTGATATAGAGCTGGTTATGGTGGACTTGAGAGATTGTATAATCTTAAGGGGATCTCTCTCTCTCTCTCTCTCTCTCTCTCTCTCTCTCTCTCTCTCTCTCTCTCTCTTGATTTCACTCTATACATAAAAGAACAGTGAACTAAGGTAAAAGTTCATATGTCTAGGTGACGGTGATCATGGAGATTAGCACGTATACACGCATGCGCAGAGTCTTTTTGGAAGCCACACGGTCTTCCGTTCAGTACTCCGTCTATTCAGGGTCTCACAACTTTCTATAACAACTCAGTGTAGACATTGCCCAGTCAGCTGGGCCCGTAGAAAACACCGACCGCTTCTCTGCAGAGGAGTAAGACCCCCCCCCCAACGAGTGTCCTGAAATTGACACTAAACAATCTGATAGTGAGGTTCCAGTAATGCTGGAGCTTTGGGGAATGCGGAGCACCCCTTCATTGCCATTGTTCCCAGGTCACTCTGGCCTGCAATGGTAGCACCTGAGAAGGCCCTATCTATGGGTTAAATTGAACTGCATATTTATGCTAAACTGATTTGTTTCAATTAGAACTGTTTGACTAAACTGAATTGCTTGAATATAAATGTTTTTGACAATTAAAGTGTACTTACACTTAAACTGCGTGCTTATGCTAAACTGAATTGTTTAAAATGGAATTGCTTTTGATATTGAAGTTGTACTAAATTGAATTGTTTAATATAGAACTGTTTTGACATTTAACTGTGTGTAAACAAAATCTGTACTTATACTAAACGGAATTAGCTGAATTAGAACTGTTTTGACAATTAAACTGTGTACTCATGCTAAACTGATTTTTTTAAAAATAGAACTGACTATTTGCATAAAAAAGTATTTGGCGTTAAATAACCTACAAAGGTTGATATGCCCTAAAAACCCAAGTAACCAACCAACTATCAGTGTTCACAGAAGCATTGGCTCCTAAGACCGGAGAAAAAAAATAAAGAAGCATCACATCTTCATCGTCGCTGATGATTCCTCCTAAACCAGGTGCTAAAAAATTGGTACCGTTAAAAAAATTCGTTCAGGGCACCTGCATAAGTAGCTAACGTTCTTTTGGGTTACCCTTTAATCCGGATTGGAGAAAACCCAAAGAATTCAACACCATTAGTTGGTTTCCTTGTTTAATAAAAAATCAACCTCCGTAGGTTATTTAATGCCAAAGGAATCCTTCCAAGAAATTAGTGGTGCAATTTAACCCAGTATAAGTGGAGTGGAGGTCATAAGTTTCCCAAAGGGATTTGTCTGATAGTGAACGAGCTGAGTTCGAACTCGCGCACTATGATTTCCCAGTCCAGCGATTTAACAATTTCACCACGAGGACACCTTCTGGCCTGTTAGTGTTTTAAGTTTTTCAGCAAGTGTTTTGTACGGATCGCACGATTATCTTTAGGCATATTCGACACTTGAGTCTGAAGCATTCTAAAACTTTGAGGTCTTTTGTAATTGTCCTAATTGACTTTATGGAGGTTTTATCGATTATTTCACGGATTTTTCGTGCAAAGTTTTTGTTTGGATGATATGAGGACCCAGTGCATAAGTTTCACTTTTAGCTGGTGATGTTGGATGTCAACAGCTGAAAGTTCTTTTTCGAACATCGACAAAAAAAGACTGAGCAACTTCTAAAAGCATGCTATCTATTGTACGACAATGACAGCGATTCTAGCTTGCTTTTTTCATTTGCTTATTCAACTCCATGTTTGATATTATTTATCTGAAAAGTAATGGACAAAATAAGTTGCAAGAACGAGCTTTTTGAAAGAAGCGTCCTAAAAATCTGACAGTTTATATATAAAACCTGCTCATTGGTCTAGTGGGTAAAGTGTTCGCCAATGGTCCGGGTGACCAGGGTTCAGTCCCAGGTCGCGTCATACCAAAGACTTAAAGAATGGTACTAGATACCTCCTTGCTTTACACTCGGCATTATAAGGTACGTATCTAGGGTAAAGTGGAGCAATCTGGGGGAAGAAGTCGCGCCCTCAGTTACACCTCGGTGTAGTAGCTATTGAAAAGGAAGCCTTCTTGTTATCCTCGACTAAGGTCACCAGCTTTACTCATATAAATATATAGAGAGAAAGAGAGAGAGAGAGAGAGAAAGAGAGAGAGAGAGAGAGCAATAGATACATAGAGAGATAGAGGGCGAGAGAGAGAGAGGGAGAGAGAGAGAGCAATAGATACATAGAGAGATAGAGGGAGAGAGAGAGATAGAGGGAGAGAGAGATAGCAATAGATACATAGAGAGATAGAGGGAGAGAGAGAGAGGGAGAGAGATAGAGCAATAGATACATAGAGAGAGAGAGGGAGAGAGAGAGATAGAGAGAGAGAAAGAGAGAGAGAGAGAGCAATAGATACATAGAGAGATAGAGGGAGAGAGAGAGAGGGAGAGAGAGAGCAATAGATACATAGAGAGATAGAGGGAGAGAGAGAGAGATAGAGGGAGAGAGAGAGCAATAGATACATAGAGAGATAGAGGGAGAGAGTGAGAGAGAGCGGGAGAGAGAGAGAGCAATAGATACAGAGAGAGAGAGAAAGAGAGAGAGAGAGAAAGAGAGAGAGAGAGAGCAATAGATACATAGAGAGATAGAGGGAGAGAGAGAGAGATAGAGATCGAGGGACAGAGAGAGACAGAGAGAGCAATAGATACATAGAGAGATAATTAAGGTGATATCGTGATTATTCATCAATGATCATGAAATTGCAAAATTTGTAACTTAGGTGATTTTTTTCGTTTGTTTTTAATTATATATATATATGTGTGTATGTCTATGTATGTGTGTGTGTGTGTGTGTGTGTGTGTGTGTGTGTGTGTGTGTGTGTGTGTGTGTGTGTGTGTGTGTATGTCTATGTGTGTGTGTGTGTGTATGTCTATGTATGTGTGTGTGTGTGTGTGTGTGTGTGTGTGATTAGAAGAAAAGTTCAGCAGACCGTCCTTTGGCTATTATAAATTTATTTCAGCTGGCCACTCGATGAATGGAATCAACCTCTTTAGATATCCATTACGTCGTGATTATATATATATATATATATATATATATATATATATATATATATATATATATATATATACCCAAGACGCTCACACACATATATATAACACACACGCACGAATGAGAGAGAGAAAGAGAGCGAATAAGTGAGTGAAAAAGAGAGAGAGGGGAGATTTTTGACTTTATGCTTCTGAATATTGTACACTAGCCAGCCAATCAGGATTTCAAAATGTCGTTGTTTTTTCCTCTTTTATTAAGTAAACACGTTGGGCCATTTTCTCATTCTAAAGTTTCTATTTGCTTTTATTAGTTTTATTATTGCAAGCCGAACAGGGTCACCAATTTTAGAAGATTGTGTTGCACCAATCCAAAAAAAAAAAGACAAGAGATTGGAGGTCAGTAAGTCTTTCAACCCCTCCCCACCTCACTGCCATCCTTTAACCGTATATGAGAGATAGATTGGGAAGTTTGTTTCCCTCTTACGTATATCCTCTAATACCCTAAAAACAAGACTCTTTTGCTTGACTACCGACACCAGAGTAATATCAAATATTATTTACCTCGTATCGCTGTTATCAGCAGGATTCGACTCAGGGTCGTTTTTAAAGTGGAGACACTCCAGATCACGTGTGGGCCGTGCCAAAAATTACATAGCTCCGTTGGCATCCCACTCTGTTGGAAATGAGGCCTCAGACATTTCGCAATGTACTTAACTTTACCTGGGTGAAACTAAATTCAGTTATTTTGTTTTAAGCGGAATGTGAGTGCGTGTTCGATTTACTGAACCTCTCTTAATTTTGAATGCTGATTTTCAAAGTCGGCACCCCGCCTTGGAAATATCTTAGACTTTATATCTTCTTCTGATTGGGCTTTTGTGAGACAGTAAGCACGCTTGAAGAAATGAGACCGAGTTCGAATCCCACCCAAATATGAAGACATTCTGATATTTTAGACTTTTTTATTTCTGTAAATGCATTTCTTTTTAATTAAATGAAAAATAAAACAAATAAGTTCAATTAGTTAATTGCTATTAACTATTTTTTATCCAGTGTTCACTTGTTTGTACACAGTTAAATGATTTCAAGTATTCCTATCTAACACTAACAATTCAATGTAACATCAGTCATTTGCTTGCTCATAGTTAAAAGGTTAAACCGTTTATTTGACATGTAGAATGAGACCCTATCACTACGGGTCAAAGTGGACCTGGGAGTAATGGCAATGAAGAGGTACACCCCATTTTCAAAAGCCCCGTGGCTTGAACCTCACAGTCATATGTTTTAATGTCATATCCAGGACACTCATTTGGGGAGGGTTTTTTAGCCCTCTACTGAGATGCAATTGGTATACTTTACAGCCACAGCCGACTCGGCTTTAAATCAAATGAAAAAATAAACAAAAAGAAATGAAAATCAATATATCATTAATATCCTTACCCATTATGAATGTATGTATGTATATAACCTTAAACAAGTAAGAACGGCACATTATAACGGGACCTTACATGAGCAATAAATTTAAAGTAGTCAAATTTTAGTTTTTAAACTGACTTTTTTTATTTTAGAAAGTGCTGAAAGCAAAATAATTATCATCGATGGAAAAAATCGGAGACTATGTCGTTGTGGTTAACGTAGTGGACTGCAACATCGTAGGAAGCGAGTTCGAACTCTGGACAGGCTATTACATTCACTTTAGGACTAATACCCTCGGGAAAGGTTTGAACTCCCTCATCCCTTTAGTTATCTGGAAGAAGAAGAAGAAGAAGAAGAAGAAGAAGAAGAAGAAGAAGAAGAAGAAGAAGAAGAAGAAGAAGATTGAATACCGAGAAGAATCCTGGAGACCTGAAGAGACTTGCTGTCACTCAGACGCCAGTGTAAGTCCACCAGCTAAACTCACAAAAAGATTCATTGATTGTATTGTCTCTGTTTATTTTATCGAATAAAGTTAGGGAATCGCATTCATCGTATATTTGTTTCTTAAAAGTTTTTTTTTTTTTTTGCACCGGGTCTTATAGAATACAAATAATTTTCAAACAGATCTATCTGAACCACTGACGAAACCCCAAAAAATACTACTCCTCCAGTGAGGGTGAACCTGGGAGTAATTGTAATGAAGGGTTATTTCCCACTTCCCAAATCTCTAGAACTGGAGTCTTATAATCAAATACAGTTTAATGTCATAAAGAAGACACCTTTTTGCGAGGGGCGGGGTCTTAACGCTTTACAGGGGATATAGTTGGCGTTTTCTAAACCCCTCCGATAGGATAATATTTAAAGAGCGTGTGAAAGAAGAAGAAGAAGAAGAAGAAGAACAACAACAACAACTACCTTGTCAAGTAAGTTGACCAATCTGGAATTTGATAAGAATCAAAACATCAAATTGGCTCTAGTACTCACCGTCGGATATTTTTTTTTCATTTTCTTTCTGATACTCTGCCACAGACAAAAATGTCCTTGTGAGAAATTTAGGAATTCTTAGAGAAATTATAATCTCAAACAAACAGGTTCTTTCATGGAATCAGCGCTCTCCATCCATCCATTCATCTCTCTCTCTCTCTCTCTCTCTCTCTCTCTCTCTCTCTCTCTTTCAGGCATTCCTGCTTTTCCACCATATTTGGTCACATATCACTTCAACACAAACACAGATAAATACGAATCTAGGACGCAGAAACACATCAAACAAATATGTTTACTTACATCTTTTATACAGACAAGAAAAAAAGTTATCTTGATGACGTCCACGATGCAAGCTCATCGGCCCGACAAACGCAGATAAACTTTTAATTCCGCATCAAAAGAATTTAGTGATTAAAAAAAAAGAACGCAACCCACTTAAAATGACCTGGCCGAGTAAGACAGCCGGAAGATTGAGTTGCGCCAATCCACAAAGTATAAAGGATATACATACCTACCAGTAATATTCCGTAAGGCCATGCCTCGATAAACGTCTTATGAAAGGATATTGGATACTACTTATTTTTTTGTGTGTGGTGGGGGAGAAGTTTCCGTTGGACTGCGACATCGTAGTAAACGATTTCGAACTCCAGTCACGCCTCTATAAATGCCAGAGTGTTTACCAATGGCCCGGTAGACCGCAGTTCAATCTCCGGTCGAGTCTTACAGAAGACTCAAAAAATAGTACTCGATGCCTCCTAATTTAACACTCAGCATTATAAGGTACGGATCAAGGGTAAGTGGAGCAATAAAGGGAAAGGAGTTGAGCTGTCCCCTACATTTCCGTATTGAAGCTATTGAAAAGGGGGGGGCTTTCAGGTCGCTCTCGACAACGATCGGCCAACTTAACTTTTACTTTATATATGATTTCGCGTTAAATAACCCACAAAGGTTGGCATGCTTTGAAATAGAAACAAAGCATTCGCCAGTTCTAAAATTTAATATAGGATCATTTAGTAAAAAATATGAAGGTAACTCCGAAAAGAATAGTTTGAATTAACTCCACAAATTTATTCATTTTATTTATTTATCTATCAAAAAAACATTCTGAAAAACAAATCGTTAGCTATTTATGTTATCACTAATGGAATTTATTCAAAACGTTCAAAGCCCGACTGCATCTCTCCAGAAGGGTAAGAATCCCCCCATCCAACAAGTGTTGTAAATATGACGCTTAACTATTTGATGTTGAGACTCAAGTTCTGGAGCCATGGGGAAAGTTGAGAAACCCTTCATTGCCATCGTTCCCAGGTTCACTCTGACCCAGAGCGG
Organism: Sepioteuthis lessoniana; assembly: GCA_963585895.1. Classification (NCBI taxonomy): domain Eukaryota; kingdom Metazoa; phylum Mollusca; class Cephalopoda; order Myopsida; family Loliginidae; genus Sepioteuthis; species Sepioteuthis lessoniana. The sequence goes on from OY757933.1 coordinate 73,083,365, forward strand.
TAGCACCAGATAGGGTTCTATCTATGGGTTAAATAGAACTGTTTGACATTTAAACTGTGTACAAACAAACGCTTTATGTTAAATTGAATGTTAAATTGAACTGTAAGAAGAACAGTTTGACCATTTAACTGAGTCTAAACAAATAACTGATGTTTAATTGAATTGTAACCATTTCACTGTCTGCAAATAAATGATTAATTTTGAACTGAATTATTAACGTTAGATAGCAATAATTGAAACTATTTAACTGTGTAGAAACAATACCAATTCTAATATGCAAACAAATAAGTTCAAATTACCTACAAACTATTCTATTACAAATCATATAGGTATATCTATTTAAATATGGGCAAACAATTAATTAATAGTAATTAAAATTATTCGAGTAAGAAATACATGAATCTTTTTAACTATGTACAAAAAATAAGTTCAGGTACGTTAAAAATGTTATCTACAAATGATTTTACAAATCGTATATATTTAATATACATGTATAAACAGGATTTGGCATTAAATAACCTACAGTGGCTGATATGCCATAAAACCCAACCAAACCAAATCTTACATATCTAATATATATGTATAAACAGGATTTGGCATTAAATAACCTACAGTGGCTGATATGCCATAAAACCCAACCAAACCAAATCTTACATATCTAATATATATGTATAAACAGGATTTGGCATTAAATAACCTACAGTGGCTGATATGCCATAAAACCCAACCCAACCAAATCCTATATATTTGATATACATGTATAAACAGGATTTGGCATTAAATAACCTACAGTGGCTAATATGCCATAAAACCCAACCAAACCAAATCTTACATATCTAATATATATGTATAAACAGGATTTGGCATTAAATAACCTACAGTGGCTGATATGCCATAAAACCCAACCAAACCAAATCTTACATATCTAATATATATGTATAAACAGGATTTGGCATTAAATAACCTACAGTGGCTGATATGCCATAAAACCCAACCCAACCAAATCCTATATATTTGATATACATGTATAAACAGGATTTGGCATTAAATAACCTACAGTGGCTAATATGCCATAAAACCCAACCAAACCAAATCTTACATATCTAATATATATGTATAAACAGGATTTGGCATTAAATAACCTACAGTGGCTGATATGCCATAAAACCCAACCAAACCAAATCTTACATATCTAATATATATGTATAAACAGGATTTGGCATTAAATAACCTACAGTGGCTGATATGCCATAAAACCCAACCCAACCAAATCCTATATATTTGATATACATGTATAAACAGGATTTGGCATTAAATAACCTACAGTGGCTAATATGCCATAAAACCCAACCAAACCAAATCTTACATATCTAATATATATGTATAAACAGGATTTGGCATTAAATAACCTACAGTGGCTGATATGCCATAAAACCCAACCAAACCAAATCTTACATATCTAATATATATGTATAAACAGGATTTGGCATTAAATAACCTACAGTGGCTGATATGCCATAAAACCCAACCAAACCAAATCTTACATATCTAATATATATGTATAAACAGGATTTGGCATTAAATAACCTACAGTGGCTGATATGCCATAAAACCCAACCAAACCAAATCTTACATATCTAATATATATGTATAAACAGGATTTGGCATTAAATAACCTACAGTGGCTGATATGCCATAAAACCCAACCCAACCAAATCCTATATATTTGATATACATGTATAAACAGGATTTGGCATTAAATAACCTACAGTGGCTAATATGCCATAAAACCCAACCAAACCAAATCTTACATATCTAATATATATGTATAAACAGGATTTGGCATTAAATAACCTACAGTGGCTGATATGCCATAAAACCCAACCCAACCAAATCCTATATATTTGATATACATGTATAAACAGGATTTGGCATTAAATAACCTACAGTGGCTAATATGCCATAAAACCCAACCAAACCAAATCTTACATATCTAATATATATGTATAAACAGGATTTGGCATTAAATAACCTACAGTGGCTGATATGCCATAAAACCCAACCCAACCAAATCCTATATATTTGATATACATGTATAAACAGGATTTGGCATTAAATAACCTACAGTGGCTAATATGCCATAAAACCCAACCAAACCAAATCTTACATATCTAATATATATGTATAAACAGGATTTGGCATTAAATAACCTACAGTGGCTGATATGCCATAAAACCCAACCCAACCAAATCCTATATATTTGATATACATGTATAAACAGGATTTGGCATTAAATAACCTACAGTGGCTAATATGCCATAAAACCCAACCAAACCAAATCTTACATATCTAATATATATGTATAAACAGGATTTGGCATTAAATAACCTACAGTGGCTGATATGCCATAAAACCCAACCAAACCAAATCTTACATATCTAATATATATGTATAAACAGGATTTGGCATTAAATAACCTACAGTGGCTGATATGCCATAAAACCCAACCAAACCAAATCTTACATATCTAATATATATGTATAAACAGGATTTGGCATTAAATAACCTACAGTGGCTGATATGCCATAAAACCCAACCAAACCAAATCTTACATATCTAATATATATGTATAAACAGGATTTGGCATTAAATAACCTACAGTGGCTGATATGCCATAAAACCCAACCCAACCAAATCCTATATATTTGATATACATGTATAAACAGGATTTGGCATTAAATAACCTACAGTGGCTAATATGCCATAAAACCCAACCAAACCAAATCTTACATATCTAATATATATGTATAAACAGGATTTGGCATTAAATAACCTACAGTGGCTGATATGCCATAAAACCCAACCAAACCAAATCTTACATATCTAATATATATGTATAAACAGGATTTGGCATTAAATAACCTACAGTGGCTGATATGCCATAAAACCCAACCAAACCAAATCTTACATATCTAATATATATGTATAAACAGGATTTGGCATTAAATAACCTACAGTGGCTGATATGCCATAAAACCCAACCAAACCAAATCTTACATATCTAATATATATGTATAAACAGGATTTGGCATTAAATAACCTACAGTGGCTGATATGCCATAAAACCCAACCAAACCAAATCTTACATATCTAATATATATGTATAAACAGGATTTGGCATTAAATAACCTACAGTGGCTGATATGCCATAAAACCCAACCCAACCAAATCCTATATATTTGATATACATGTATAAACAGGATTTGGCATTAAATAACCTACAGTGGCTAATATGCCATAAAACCCAACCAAACCAAATCTTACATATCTAATATATATGTATAAACAGGATTTGGCATTAAATAACCTACAGTGGCTGATATGCCATAAAACCCAACCAAACCAAATCTTACATATCTAATATATATGTATAAACAGGATTTGGCATTAAATAACCTACAGTGGCTGATATGCCATAAAACCCAACCCAACCAAATCCTATATATTTGATATACATGTATAAACAGGATTTGGCATTAAATAACCTACAGTGGCTAATATGCCATAAAACCCAACCAAACCAAATCTTACATATCTAATATATATGTATAAACAGGATTTGGCATTAAATAACCTACAGTGGCTGATATGCCATAAAACCCAACCAAACCAAATCTTACATATCTAATATATATGTATAAACAGGATTTGGCATTAAATAACCTACAGTGGCTGATATGCCATAAAACCCAACCCAACCAAATCCTATATATTTGATATACATGTATAAACAGGATTTGGCATTAAATAACCTACAGTGGCTAATATGCCATAAAACCCAACCAAACCAAATCTTACATATCTAATATATATGTATAAACAGGATTTGGCATTAAATAACCTACAGTGGCTGATATGCCATAAAACCCAACCAAACCAAATCTTACATATCTAATATATATGTATAAACAGGATTTGGCATTAAATAACCTACAGTGGCTGATATGCCATAAAACCCAACCCAACCAAATCCTATATATTTGATATACATGTATAAACAGGATTTGGCATTAAATAACCTACAGTGGCTGATATGCCATAAAACCCAACCCAACCAAATCCTATATATTTGATATACATGTATAAACAGGATTTGGCATTAAATAACCTACAGTGGCTGATATGCCATAAAGCCCAACCAAACCAAATCCTATATATTTAATATACATGTATAAACAGGATTTGGCATTAAATAACCTACAGTGGCTGATATGCCATAAAACCCAACCAAACCAAATCTTACATATCTAATATATATGTATAAACAGGATTTGGCATTAAATAACCTACAGTGGCAGATATGCCATAAAACCCAACCCAACCAAATCCTATATATTTGATATACATGTATAAACAGGATTTGGCATTAAATAACCTACAGTGGCTGATATGCCATAAAACCCAACCCAACCAAATCCTATATATTTGATATACATGTATAAACAGGATTTGGCATTAAATAACCTACAGTGGCTGATATGCCATAAAACCCAACCAAACCAAATCTTACATATCTAATATATATGTATAAACAGGATTTGGCATTAAATAACCTACAGTGGCTGATATGCCATAAAACCCGACCCAACCAAATCCTATATATTTGATATACATATATAAACAGGATTTGGCATTAAATAACCTACAGTGGCTGATATGCCATAAAACCCAACCAAACCAAATCTTACATATCTAATATATATGTATAAACAGGATTTGGCATTAAATAACCTACAGTGGCTGATATGCCATAAAACCCAACCAAACCAAAACCTATATATTTAATTTACATGTATAAACAGGATTTGGCATTAAATAACCTACAATAGTTGGTATGCCATAAAACCCAACCAAACCAAAACCTATATATTTAATATACACGTATAAACAATATTTGGCATTAAATAACCTACAATAGTTGGTATGCCATAAAACCCAACCAAACCAAAACCTATATATTTAATTTACATGTATAAACAGGATTTGGCATTAAATAACCTACAATGGTTGATATGCCATAAAACCCAACCACACCAAATCCTATGTATCTAATATACATGTATATACAGGATTTGGCATTAACTAACCTACAATAGTTGATATGCCATAGAACCCAACCAAACCAAATCCTATATATTTAGTATACATGTATGAACAGGATTTGGCATTAAATAACCTACAATAGTTGATATGCCATAAAACCCAGTCAAACCAAATCCTATATATTTAATATACATGTATAAACCGGATTTGGCATTGAATAACCTACAATAGTTGATATGCCGTATAACCGAACCCAACCTAACCCAAGTAAACCAAACCAAAACGTTAAAGATCGCAGTTGAAGTGAGATAATCAAAAGTACATCAAGAATAAAACTTCAAGAGTTTGACTTTTCTTTGGTTTTTGCTAAATCATTTGCACAAAGTCAATAAACGACCGGTCGACGGGGCTAAGAATTCGCTGACTGTATACCTTGCAGAAATTTTAGACCCCTCCCACCAAAAAATAGCGTGCTCAGTGACTGAATCTGTTGGTGAAATTCTAATTCTGTATTTCTGGAAAGTGAGGTATCACCTTTCTATAGATCTTATTGCTAGACTCACTATGACCTGGAATGTTTGGGGTTTTTTTGTGCTCAGATCTTATCTCTGGATTAAATAGATTTGGTTGGAAATTATCTCTGTAAGACAGAAATAATTGAAAGCATATTACTATGTGCAAACAAATTAATAATATTGAACAGCAGCAGCTGTACGGCCACTTACCACCCATCACGAAAACTATCTGAATTAGACGGACTGGACATGCGAGACACTGCCGGAGAAGTAGGGACGAACTCATAAGGGACGTACTCCCGTGGATCACTTCACATAAACAAGCAAAGGCAGGACGACCAGCTAGAACCTATATACAACAGCTCTGTGCCAATATGAGATGTGACGATAGAGAAGGATGGCAGGAAAGGGTCAAGGATATCCGTGCTGATAGCGTGACATGATGATGATGATGATGATGATGATGATGATGAATTATTTAAAATCCTTCCGGAAAATCGAGCTTGTCTTATATATGTCAGTGCGTCTTATATACAATTACATGCAGCAAAAAAATCGTGCTATATTTAGCTACAGATGTTCTGACATATTCGAACGCTCATGTTTACACCAATAAGCTTACATACGCAAATAAACACATTTTTCGGTTTAAAAAATAAAAGAAGAACAAAATAAACCTAACAAAAAGCAAGTGTTTCACTGAGGTCGATGGAGCC
>OY757933.1:73092198-73097198 GCA_963585895.1 Sepioteuthis lessoniana
GATATAACAGCTGAGGAACACGTGACTATAGATACACTGAAGCTGTATAACTTTGTATCAATGTCGGGTGCATTTTAAAACTGCCACATGCCAAGATCAAATAGATTTTCTTTTATGTAGGGTATCTATTCTTTATAAGTTTCACTTCTAATATTTGAAGTTGATTTTTGCAATTAATGTTATTGAATATTTTTGTACTATCAACTTGAATTTGTAGAATATATCAGGGGGTTTTCTGGTACTCTATATTTAACCGGCTCATTGGCATTGTGGGTAGAGTTTTTGCCAATGGTCCGGGAGACCTGGGTTCAATTCCAGGTCGCGTCATACCAAAGACTTTAAAAATGGTACTTGACACCTCCTTGCTTAACATTCAACAATATATGGTACGTATCAAGGGTAAAGTGGAGCAACCCAGGGAAAGGAGTAGCACCCTCTCTTACACCTCGGTGTTGTAGTTATTGAAAAGAGAATCTTCTGGTTGCCCTCGACTACGGTCGCCAACTATATATATATATATATAAATAAAATTACGTAAAAATTGTTTTTGAAAATCTCACTAAAAACTAATTGATTAAAACAAACTTTACTGTAACTAATAGCTTCTTAAAGATATTTTCAGAAAAAATTATGAAATTCATTGATTGATTGATTTTAATGGCTTTTCAACACGTCTAGGGTTATGCTTTGTCAAGAGGTTAAGTAATTGCGAACATATATATTTACATTTTTGGTATTGTTTCTTAAAAGGGTTTTTTTTTCACTAATTTACTGGATATCAAGTATTCCTATCAAATATGATTCGGATGAATCTCGGGTCACCAACTACTACGATATATTTGTTGATGTGTGCGCGGAGGGCACAAGCTTTGAATAAATGGCAGGTTATTCTACGGGAGAGAATGGTTATGGTGTGTGCATGTATGAATCAAGTGTTATTTTATCAACAGTAGAGTTGGAGGTACAATCTTTCGGGCGGTTGGTTGGTTGGTTGGTTGATTGATTGGGTTTTACAGCAAATCCTGTTTATATATATGAATATGGAAGTAAATAAGGAACATACATATTATCCTTTCTCCTTTTATTTCATCAAATATATTAACTACATTTTTCATGAATTTAAAGTCCTGAAGAAGGTTTTTACAACCGAAACGTTCAATATCAACTCTCATAATAAAATCATCAAATTTTGGATTATTTTGATTTTTCAACTTTCATCACGCATGAATATATATTATTGGTGAATAAATAATTTGTGGGCAACATTTTTAAATGATCTAGAGCTCATTCGTCTACAGACAGCTAAATGCTTTCAAATGTTCTTATCTAAAACGAATCCTCATCATCATCATCTCGCGCTATCAGCACGGACATTCCTGACCCTCTCTCGCCAGACCTCCTAATCGTCCATTGCTTTCGGCATTTCCTTAAGGCTACAACCCGAATTGGAACAGAGCTGCTGTATGTAGGTTCGAGCTGGTCGGCCTGTCTTTGCTCGTCCATGTGAAGGGGTCCACAGGGGTACGTCACTCACGAGCACGTCCCTACTTCTTCATCAGTGTCCCGCGTGTCTGGTTCGTCTAATTTTGATAGTTTTCGTGGTGGGTGGTAGGTGGTCGTAAAGCTGCTGCTTTGTGGGGTGCTGTCTCCAGGACTTGTTCAATATCGCTCGCAGCATTCTTGTGTAGTTGCCGTCAAACTTCACAAGAATGCTGCGAGCAATATTGAACAAGTCCTGGAGACAGCACAAAATGAATTATACAATTCAATATCAATCATTTATTTGCACACAGTTAAATGGCTTCAAGTGTTGCTATTTAACATTCATAATTCTTTCAATATTATTCGTTGAAATCCGGTTTATACACACACACACACACACACACACACACACACACATATATATATATATATATATATACATATATATATATATATATATATATATGCATAATTTGTAAACGCATAATTTGTTGATGACGTATTTACATGATCCAGAGCTTATTTGCTTGCACACAGTTCAATAGTTTCAAGAATTGCTATCTCGCACAAATAATTCCATTTAATATCAATCATTTGTTTGCACATAGTGAGATGGTTCTTCATAGTGCTAACACAAATAGTTTTATTTGCACACAGTTGAATAGTTCCAAGCATCACTTTGTAACACTGATGTTGTAAAGGAGAATATTTCCCCTTCGAGTAAGTTGACTCCAAGAAACATATAAGACGAGGTTAGTGATGGAGTAGCGCGTCTTGTTCATTCGCCCTTCCGGGCCGCTGCCTCGCATTCGTGCCAGGGTGGGGTTGTGTACTTGCTACGACACCTTGATCTCAGGGTACGGTTTTCCAGGTCTTTGCCCGCTTCAGCGGGATTAAATTTATGACTTGGTGCCTGAGGCGCCCCATCATGAGAATGTCGACGGGGTCAAGAATTTTTTACCAGCTGCGTATGCCCCACACTCTGACACGGTGGGATGTCTGACAAATCCCGTCTCGCTTACACAGTAATTCCGTGCTGTGCTAAGACAGATATTTTTTGGACTTCAGGAGGTCGTCTCCCCAGGCTTTCACCTATGTGCGCAGGGCTTGGTTTATCGCCTGTTGCCCGAGGAGCCGCTTTTTAGGGGAATGCCGACGGGGTCCAAGGCATTTTTGAAGCCCTGCCCCCAGTTCCGAAGTGAAAAAAAGGCATTGTACCAAAATTTGGTGTTTGTGGGGGGGGGCACCAGACAAATAGCTAATTCTATCAACTTATTATATTCTCTTGTACCAAAAGGTAAGTAAAGTTGGTGACCGTAGTCAAGAGCAACCAGAAGGCTCCCTTTTCAATAGCTACTACACCAAGGTGTAGGGGAGGGCACTACTCCATTCCATAGATTGCTCCACTTTACCCTTGATACGTACCTTATATTGCTGAGTGTTAAGCAAGGAAGTATCAAGTACCAATTTTAAAGTCTTTGCTATGACGCGACATAGGATTGAACCTAGGTCTCCCGGAATATTGGCAAACACTCTACTTACTAGACCAATGAGCCGGTTCTTGTACCAAAAGGTAATAAACCTTTTTGTTTACCTTTTCCGGATTTAAAGTTGTTTTTAATAAACTCAGTCACAACAACTAAGTATTTGATTTATCATTTGTCTACACACTATTTAAATGTCAAACAGATCTATTTGACCCATAGATAGGACCCTAACAGGTACTACCACAACGGGTTTGAGTGGACCTGGAAGTAATGGCAAAGAAAGAATACTCAGCATCCTCCAAAACTCTAGCATAACGGTGGCCTCACCATTAAATTGTTTATAGTCATATCCAGGACATTTGTTGGAGTGGCTTCTTACTTCTCTGTAGAGATATAATCGGTGTATTCTACAGCCCCTAGCCGATTAGTCTCTCCCCAGAGCTATGGGAATTGATATATAACATTACTAGGACGTAGTGGTGTTTTTAAATATCCGCTATTGTTAGCAACCATGAAGTTAACTGTTTAGTTGAATATAATGACGTTTATTGCTATCTATAGGAGTAATGTATCTGTGTATAATATTTTGAATGATTGATTCTTGTTAATTGTTGGAATGGATTTGGTTGCAGCAAAATCGGTCGACAGTATTTTTATTTTAGTTGCGATTACTGTTTAAGTTACTTTTAGAGGAGGTCTGGAAAGATATTTTTATTTGTTCATTTGTGGATGGGGAATCCATTATTAATTAGGCTTTGTTTCATGTCGCTTAGTTCTTTATTGAAAAGTGTGAGGGAGGAGGAGATTCATTTTTTTTATGACAGCCAATTTGTATCTTTATAGGCGTTTGCTGTGATAGTCGAGGAGGCTGAGATTATTGCTGGTAGATTTTTTAATAATATATATATATATATATATATGTGTGTGTGTGTGTGTGTGTGTGTGTGTGTGTGTGTGTATGTGTGTGTGTATATATATATATATATGTGTGTGTGTATATATATATATATATATATGTGTGTGTGTGTGTATATATAAATATATATGTGTGTGTGTGTGTATGTGCGTGTGTGTGTGTGCATTTGTGTGCGTATGTGTGTGTAGATAGATAGATAAATAGATATATGTGTGTGTGTGTACGTGTGTGTGTGTGTGTGTAAGACTATGGAGGTGGTCCGCCAAGCAGACGATCCCTTTGTCTGTTTTAGCGCGAAACCAGACAAAGTGTTTAGACTCGAGATCTCGACGTGACCGGAAGTAGGAAGGGAACGCCAGTCAGAGAGTGAGACAAAGGGACTGAGAAGAAGGCAGTTGGGGAAGAGTGACGCGAGTGGTCAGTCGACACCGGACAGCAGAGAGACCAGTTGGATGAGATGAGGTCTGGAGCAGTGAGGGAAGACGAGTCAAGATGAGCCAGCACTCCTCATGGGTTGTAGAATTTTCGCTAGAAATCCACGCTAGCGTTAGTCTCTATATGCTCACAGGAATGCAGAGTGTTACATAACTCCTTATCTTGCACTTTGAGTTAACCTCAGGCTCGTATTGTTCGTTTTAATCGTTTGTTCTTTTTCTCCCACTCCCTCGATTGTATTTCTTGTAGCCGTAAAGAAATGTGCGATGCCCCCCGATCGGGACCACAAGATGATCACCGGCCAAGAATATCGAAATGGTTCGAAGAAGTTGATATAACGTGGGGGCCGAGGGGGTAACGTCACACACACACACATATATATATATATATATATATATATATATAACTTCTAGCCACATCTTTTGATCATCCCTCTTTCTTTTTTTATTTATTTATTAGTTGCTTTTTTTTTTTCGTTTGTTTTTTAAACGAGTAAAAATCCATTAAAAAATGTTTTTATTATTATTTTCTCTCCATTGTGCGATGGCTATCTGAAGAGGTTGGTTTCTCTAATTATTCGCTAGCTTGAATAAATTTATAATAACGATATGACGGTTTGTTGAAGGTACTATTTACCAACCCCTCCGCTCGGGCAGGATATGACACAAGGTCAATTTTTA
>OY757933.1:73102198-73139698 GCA_963585895.1 Sepioteuthis lessoniana
GAATATTGGGCGTGGTTATACTCTCCTCGCACACAATGCCCAACTGGCTCTGTATATATACCGAATGCTATTGAAAAGGGAGCCTCCGGGTCGCCCTTGACTACGATCGGCCAACTTACTTAACCCACCCATTGGCATCATGGTCACAGTGTTTAAAAACGCACCGAGAGACCGGGGTTCAATCCCTGGTCGAGTTATATCAAAAAGTCAAAAAATGCTACTTGATGGTTCCCTTTTTAGCACTCAGCATTATAAGGTACAGATCATGGGTCAGTTAAGCAATCCAGGGAAAGGAGTAACGCCTTCCCAACACCTCTGTATAGTAACAATTAAAAAAGGATCCTTCACGTTGCCCTCAACTACGGTCAACCAACTTATATATATAAACAGTATTAACTGCATATTCTGAACTAATTCTGAACTAATTAAGATGAAGAATGTCATCAATGGATCCAACTAGAACGTGTGTAAAGATATCTCAACTTCTGTTTTATTTCTGTGTATTACTCAAGTATGTGATACGAAATTGGAAAGACAAAATGGTTGGACAGTCTTTTCGTATGCACATGTGTGTAACAGATGCCATAACGATGAATTTGATTTATATGAATATATGGCGGTGATAAAAAGATTTCATGGAATTGGGTTAAACATACCTTTGCAATTACCCATTTATTCCTTTATCTATTTATCCATTGTTCAAAATTGAACAAGTCCTGAAGACAACACCCCACAAAGCCCCAACTGTACGGCCACCTACCTCCCATTACGAAAACTATCAAAGTTAAGCGAACCAGACATGCAAGACATTGCTGGAGATGAAGGGACAAGCTCATAAGTGATGTTTTCCAATGGACCCCGTCATATGGCCGAACAAAAGCAGGACGACCAGCTCGAACATACATACAGCAGCTCTTTGAGGATACGGGATGTAGCCCTGAGGACCAGCCAGAAGCGATGAACGATAGAGAGAAGTGGCGAGAGAGGATGCCGGCGGCATGACATGATGATTATAATAATAATTATTATTTATCCATTCATTTATTTATTTCAAGTTATACTGTAGGTGCCAATACACTGTAAGAACTAGATCGTTACATATTTGTTTACACAAGAATGATAAGTAACTGTATATTGCAGAAAGTGGCACGGTCTCATTTTTATGAGCCGTTTCATTTGACTACTAAAAGAACAATTCATTTAATTTCAGTCTTATATAGATTATAGTATTTTGATACATATTGTGTTCATGGTGGTAGTATGCCGAAACGTGAGAAACATTTAAAAGTCTATGATTCATTCGAACTTATTTCAGAGGTTGAAGATATGACCGAGAATAAAATAATGAACTTTATATGTCAAGGTTCTTATTTATTCAATAAAAATACAAACAATTCGAAGATATAGTTAATTTTAAACTTCCAACGCTGTTTCAGGGAGTGGAAACAATCCCTTCGTCAGAGTATAGTTTCCCATGGGAATTATTTGGAATGAAAAAAAGTCGATTTGTAATTTAGTTGATAAACAATTTGTTTTATTGTAAAAAAACTGGTTTCATTACAGAACAAACGAACTGCCATGTTAACGAGATTTAGAATACACAAACCGTATCCCCTACAGATGGATAAGACACCCCACCACCGAAAGGGATGCCCAGTGTAGGATATCTGGTTGTGAGAATGTATAATTTTGGAGATCTGAGAAGTGTCGAGAACTTCTTCATTGCCATTACTCCCAGGTCCACTCTGATCCGGAGCGGTTGCATCCAATCAATGGATCAAATAGATTTATTTAAGATATTCATATTCGATAGGAATAATTAATTATATAACAATAAATTCTTTCTATTGGATAATTTCTTGAAGTTATTGTTGTTTACTAAGGATTATTATTATTATTTTCTCCTTTAGAATTTTTCACATCAATGTTAGCTGATGGTTTTTCATTGGAGTTTGAGTGACAGCAAGTCTCCTCAAGTCTCTAGGACTCGTCTCCGGATTCTGGCCGTTCTCAGCAATGCTGTCATTTGGATAGTCTCTACCCGTCCGCCAACTTCCAAGTCCTCCTGGCCTTTTAATAATCCTTTAGTTATTGTGCCAAAAGCACCAATCATAATTGGCACAATCGTTACTTTCATGTTCCACAGCTTTTTCAATTCTCTAGCAAGGTCGAGATACTTATCCTTCTTTTCACATTCTTTCAGTTTTATTCTGTGGTCCGCCGGGACAGCAAAGTCTACAATTTTGCAAATTCTCTTTTTTTTTTTTTTTGGTGATAATTATAAGGTCTAGTCTTCTGGCCGAGATTAGGTGATCCGTTTGTATGTTAAAGTCCCATAGGAGTTTATGTGTGTCATTTTCTAGGACGGGTGCTGGGTTGTGCATATATCATTTGATATTGGTCGATTGGCTGATTGATTGGGGCGTTAACTGGCTGATCGATTTGTTAGTTGTTTGGCTAATTGGTTGGTTGGTTGGCTGAGATTGGTTGGCTAATTGGTTGGTTGGTTGGTTGGTTGGGTAATTCGTTTGTTGGATGATTGGCTGGTTGGCTTGTTGATTGGTTGAAATTTGGCTGGTTATTTGGTTGTGAGGTTAGATAGCTGGCTGTGATTTGTACGCTCATTGGTTGGTTGGCTGATTTATTCGTTGAGTGGTTGATCGGCTGATATTATTTGCCTAATTGGCTTATTGGTTTGTTGGTTGGTTGAGATTGGTTGTCTAATTCTTTTGTTGGATGATTGGCTGGCTGGCTGCCTGGTTTGTTGATTGGTTGAAATTTGTGAGCTGGTTGGTTGTTTGGTTGTAGGGTTAGACAGTTGGCTGTGATTGGTTGGCTGATTGGTTGGTTGGCTAAAATTGTTTAGTTGACGGGTTAGTTTGCAGATTGACTGGTTTGTTGTCTGAGTGGTTGATTGCTAGATTGTTTGGCTGATTGGTTTGCTAACTTTGGTTGGTTGGTTGGCTCATTGTTAGTTTGGTTGACTGAGGTTGTTGGTTGGTTGGTTGATTGTTTGGTTGGTTGATTGTTTGCTGCAGCTGGTTCCTTGCTTACTTGCTTGCTTGGCTGAGGTTGTTTGGTTCGTTGGCCGATGTTTGTTAGATGGTTGGTTGGATGGTTGAGATTGGTTCGTTGTTAGTTAACGGTTGATAGTTGGTTGGCTGATTAGTTGCTTAGTTGTTTGTTTGGTTGGTTGGTTGAGAGTCGATGGTTGCCGGAGGTTGGTTGGCGGATGTTGGTCGGTTGACTGATTGGCTGATTTTTTGTTTGGTTGATTTTTTGTTTGGTTGATTAGTTGGTTGGTTGGTTGGTTGGTTATTGTTATGTAAAAGATCAAATAGTAATAAATGTGCACCCAGAGACAAGTGTTACAAAAAAAAGAATAAAATATATATGTGTGTTGTATAGTGGCTCATACCACGTTACTTTTGGTATCGCGGAAGTATAAAAGACACCGTATCTCTTAAGCTAAGAGACGGAGACGTGAGAGAAGCAGAAGCAGAAAAAGAAGCAGAGACAGAAGTGCTCTGAAGGACGTCCTTCATAGAAGACTAACTTCGGACGTAACACCTACAGTGAGAGACTTATAATACTAATCGAACTGTACCACTTGATTTAATAAATAATTAATTCTGTTTCACTGTGTATTGTTTCCTTACGACGATACAACAATATGGATACGCACTGCATTACATATATATATATATATATATATATATATATATATGTATATATAAGAATTGATATAGAATGATTATTCTTATTTTTATCTTAAACCGGACATTGACCTAGCGGTTAGAGTGTTCGCCAATTACCCGGGAGACGTGGGTTCAAACCAAAGTCATACCAAAGACTCAAAAAATGGTACAGGATGCCTCCTTGCTTAACACTCAGCATTATAAGGTACGGATCAAGGGTAAAGTGGAGCAATCCAGGAAAAGGAGTAGCGCTCTCCCCTACACCTTGGTGTAGTAGCTATCGAAAAGGGAGCCTTCGGGTCACCCTCGATTATGATCGCCAACTTTACTTATTTTTATCTTATTTCAGTTTATTTTTGTATAAATTGCATATTGAATCGCTTTTAATACATTTATGAATAAAGGTTTGATGAAGGTCTTTATTTGGGTTCAGATTTCAATGACGTATCGTCAGAACGAAACTTTGAAAACCAACTCTGGACTTAGCGGTCAATAATGACAACTTCGCTTTCAATATAAGAAAATTTTCTTTGCTGTTTCTGTAACTTTTATGTTATTCTTAAACTACCATAACATTACATGTGGAATACGCGATTTCAGTTCTTCTATTCTAGGGGCGAGAAATCATAGATTAAATTATGTGGCCAACTCATCTGCAAGTTATAATAATTACGCGGATGCGTATTTCTAATCCTCCTGGGAAGACGTGGCCCTGGAGGTGACCGTGTCCTCTATAAAGGTATGGATGTAACTTGCAAGACACATTCTTTATCACCATGTAACCAATACTGGCTGTTTTGTTGAGTTCTTGATTTTTGCTTTAATATAATTGGTCCTTATGGTGTTGTTTTGTGTTGTTATTAGAACAGATTCAACTTTACCTCTCGTGGTTATCTAGGAAAGAATGAATGAACGACATTATTTGGTCCATGTTTATGGCATCGAATGTCTTTAACCTGATTTTAGAGTACCGCTAAAAATACCCCGAGGGACACCAAGTAAATAAAAACTTTCGTATTGATCTGACTTGGGAAGTGTTATTGATCACAAAGAACTATTCAAATATGTTGTTGAAACCCAATCAACTTCACGCATTAAATTTTAATGATATTTGATTAAATATCTATTCATAAGATTTACTCACTAATATTTTGATAGCGAGCCAATGTATGCTCAAAGAACCGAGCTTACTCGTTCATTATTCATATTCTATGGAATAAACAATTTTACAAGTACATTACTTTAGAGCAGACGGATTAGAGTCGAGTCAATAATAAACTTTCAACGTGAGAGTACCTAAAATGTTCAAGATGACGGCTTGCGATTTGTTCAGTTCTGCGGGTTGCGAATAAATCTAGATTGTTATTCAGTTTAAACAACTCCTATAAAGAGAACAAGACGAAGAGTCGATAACAGAGGAAGATTGTGTTGCTCTAAAGTAGCTTTATAACATAAGGAAGTAGGAATTTCAATTACTTTGCATCGAGTTGTTATCTATACCTTATAGAAGAAAAGAGGAGAAGGAAAAATGAAGATTGTGTAGCTCCAACTTTTCAAATCAGTATTCGTCTACATCGGGTACCCGTCTACATCAGACGAAACTATGTTTGTTCGCGAGCTTGTTTGGGGGGTGTCCTCGTGGTGTAATGGTTAAAGCGATGGACTGCGGAATCGTAGTAAGCGAGTTCATACTCCAGTCGCGCTATTACGTTCACTTTCGGGCAAATACCCTTGAGATAGCTATGAACCCCTTATCCTCCCAGCTATGGGTTAAATAGTACCACTACTGTTCTTCTAGGAGAATAGCTTTGGCATTAAATAGCCTACAAAGGTTGATATGCCATTAAACAAAAAAAAAACCAAACCTTGTTTGTTTGGATTTTATGGCATATCAACCTTTGTAGGTTTTTTAATGCCAAATCCATCTTCATACAAATGAACAGTTCTGTTTAAAACAATTCAGTTTAGCATAAGTACACAGTTTAACTGCCAAAAACATTTCTATTTCAAGCTATTCAGTTTAGTCAAAACTGTTCCATTTCAAACAATTCAGTTTAGCATTAGTATGCAGTTTACATATCAAAACGGTTCTATTTCAAACAGTTCAGTTTAGCATAAGTACACAGTTTAAATATCAAATCAGTTTTCTTTCAAGTAATTCAGTTTAACATAAGTATGCATTTTAGTTCTATTTGATCCCTAGATAGGACCCTATCAGGTGCTACCACACCGGGCCAAAGTGGACATGGAAACAATGGCAATGTAGGGATGCTGAAACTTTGGGGAACGCGGAGAATTACTTCATTCTTTTAAATTGAGCATACCGGTAGCCGATAACGTATATGTAAAAAGGTATACTTAAAAAATTTCTTCACTTACGTGTAGAATGACGATGGATCTGCGGAAAGATATCCGACTGACGAAGCATATCGTGGGTTTAGCCATACTGAGGAGTTGTGATACAAAGAAACTGTTCGTCTGTGGATGACAATATACATACATTTTTTTTCATCATACGACGTGTGAAAGTACGTGCGATACCCTAGCCTCGTCAGCCGCCAACCAGGGTGATAACACAGTTTCGGTAGCTCAAGGCGGTACTGCCACCGCCTTGAGCTACCGAAACTGTGTTATCACCCTGGTTGGCGACTGATATATATACATATAGAGAGAGACAGATGTTCATGGAGTAATGGTCACTGTTGTAGGAAATGGACATGGTGACCCGCGCAAGACTGGTTGCATTTCACATCGTGCAAATACTCTTGGAAAATGTGTGCATCTAACAATCTTCTCTCCAGCTCTGGGTAAATAGCAAGGCAGACTCGTCTATTTAACCTCGATACAGCAACGCTGATTTAGGAAAATTCCGAATTCAGACCAGTTAAGCTCCGTATAAAAATTGACCTTGTGTCACATCCTGCTCGTGCGGAGAGGTCTATATATAGATAAGTTAGCCGACCGTTGTCGAAGGCGGCCCAAAGTATCCCTTTTTAATAGCTACAACAAGAAGGTGTAATGAAGAGCACAAATCCTCTCCTTGGATTGCATCATTTACACTCGATCCATACCTTATAATGCTGAGTGTTAAGCAAAGAGGCATCCTGTACCATTCTTTGGTATGCCTCGATCTGGGATTGAACCCCGGTCTCATGGACTATTGGCGAACAGTCTCCCACAGTACCAATAAATATATATAAAAGAAATGGTGAGCATATATATATATATATATATATATATATATAAAAGAAATGGTGAGCATATATATATATATATATATATATATATATATAAGAAATGGTGAGCATATATATATATATATATATATATATATATATATATATAAAAGAAATGGTGAGCATATATATATATATATATATATATATATATATATAAAAGAAATGGTGAGCATATATATATATATATATATATATATATATATATATATAAAAGAAATGGTGAGCATATATATATATATATATATATATATATATATATATAAACAGGGTATTTCAAAAAATTAATATCAATTGATATGTAGTGGGTGATTCCGAAACATTGATGCCATTTTGTAACGTTTTTGTTCTAATGATCTCAAATTTTAACCATAAGTGTAAAAACAAGTCAAAATTTTTATGTTTAATGTTTAAACGCCTTTTCTTTTCCAGTGAATGGTATTTCTATACCTGAAAAGAAAAAAAAATTAAACGGTAAACACAGAATTTTGAGTTGATTCTATACGTGCTATTAAAATTTGAGATCATTTGAACGAGAATTTGTTAAACTTATTAAATAACGAAATGATATCAGTTTTTTTATATACTCATGTATGTGTGTGTGTGTGTGTGTGTTATGAATAGTCATAAATAACCTGATATAGATATTAATACTTCTCTATTTTTGAAAGATTATTTTTAGCCACGTCAGAATAACTGCATCTAAAGAGCAAGAAATGGTGAGCATAAATAGCATTTTAAAATTCTTCAACGGGTAACCTTTCATGTGAAATGATTCGTTGGTCTAAAATATATATATATATATATATATATATATATACACACACATATATATATATATATATATATATATATATATATATATATATATATATATATATATATATATGTACATAGACCAGCTTGAAATAATATCTAAAATAATTGTGAACAGAATAAGTACATTGGCTTTTCAAACATTGATATGGCAACTAAGTATGAAGTGTTTATCTACTCGAATTGATTGGGAAAATAGATTTTTTGTATCTTATCTTATGTATTGGAGACTATAAATGCTTAATTGACTTCGTCATTAGATCGAACAGCAAGGGTTGACATGATGAAGAGCCTGACCGGCTAATCAAATATGTAAGGATAGTTATATGTTTTCAAACATAATCATGCTCATCTATTATATAGGAGTATACATATAAAACTTAAATCGATATCGTTAGCCATTCATTCATTCGTGTATATATGGTCTGGTTTAGTTTGGTTTTATGGCATATCAACCTTTGTAGGTTATTCCACTCCAAATCCATTTTTATGTAAATAATCAGTTCTATTTCAAACAATTCAGTACACAGTTTGTCAAAAACATTTCTATTTCAAACTATTCAGTTTATTCAAGCAGTTACCTATAACAATTCAGTTAAGTGTAAGTGCAATTTCAAATAATTCCGTTTAGCATAACCACGCAGTTTAAATGTAAGTACAGTTTAATAGTGAAAAATGTTTCTATTTCGAGCTATTCAGTTTAGTCAAGCAGTTCTAATTCAGCTAATTCAGTTTAGTATAAGTACAGATTTTGTTTACACACAGTTAAATGTCAAAATTAAGTTAAGTTAAACAATTCAGTTTAATGTAAATATAGTTCCAATGTCAAAAAACAGTTCTATTTGAAATAATTCAGTTTAGCATAAGCACGCAGTTTAAATATAAATATGGTTTAATTGTCAAAAACATTTCTATTTCAAGCTATTCAGTTTAAGCAAACAATTCAGTTTAGCATAAGTGTGCCGTTTGTTCTATTTAACCCATTAATAGGACCCTTAACAGGTGCTACTACTCCGAGCCGGATGGACCTGGGAGCGATGGTATTCCCCAGAGCTCCAGCATCACTGGAGCCTCACCATCAGATTGTTTTGTGTCATATCAGGACACTCGTTGGGGGGGGGTCTTATCCCTTTTCAAAGGTGCAGTCGGTGTATTCTCCAGCCCCAGCCTCGTGTATATATATATATATATATATATATATATATATATATATATATATATATATCATCATCAATTACGGTGTATAAGTTGACCTTTTAAGCCTGAGAAATTATCTACAAAACTAGGGATCGACTTATATGGCACGACTAAAATCCAAATCTTTACCGCAAGTAGTCAACAGTAGTAAATGTTTAGACTTTAGCTCTACTGAATAGGTCGACTCCTTGTTTTAGTGGGTTATTTTCAACTTTAAAAGGTCGACTTGTATACGCTGCAAATTACGGTATGTTGAATCTAGTGATCTGGGCCCAAGTAGTATTCTTTAAATGGTCACAAGCATCCATACACACCTATATATATATGCATATATCTAAACCTTATTATATATATATGTATATATATATATATATTGTCATACAAAAGAAGGCTGCGAGCAATCTTGAACAAGTCCTGGCGGCAACACCCCACAATAAACTAACTGTACGGCCACCTGCCTCCTATCACGAAAACTATCCAAGTTAGATGAACCAGACATGCAGGATACTGCTGGAGAAGCAGGGACAAACTCATAAGTGATGTACTCTGGAGGTGCCTGTGGTGTAATTGTTATCGTCGTAGGAAATGAACACGGCGACACGAGTTCAAATACTGGACGAGACTGATTGCATTTCACATAGCACTAATACCCTTGGGAAAGGTATGAATCCAATTATTCTCCCTCCAGCTATGGGTAAATAGTAGGAGAGACTAGGTTCTTCAGCCTTGGGGAGGCAACTAGTCTAGGAGAAGGAAAACTCTGAATTCAAAGCTGTTAAACTCCGCTTAAAAATTGACCTTGTGTCATATCCTGCCCGAGCGGTGGGGTTGGTAAATAGGATAAGTGGTGTACTCTTATGGACCCCCACATTTGGCCGAACAAAAGCAGGACGACCAGCTCGAACATACATTCAGCAACTATGTGAGGATACGGGATGTAGTCCAGAAGACCTGCCGGAGATGATGAACGATAGGGAAAAGTGGCGAGAGAGGGTCAGACTGTTTCGTTGTATAACAACTCTTCAGAGTGACTGAAGCTGGGATCGAAATCCTGAAATTCTATCTCATAGACACACGGAAACTCAGCCAAAACGAAGGAGTTTTTAAAGAATTTGTATACCTTTTGTTTTGTTGTTTACATATATACGCTTAACGGCTACCGATAGCTCAATTCATTCGCAGAGCCTTGCCTTATGCGATTGGCAACCGTTGATTCCTTGTGAAACAAATATTTATTTTTATCGAAACATCTATCGTTGTTCTACTAGCACTTGTTTCACCATCTTAAAGTCCTGATAAATGTTTACCTAAACCGAAACGTTTTAATTTTAATTTTCCATTATAATAGATTCATCACTTTTGGATGACTTTGTCTTTCTATTTTCTCCAAATATGAATGTATATTAGACACGATTCTAAAAACACTGGGCATAAGATAATCTTAGACGTGTTGATATGTGTGGGTAATCAATAAGAAATAAAGAACCTATAACATAACAAAATAAAAAATGTAATTACCACGAAATGAAATAAGTAAGTAAAGTTGTCTCCCAAAGTCGAGGACGACCAGAAGGTTCCCTTTTCAATAGCTACTACACAGAGATGTAGGGGAGGGCGCAACTCCTTTCCCTGAATTGCTCCACTTTACCCTTGATACGTACCTTATATTGCTGAGAGTAGACCTGGGAACAACGGTAATGATGGGGTACTCAACATTCAACTACTTCTGATCTGGAGATCTGATGTAGTTAAGTGTCATATCCAAGATACACCGTTTGGTAGGGAAGGGTTCCGTTGGGGCATCCTAAACCCCTGTCGACAGGGTAATTAAATTTGGATAGATTTCTTATCTAAAAATTCAAAAAAATTGTTGTAAGTATAAGTAAAAAGTAAAGTTGGCGACTGTAGTCGAGGGCGACCAGAAGACTCCCTTTTCAATAGCTACTACACAGAGGTGTAGGGGAGACGCTACTCCTTTCTCTGGATTGCTCCACTTTACCCTTGATACTTAATTATATTGCTGAATGTTAGGCAAGGAGGTATCAAGTACCATTTTTAAAGTCTTTGGTATGACAGAACCTGGGATTGAACCCAAGTCTGCCAGACCATTGGCGAACACTCTACCCACGAGGCCAATGAGCCGGTTCGAAATTAAATAAATAGATAAATACAAAATCAATAATTTCCCAGAGGCCTCTGACTAGAAGCGCAATCCACGCATATCTGAAAAAGTGGGCTTCCTGGCACCAAAAACAAACTCCACCTCAGAATCCTTTACCCCCTAGACTGAGACGGGCGGCTCCTTTTTGTCTCAACAGCCAGTTGGAGCACACATGTCTGCTACGACCTCTGGCCAAGCAATGCTTGATGTCTCCTACTCGTAGCAGCATCAGTTGAAGACACCGACTGAACACAGAGACACAAGGACGACCCTCAAACCCCTTATACTCGATACCAACGATTCACAATTAGCCAAAATAATTCCTAATATTCCTTTAATCCCTCAGCCGTTAAGCACGGCTATTTCAACTGGTTCAGGAAAATATTCCACACCACAAATTAGTCGTAAAATCCCGAAAATAAAATTGAGTTTAAAACTATCCTTATCTTTTTCCTTTCCATCTTTAATTCCTTTGCAGCTTCAAAAAATAAAAAGAAGATAATAAGTGAACGGGGTTAAGAAAAAAAGGCAGTTACCGAATGTCATAATTTTCCAACACATCACCGAACCACCTTCATCTACCGCACACACACAATAAAAATTTAGCAATATATTGGTAAACGACCAAATTTTTTTATATTTTTTGGAAAATATTTTTAGCGGGGATAATTTCAGACTGTATGTTCCGCAGTTTTCTTGTTCGGATAGTAATTCAAAAAAATAATACTGACGACAGAGTTTTAAAATACAAATTTATATAAATGAAATAAAAAGCTGGAAAGGATAAAGAGTCACAAATTTGTTGTGATTTGTGGGAAATTATCTAAGAGAGAGAGACAGACAGAGAGATGGTGTGTGTGTGTGTGTGTGTGTGTGTGTGTGTGTGTGTGTATCCCCGGTAAACAAACTTCTTTAAATTTTAGTAGTTGAATTTTTAGTTGATTTTTCAGGTTTCGTTTAATTTCGGTTGAGTTTACCTGTTAAGTTGACTTTTAGTCGAATTCTTGGGTTTTGTTGTTTGCTTGAATTTCAGTGAATTTTCTTTTTCGAAGACTTTTAGTCGAATTTCTCGGATAGCACCTCGCTAATTTAGTTACCACTTAACAGTTAAAGGAGAGGGTAACAAATGCCTTTCTGCCGATTAGCTTTTTACTGCCTCACTGGCCGGTCTACAAGCATGCACTGAAATTTTGGAATTGCTATTGACGAAAAATATGGGGACAGCTCTTGGTGCTGTAGTGGATGCATGTAATTGTTTAGTGGATATGCTACTCTCCAATTTGTAGTGAGTGTGGGTGAGTTCTCGTCCGTATTTTACGGGTATTACTTTCAGGTTTAATTCCACCTCAAATGCAACACAAATTTTACAAGCACGTAAACAAATGGAATATGACAACAACGAACATTAAGAAACAAACAATTTAATGATCATAACAAACAGGATAAAAATGATTAGAAGATACAATGTTCATGTTATGTGTGTATATAGAAAATACAGCTATGGCCAGTTGAATGAATATAGGATTGTTCGCCCGTGTGTGTATGTTTACATGTTAATAAAGTCTATCAAATATATGGGTGCATAATAGGCCGAAGTAAAGAAGATACGAGGTGCATAAGATAAGTTTCCTGATTTTTTTCGTATGGGCACTTTTATTGATAGTACACACATGAAACTCTAGTCCCCTTCAAAGTAAGCTCCTACGGCTGCAATCCACCAGTTGTACCATTCCAACAACTTCTGGAAGGCTCCATGGAAGTCCTCTTGTGTGAGCGTGTCAATGACCTTCGTCACAGCCTCTTTCATCCCCCCCCAATTGTCTCATAGCGACAGCCTCTGAGCTTAGGGAATAACCAAAAGTCACAGGGAGCAAGGTCTGGACGATAGGGAGGTTGGGGAACTGTCTTGATACCCATCTTGGTCAAATAGTCTGTGACAAGGATGGAATTGTGGACTAGTGCATTGTCCAGGTGGAAATGCCACTGAGCCGATTTGAAGAGTTCTGGCCTCTTTCGACGGAATCTCTTCCTGAAATCCCTTAAAACCTCAACATAGTAACCCTAACCCTAACCCATTGGTCAATCAACTGTGGTGTATTGACTTCCTTACTCCTCCCACACCTCTCATTATCCCTAACAGATCCTTCCTTGAATCTCTTATGCCACTCAAAAACTCATGCTCGATTCATTCAAGATGATCGAAAAGCAGTCTGAAGCATTCCATACGTTTCTGTGGCATTTTTTCAAAGTTTAAAACAGAATTTTATTGCATATCGTTCTTCTAAAGTGTCAGATTGCATTTTTGAAATTCCCCGGCAGTAACAATCAGGCTTTAGTAGGGTGTATTCCAATTGCTGCTGTAGCTGTTGATTTGAAGCTGAAATCATAAAAATTGGTCAGTCATCTCATAAGATGTATAGCAACAACATACTGAATTTTTCAGAGTCTACAATAATTTTAAATACCCATACGAAAAAAAGTCTGGAAACGTATCGTATGCACCTCGTAAAAATTTGCCTTTACGTACATACACGGGTATGTGTGTGTGTATATATATAAGTGATGGACCGTAAGTATGGGTCTTTGTTTTCTTAAGTCTGCATATGCTTTTTCTTGTGATCTTGGCAACAACGTCTCGCATAAGTAAAAGAAGGTTGCATGCCTTTTCTCTTTGAGTCTCATGGTGTGGCTCTCTGCTGTCTGTTCATGACCTCTCGTAGTGGAAAGAATGAATCACTGAATGGCCTGATTGATTAAATTCTTCGTTATTTATACTTTTGAGGGTCACTAAAGTGGATCAAAAATAGTTTTATAGCGGGTCCTAAAATTCAAGCGCGCAGACATTTCTTGACCAATCAGATTCGCATATTTACTTATTTGTTTTAGAGCCTAAAAGTTTTCCTGTTAATTAGTTTCTGAGCTGGATTTTCTAGAATGTTCTTATTTTGTGTTTTTAGCTGATTGGTTGAAAAATATAAAAATGTAATTTTAATGTTAATGCGATTTTGATCCAAAATTTCTAGAATGTTCTTATTCTGTGTTTTGGGGGTTGATTATTTTAAGGCTAAAAAAATGTGTATTCTATAGTGCCTTATTGTCTTGGCCTATTTCTCCCTTATCCACTCTGAAAGCGTCAAACTTGTACTTAATTTACCTCATATGGTCAGTCATTATTTGGTTTGAAATAAATTTCTATATATCCTTTCTATTTCATTTTTATTGAATTTTTAACATAATCCCTATATTTATAATCATGGTTTAAATAAACTCGGACCTGACTTTTTCAACTCTCATTTTTTCATACAAAAGCATTAGATGTAACTAATATGGTCAGGATCACCTAAGAACGTGTCTGTAAAAGTAATTCTTTTACATGATCACGTTTAATCTATAAAAGACTCTGGTTAGATATTAAAAGCCTTCGCAAATCCTTTCTTTGCGAAGACACATATTTCCCGAGAATTATTTAACTGGTCGTGATGATCCCTTTGAAAGGAATATCAATTTTCTTTCATTCGTTTTGTTGTTGAATAAAATGATTTTTTGTTGATAGATATCATAACTTTTATCTTTTCTTTCTTTTTCACCTTGGCTCTGGCTGATGACGTATAACCTTGAAGTTTCAAAGGTGCAACAATTCTCATCTTCCTGCATTGTATGCTTAAATACATTTCGTACAATGAAAATAGAAAACGATGAAAGCGCGGGGAAAAAAATTTAGAATTAAAGAATATTTTTAAAAAATGAATGAATAATGAATGAAATAAACGAAGAAATGAAAAGAAAAGAAGGAAAAGTTGAAAGATCAAAACATGAAATTAAATCAATAACGAATAAAAAAGTTTTTGTTTTTGTTTACTTTGTCAGTGTAGGTGGGGGGATTGGTTTGTGTTTTTTTAATTACGAAAACACTAGTTAATGTAATCATCTACATCAGGTCTGCGGATAATAACAGTGAAATAATTTCTAAAATGTCAAAACTAACGGCCTTTTAATGAACCGGCTCATTGGTCTAATGGGTAGCGTGTTCGCAAATGGACCCGGAGACTTTGGTTCAATCCCAGGTCGCGTCATACCAAAGACTTTAAGAATGGTACTTGATACCTCCTTGCTTAACATTCAGCAATCTAAGGTATGAGTCAAGGGTAAAGTGGAGCAATCCTGGGAAAGTAGCGCCCTCTCCTACACCTCGGTGTAGTAGCTATTGAAAAGGGAGCCTTCTGGTCGCCCTCGACTTCGGTCGGACAACTTACAAACTTTAATCAAGTCTCCATTTACCAAGATCCAATATTTGCGTATATATCTGTGATATACTAGTGAGAAATAAACGGAAAAAGTCAAGATCATTTACTCATGAGTAAATATTTCCGTATAAACACAGAAATATTTAATATATAAATAGAATACATTGGCATAATGGTTAGAGTGTTTGCCAATGCACACAGGTCGAGTCACACCAGAGACTCAAAAATGGAACACAGCATTATAAGGCACGGATCAAAAGTAAATGGAACAATCCAGAGAAAGGAGTAGCGCCCTCCCTTACACCTCGGTGTAGTAGCTATTGAAAAGTGACCCTTCAGCTCGCCCTCAACTACGGTCGGACAACTTACAAACTTACTCATACATATAATTAGTATTGAAAAGACCATTCAAACGTGTCTCGATAGATAAAATACGCACATCTCATTCTATGAACGAGCAGTATGTAAAAGGGGTCAAAAACGGCAAAAGCTCCCTTGAAATGAATGGACAGTAAAATCATCATAGCAATGCAGACTTAACTATACTATCTGCCTGGGCCTTAATTTTTTAGAGAACAGAAGCAAAAGAGTGAGATTTTTTGAGGGGGAGTTTCATGTAACTATGTGCTCCCTAAAAGACACGCCTATTCTTTAATTAAGAAATTCCATAGAATAGTGACAAACAGTAATTGTTACTATAAAAATGATATACCCTCCTTACATAGAAGAAATTTACCCATTATATATATATTAACTTTTTAAATTTAAGTGAGAGACACTTGAGAGATTTATCGATTTAAAGATCTTTGCTTGTTGTCCATATTGTTTGTCGTGACTAAGCAATAAATCCATGAAATTATCTGATTTCTCCAGCTTGAAAAATTACCTCAACATTCTAAAATGTGCTGTTATTTCATCATTGTATAATCGTACAGATAGCTCGGATTCTTTCGGCCCTCTCCCACCATCGGTCCCTATCAACCCTTGCTTTTGGAAGATCCTTTAGACTGCATCTGTGCAGAGCTAATGAATGTAAGTATTTGCTGTTCAGCCAACACTGGTGCGCCCGTGTATAGAACACCGTTTATCAATTCGTCTTTGTTTCTCTAATAGTAGCCAGTATTTTTGGTCTGTCTTATTTGGATAGTTTGTGAGATGGGAGGTAAGTGGCAGTAGAACAGCTATTTTATGAGGCGCTACTTTCTGTGCACATTCAAAATAGAACGCAGTATCCTTATGTCGTTTTACTCTAAAGGATTCGTCAAAGTCCAGGTGGTGCAGCCATATATCAGTACTGGCACAGCGTGGAAGAATTCCCGTTTTATTCATTCTGGGAGATCTGATTTCCATATAATCAATAATCAGTCAATAACAATCGAAGCCTTTTCAATGCGTTTGCTGACATCACTTTCAGTTGATGTGATATTGCTACCGAGGTAAGCAAAATGGTCTACTAATTTAAGAGGCTTAACATTTAATGTAGAGATGGCACTATATGTAGAGATGGCACATAAGAGATGGCACTATGTAGAGATGGCACATAAACTCTGTTTTATTGGAGCAAATGTACAGGCCAATGCCCCTAGCTCCGGACACTGCAGCAGACACTCGCCTTGCATAGGTGTATTCGCGAGAAGCGCTAGATCATCTACGTAGCCAGCATCCGTTGTAGTTTCTGCGATATATGAATAATTATCTTCGTAAGACAAATTATTCGTTAATTTTTTCCTTCTAAATTTGAAAAAAATTAATGTAAATTCCGTTTGCTACGTTTTACTGTTATATAGCATCACTGTGGCTGTTAGTTATTGTCAAAGACTTTCTCGATGAGAGATCCGCCTACAGTGGTGTGTTCGACAAAAAAGCAAGGTACGCACGGCATACCCAGTAAAAGTATTTCCAACGAAATTTATTTACGTTTAACGTATAATTTCTTTCCATCGAATCAAATTGTATAAACTGTGGCAACATAGTTCATCGGCCGACCCGAAAGCTCCCTTTCAATAGCTACGACACCGATGTGTAGTATAGCGCGCTACTCCTTTCCCTGTATTGGTCCATTTACCCTTGATCCATATCTTATAATGTTGAGTTAAGCTATGAAGCATCAAGTACCATTTATTGAGACTTTGATATGACTCAAATTAAGATTAGAACCTACCAATTAGAGGAACGTAGAAATTAAGAAATAATGAGAGGTAGAAAAAAATCTTTGAAAGTTTATAAGAGAAAAAATAAAAAGATTGGATGAAAGAGAAATTTAAAAAAATGAAAGCGAATAAAAAGAATGAAAAGAGGTTTAAAAAATGAAAGAGAATAAAAGAATAAAAGCGAATGAAAAGAATTAAAAAGAATTTTAAAAAATGAAAGAGAATAAAAATAATGAAAGCGAATAAAAAGAATAAAAAAAAGAATGAAAGAGAATAAAAAGAATTTAAAAGAATGAAAGAAAATAAAAAGAACAGAAAAAGAATAAAAAGGTCAAAAGAAAATAAAGAAATGAAAGGGAATAAAATGAATGAAAAAGAATAAAAAAATGAAAGAGAATAAAGAGAATGAAAAAGAACAGAAAGAATAAAAGGGAATAAAAAGAATGAAAGAAAATAAAAAGAATAAAAGGGAAAAAATGAATGAAAAAGAATATAAAAAAATGAAAGAGAATAAAGAGAATGAAAAAGAACAGAAAGAATAAAAGGGAATAAAAAGAATGAAAGAAAATAAAAAGAATAAAAGGGGAAAATTGAACGAAAAAAATAAAAAGAATGAAAGAGAATAAAGAGAATGAAAGAAAATAAAAAGAATAAAAAAGAAAAAATGAATGAAAAAGAATAAAAAGAATGAAAGAGAATAAAGAAATGGAAGGGAAAAATAAAAAAGAATAGAAAGAATAAAAGAGAATAAAAAGAATGAAAGAGAATAAGATGAATGAAAAAGAATAAAAAGAATGAAAGAGAATAAAAGCTAATTAAAAGAATGAAAAATAATAGAAAGAATAAAAGGGGATAAAAAGAATTAAAGAAAAGAAAAAGAATAGAAAAAGAATAAAAAGAATGAAAGAGAATAAAAATAATGAAAAATAAAAAAATGAAAGAGAATAAAATGAACAGAAAACGAATAAAAAGAATAGAAAAAATTAAATGAATGAAAAGAATAAAACAGAATAAAAAAAGTGAAAGAGAATAAAAAATAGAAAAAGAATAAAAAGAATGAAAGAGAATAAAAAGAATAAGAAAGAGTAAAGACAATAGAAAAAGAATAAAAAGAATAAAAAATAAAAAGAATGAAAAAGAATAAAAAATTATAGAGAATAAAAACAATGAAAAAGAATAAAAACAATGAAAAAGAATAAAAACAATGAAAGAGAATAAAAACAATGAAAGAGAATTAAAAGAATGAAAGAGAATAAAAAGTATTTAAAAAGACGAAATAACGGACTGTAATAACAAAGAACAATCGAAAAACATTCGAAATAAAGAAGCGGTATGGATAGAAAGAAATAGTTTAAAAGAAAATGAAAGACGATAATGGGAAAAAGAAGAAAAAATAAATAAAAGGAAACATCATGAAAAAAAAGAGAAAAATTAAAAAAAATCAAAAAGAAAATTAAAAAGAAAAGAAATAATAAAAAGGAAACGCAGAAAATGTCAATGAAAAAGAACATGAAAAGGAAAAATGAAAAAAGAAAAATTCAAAGGAAGAAAGATGTGAAAAGAAAAAAAGAAAAAAAGGGAAAAATAAAAAAGACAAAAGAAAAAATTTGAGTAGAAAAACTGAAAAAAAGAAAAAGAATAAGAAAGAAAAAAAGAAAAAGAAAAATCAAAAAGAACAATGAAAAAGAAAACGGAAAGAAAAATAAAAGAAAAACGAAGACAGATGACAGAAAAATTGATTGGAAAAAATGGAAAAAAACACAGAAAAAGGTTAAGAAAGAAAAAAGAAAAAGGATAAAGAACAAATGAAAAAAAAATAAAAAAGAAGTAAAAGGAAAAAGAAAAGAAAAAGAAAAGTACAAAAACAGAAGAAAAACAGAAAATGTAAAGAGAAAACAGCAAAGTGGGTAACTTACGAGAAAGAAAAAAAGAATAAGAGAAAAGAAGTAAAAAACTGTTAATAAAAAATAATAGAGGAATTCACAACTTTCCTCAAATAATCAGTGACGATTTCTAAAGTAGCGCCCTCTGGTGGGTCATAGGAAAGCTAGAATATATGGCGCTGATCAGTCTGCTTGCTCCATCAACTCAGTGTCATATACAAAAACAAACGTATATATCAATAATGCAAGCGATTTAGAAGATGGAACCCATGGCGTCTCTAGGTTTACAACAATTTTAATGTTTGATACTGTTATAATAACCTACCTTCCTATCCGCCATGATTGAGGAGTTATTTTCTCTTTGTTGAAGCAATCTAGCAAGATGATAGACAATGACCAGTAAAAGATATTCCTTATTGGATGGAACCGATGATTGGAAGAAGCGAGGGCTTTGCGAAAGAACAGGCTCTAGTAAATGGTTTTACCGGATCGAGACTATTGGATCTTTTTTTTAACTGACACATAAAGTCTGACATACAACTAATCTGACGTATAGCTATTTGTGATAGATTCTGGCAGATAGCTATTCAGAATAGTGTAGATTATGTGGTGATTGAAATGAAACAATTAATCACATAATAAGTGAAGGTAGCACGACTGGGTGGGAAAGGTGATCCACTAGGAAGGATGGAAGAAATTAGAATTTTACCATACTATTGAATGGTAAATACACAAACTAGAACCCATCCTAAAGACAGCCCATTTAACTGGGGGCTGACAAATAGATCGACTGCGTCTCTGCAGACTGGTAAGATCTTCCACAAAGAGTGTCCCAGTTAGCTGGGGGCTGCAGAATACACCGACTGCGTCTCTGCAGACTGAATTGTTAGTGATACATAACAATACTTGGATCCATTTATTTTTGTTGACGTATGATAAATTGAATGGTTAGAAATAGAACTGTTTGGTCATTTAACAGTGTGTATACAAATGACTGATATCTAATTGGATTGTTAGTTATACATAGCAATAGTAAGCAATTGGACATTAAACTAGAACCGTTCACTCAAGAAAAACTCGACTCGGTTCTTAGAAAAATTAAAAATAGGAAAGCCGCAGGGCTTGACGAGATTCCCCCAGAAGTATGGAAGACAGACAATTCGACGACATACTCCTCCGACACTACAACGCAGTCTATAATCAAAATCCGATAGACAGATGGATGAAGGGATGCATCCTCCCCTTCCCTAAAAAGGGTGACCTCGGATTAGCCAAGAACTACCGAGGTATAACACTTACATCCATAGCAGCCAAAATTTACAATGCCCAACTACGAAACTGCATAGAACCCAAAATTGACAAGATTCTTAGGAAAAACCAAAATGGCTTCCGAATAAATAGATCTACGACCTCACAAATATTGACCATCTGTAAAATCCTTGAAGGCGTACGGGCAAAAAACCTACAGGCGACATTACTATTTGTCGACTTTACCAAGGCCTTTGATTCCATTCACAGAGGGAAGATGGAACAAATCCTATTAGCATACGGCATACCAAAAGAGACCGTCGCAGCAATAACTATTCTCTATTGAAACACCAAAGTGAAAGTACGTTCACCAGATGGAGACACAGAATACTTCGACATTGTAGCAGGAGTACTACAAGGGGACACGCTAGCTCCATACCTCTTTATCATCTGTCTAGACTACATGCTTAGAACATCGACTGATAAAATCAAAGAAAACGGCTTCGAGCTGACAAAGAAAAGAGGCAGAAGGTACCCTGCAAAAACAATTACCGACGCCAACTACGCCGATGACATAGCGATTCTGGCAAATACACCCAACCAAGCCGAAACACTACTGCATAGTTTGGAACAAGCCGCCACAGGCATTAGCTTTCATGTCAATGGACACAAAACTGAATACGTATGCTTTAATCAAACAGGCGACATTTCCACACTAGACGGAATCTCTCTGAAACTAGTAGACAAGTTCACATACCTAGGAAGCAGTGTCTCATCAACCGAAAAAGATATCGACACGCCACTAACGAAAGCATGAACAGTTATCGATAAGCTATCGATCATATGAAAGTCAGACCTGACCGATAAAATGAAACGCAGTTTCTTCCAGGCAGCGGTCGTGGTGATACTGCTATATGGATGCACTACTTGGATGCTAACAAAACGGCTGGAGAAAAAGCTAGATGGCAATTACACAAGAATGCTGCGAGCAATATTGAACAAGTCCTGGAGGGAACACCCCACAAAGCACCAACTATACGGCCACCAACCTCCCATCACGAAAACTATCCAAGTTAGACGAACTAGACATGCAGGACACTGCTGGAGAAGTAGGGACGAGCTCATAAGTGATGTATTCCTATGGACCCCCACATATGGCCGAGCAAAAGCAGGACGACCAGCTCGAACATACATACAGCAGCTATGTGAGGATACGGGATGTAGCCCTGAAGACCCGCTAGAGGCGATGAACGAGAGGGAGAAGTGGCGAGAGAGGGTCAGGGATATCCGTGCTGGCGGCACGACATGATGATGATTTGGATCCATTTATTTTTGTTGACTTATACTAAATTGAATTGCTAGAAATGGAACTGTTTTATCATTTCACAGTGTGCATACAAATGACTGATATTTAATTGAATTGTTAGTTATACATAGCAATACGCCGGCATTAAATGACCCTTTGTGGTTGATATGCCGTAAAACAAAACAAAAACAAAAACAGAAAACATAGCAATACTTGGATCCATTTAATTTTACTGACTAATGCTTAACTGAATTGTTAGAAATAGAACTGTAGATCATTTAACTGCGCGTATCAATAAAATGTGTTTACAAATCATGTATTTAACATATATGTAAAAACAGGATTTGGCATTAGATAACCAACAATGGTTGATATGTTATATTACTAAACCAAACTAAATCAAAAAGGCAGTTTAACAATAATGGCCTCCAGTGGTATACCGTACAAAAATGTATCTATTCAATAATCTAAACTAATAAACCTTTTATTAACCCAAACAGAACTATTTGACACTCCCGTGTAACATTAATTGATACAACAACTCCGAATAGATTTCAATCTACCCAAAGCTCGAGAACCACAGTCGGAAAACTGGATAGAATTTTGCGGCATACTAAGGATATCCTTGCGATACTTCTGCTGCGACAGTTATCGTTGAAGGAAATGGAATCAGGAATCATAATTTCGTATATATGTAAAAACAGGATTTGGCATTAAATAACCAACAATGGTTGATATGCCATAAAAATAAACCAAACTAAACAATCCTAAAGAATGAGATACATAAAATTCTCTGAGATTTGGAGATACAACAGATCATCTAATCCCGGTTAAGAGACCAAGCTTAGATCACCTAATCCCGGTTAAGAGACCAAGCTTAGATCACCTAATCCCGGTTATGAGATCAAACTTTGATCACCTAATCCCGGTTAAGAGATCAAACTTAGATCACCTAATCCCGGTTAAGAGATCAAACTTAGATCACCTAATCCCGGTTAAGAGACCAAACTTAGATCACCTAATCCCGTTTAAGAGACCAAACTTAGATTATTTTTTTTTTAATTTAAAAATAGAATTTTCCATCAAAAGAATTTTCCATCAAAAGAATTTTGCCCCTCCGGCGGGCCACAGTGGGAAAATGACAGAAAGTGATTAGTTAGGCAAATTCTTTGACCTTGCCAAAGAACAAAAAAATAAACAGAGGATGATGGTGGTGTGGGTGAAGGTGATACTAATTGTAGTTGGAGCACTGGGAACAGTCCTCAAAGGCTGGGGAAAAAAGCTGGAGGAATTGGAAATCAGAGGAAGAATTGAAACTATTCAGATCACTGAGTTATAAAGATCTGCTAGAATACAGGGACTGGACGACTTGGAAATTAGAAGAAAAAAAACTACAGCGTCACCTTCTCTGCGGTATACATTGGTCGTCTTATTTATATGGTTTTAGAAATAAGAGGTAGCTGGCCGTACAACTGTTGTTTCATGAAATTTTGATTCAATGATTTGTTCACTATGGCTCGCAACATTCATGTTCAGTTCCCATCAAGCTTTTTCTCAATACGTTTTGTCAGCGTCTATGAGGTGCATCTATATAGTGGCAGTGATACCAACACTGCTTGGTAAGAAATTAAGTTTTATTTTATTGGATCGGTCAGACTTCCAAATTAGCCAAAACCTAAACGATCTTGCTCTGATATATATATATATATATATATATATTCTAATCACTCCACCACCCTTACTTATTGGACACCACCAATTAGATTACTCTTCCAATCATGCCCCACACAACAGAATAGATAGGGATACCTACTACGTGGGAGTTTCTTGGTCCGATTATCGCACAAGTGAGAAATCGACTGTCCCTAAGCACTGTTGATTCTACGTCTACGTCACTAAAATTTAGATCTAAATATATGCTCTATCACTGATATCGAGCACTCGATGTGATGTAAAAAAAGATGATAACAACTTAGATTGTTCATTCTACAGTGCTCAATATCTGCGATAGAGCCGCTATAAAGTCAATGATTAAAATTGTTTTTCAAAAATTATTTAAAGTCGTTCAGTAAATGCTTGAACAACGTCTTGAAACTAACAGTGCAAGTACCACACTTTAAACGTCTTAAAAGTTTATTTTAATTTTTTCTTTAAACCGAATTTAATCATTTGTCTGCATCTGTGGAGGTTAATAAGAAAAAAATGAAATAAAATGTATTCAAAAGGTAGCGGTTCCCAGAAATTTCTGACAGGAAGTAGCAAATGAGCATGCCTGAAAGACACTTACCGGTGCTATAAAGAAACTCTTTCTCACTTCAGCTTTACCTTTGATACTAGACAGACCTTCTTTCCCTCGGCAGCAGATAGTCACAGTTTTCTAGGAGTCTGGGAAGACATTTCCCCGCTTCATATTGCTTGTATTAAACCCAGCAAAAAGTTGAAATTTAAAAGATATCTTTGTCTCTTTTATTCCTTCCGTCAATAATTATTTTGCAGCCTTCACAGACAAGAAGACGTCAAGGAATTCAATGGGGAAAAGAAGAAATAAACAAAGTCCGATACAACAACCAACAACCAACAAAACTAAAAATAACATATCTCCCCAACAAATCTCCCGTGCCTCATACATTCCATTATATATATATATATATATATATTCCCATTTCATGAAAGGTGATATCTTGATAGAAAAACAGGCAAAGCGTACGCACAAATACACATGACTGCATACGCACATGCATTCACAAACGCATTTGGCTTTTGAACTGGGATGAGAGTGTAATATCAGTTCATCTCTTTCAGCCGCAGGCCAGAGGCAGTAAAAATAGATAAATAATAGTCGAGTTTGCTCCCGGGGATTCTAACCCTATGACAGAACCTCCCCTATTGCATCAAGTGGTTGTAGGAGCATTTCGGCAACAGTATGACTTTGCTGGAGGGAGCATGAAACTTTCTGGAAACTTAGATATACCTACGCACATATTCTGTCTCAATAAACTGATCACGTGTCACATGTTTCATCTAAGGGAATGTGGTTCAATACTCTCCTTTTCACGCACACAAAACCATTGATAGAGATAGAAGTAGTGTGAGATAGATAGATAGATAGATAGATAGATATGAAAATGAGAGAGGTAGATAGATCGTTAGATACTGTGTAACCCGGATATAAGATAGCTGTCGGGCCTAAACTTGAGTATCTTATATCAGGGTTTCTCTTATATCCGGTTTTGGTCTATTTAGTTTAAGTAACACAGGCTCTAATTTGGGACCAGATAGAAAATCTCTCTTATATCCGGGTCTCTTATATCTGAGTCCCTTATATCTCGATAGATAGATAGATAGAAGCAGAATGAAGCTCAGATACATATGTATTCGATTGGTTCACACATGCGCGCGCACATGGATGTATATTTGCACACAAGCCTACCTATTTATAGAAAAAGACTACATGCCAATCCACCATGTCGGTCAATCGGTTCGTATACCCTTTCTTTTATGAAGTCTTCCCATTTGTTCAATTCTGAGCCCTCCTCTTCCCAAATCTTCGTAACACGATCCCTCTTCTCAACGAACTCTTAATCAGACCCTCTTCGCTCACAAAAACAAATAAAAGAAAAGAAAAGAAAAAAATTCCAAAAGTACATTCATACATATATATATATGTGTGTGTGTGTGTGTGTGTGTGTGCTCACTGTTTCCTGTTGTTAACAGAAAGCCAGACCGCTTTAATAGCTCCCCTGTCTTAAAACTCCTTTCTTTTTTCGTTTCTGAACGTTAGATCAACACCATGATGGCACGTAGGGGAAGAATAGTGGGTTTGTTTAGTGTGCACCGGCCCATTTAACCCAGGCGGCCGTAGGGATGATACCGAAACTGGTCACAACTAATTTGGGTCATCCTTGTACGACCTTAGGATTTAATATTGTGCTTAGTACAAGTTGGTAGAGAAATTAACGTATATATTCTGGTATAAATATTTTTTCTTTACTTTCATTCTCTTTCTCTCTCTCTCTCTCCTTTTCTGTATATATATATATATATATAATGCAAACACACACGCATACACACATGGTATATATACGTACAGTATCACCGATAGATAACTATAACCCAACTATTTTTACACAGTAATTTACGAAGCTTTTCGCTTCGATGTGACACAAGGCCGAATGAATGGGGCACCCAGTGAGACTCGAACACACTCATGAAGGTTTGCTAGTCAAGCTTTCTAACCGTTATACCACCAGAGGTGCCCTACTATTTTTACATAAAAGTTGATTTTTTTTTCTAACCCAAAGACGCTAAGATTTTATTTCTAGAGTAAATTATACACTCGAAACTAATATTACCGTATATTCTAAAAGATTGAAACTGATGTCAAAATTGCTATTATATTTTTTGATACAAAGTTTCTTTGTTGTTGGTTGGTTGGTTGGTTGGTTGGTTGGGTTTTAAGGCATATCAACCTTTGTGTGTTATTTAACGCCAAATTCATTTTCATGAAAATAGTTTATATCAAACAAATCAATTTAGGATAAGCACGCAGTTTAAATGAAAGTACGGTTTACTTGTCAAAAACATTTCTATTTTAGGCGATTCAATTCAGTCAAACAATTCGGTTTAGTATAAGTATGTCGGCAGTTCTATTTAACCTATAGATAGGATCCTGTCAGGTGCTACCACGCCGGGCCAGGGTGGACCTGGGAGCAATGACAATGAAGGGGTGCTCCGCATTCTTCAAAGCCCCAGCATCACTGGAACCTCACCATCAGATTGTTTAGTGTCAATATCCAGGATTCTCATTGAGGGGGTCTTCCCCCTCTGCAGAGGTGCAGTCGGTGTATTCTACAGCCCCGGTTTGTAGGGAGTTAATAAATAATTAAAAATTTTAATTTAGTTAAAAAAGAAAATTAATAAAATATGCAGAAACTCCCTGAGGCCTCTGACAGGAAAAAGTAGTGACGCATGCGTAAAGAAAAAGGGACCCCCCGACAAAAGGAGGAAGCTCATTTTCTTTTAGCTGTGATCGGCGAATTGACAACATCTCTTAGGCGCCACGTTGGGCTAACCATCCACTAGTAGCACTCGTCTTGGTTAACAGTATGCCAAAATACAAAAGCTACAAAATGGACCTATTGAACTACGAATTAAAACACTGGACTAGGACAAACTCCCAAAAGCGACTAACACATTGTTAAAGCTTTGAAATACCAAATGAGGACACATATACCAAGAAACGATTAACGTATTTTTAAACACCTTGACTGGAGGATTCAACCATTTCAATTGTATTCAGGGAAAATTTCCTCACTCATTGAATAGTTATTGAACCCAGGAAATAAAGGAAGAATTTTAAAAAAACGTCTTCGTCTCGTATCTGTTGCAGTCTTCTTTCGTATAATTCTTTTTAGGCCTTTTGTTCAGGGAGTTACATCAACAAGACAACGTGGCGTAAAAATAGAATGAACTCAGAATGGGGAGAGATAAAAACGGTAACATAGCTTGCCCTGACCACAGCCTGATCCCATAACTTCTATGTTGTAAAGTTTGTCAATAAATAAAGCTTAACAATAAATGTTTTAACACACACACACACACACACAAACACACACACACACACACACACATATATATATATATATATATATATATTCATTTATTTATTTATCATTGAGAAATAAGAAAAGCAGTAATTATTTTACATTATAAATATATGACGAGCCCAGCAAACAGGCGAAATAAATTTATAAAGGAAAATGATTATTGATTTTCTTATTTCTCAATGACAAATATATATATATATATATATATATATATATATATATATATATGTGTGTGTGTGTGTGTGTGTGTGTGTGTGTGTGTGCACATGTCTATGTGGAGGGTTGGTTTGGTTTGGTTTAGTTTTGTTTGGGTTTTATGGCATATCAACCATTGTAGATTATTTATGGCTAAGTCCATTTATATATATATAAACAGTTCTATTTCAAACAACATACGTACACAGTTCAGTTCTTTTTAACCTGGCCCGGTCTGCTGTGGCTGTAGAATACACAGACTGCATTTCTGCAGAGGGGTAAAACTCTATTTGACTCATAGAGAGAACCCTATCATGAGCTACCACTTCAGGCCAGAATGGATTCCGGAGCGATGGCAATAAAGGGTTACTCCACATTCCCCAAAGCTCCAGCATTACAAGAGCATTACCATCAGATTGCTTAGTTTCATATCCAGGACAAGCGTTTAGGGAGTCTTAACCCTTTGAAGAGATGCAGTCAGTGTATTCTGCAGCCCCAGTCGACTGGGCCATATATATATATATATATATATATAAGAGGGGCGGTACTTTTTACTTGTCCGTTTACTCCGTGTATATACAATCCGAATTTAGATCTATAAATGCTCTATTAAACCAAGGACCATTGATTCTTGTTCTATGATCTCAGTGGTTAGAGTGTTCGCCAATGGTCCGGGAGATCAGGGTTCAATCCCAGGTCGGATCATACCGAAGACTCAAAAATGCTCCTAGAATTCCTCCTTGCTTATATAAGTTACCGATCAAGGGTAAAATGAGCAATCCAGGGAGAGGAGTGTTGCCCTCTCCTTCACTAGTCAGCCAATTTATATATATATGTGTGTGTGTGTGTGTGTGTGTATTCTCCTATGGTCTGTATATATTGTTAACTTTTCATTAATAAGACTTATCAGTATATTCGCAGAATTTTATGTCAGAAATGTTTAGAGTATAATGTTTGACATGTGATAAAGGGAGAAGACGTGGATTAAGTACATTGACAAGGAACAAAGAAGGAAACTATGATGGGAATTCTTTAATGTAAAGAAATGCTTGCTTCACCGTTAGGCTACGGACTTGTTGGCATATCAGTATATATTAAATCACAAAGCCTTTTACTTAGATGTAGCACAAGGCTGGACGAAAGGAGCACCCAATGAAACTCGAACTCACTCGTGAGGGTTTGCTAATCTAGCTTGCTAACCATTACATCACTCGAAGTTCCCTTGTTCGCATTATTTCGTAATTTAACAAGCTTTTTGCTTAAATGTGACACAAGGCTGTTTGAAAGGAGCATCCAATGAAACTCGAACTCACTTGATAGGGTTTGCTAGTCTGGCTTGCTAACCATTACATCACTCGAAGTTCCCTTGTTCGCATTATTTCGTAATTTAACAAGCTTTTTGCTTAGATGTGACACAAGGCTGTTTGAAAGGAGCATCCAATGAAACTCGAACTCACTTGAGAGGTTTTGCTAGTCTGGCTTGCTAACCATTACACTGCGATGTTTATGTTGACTAAGAACAATGAGTTTTCTGTCGGGTGGGGTTTAGGATACCCTGCAGAGCGATACCTAGTCACAAAAATGGAATGTCCTGCTTAAGATACAAAACTCCATCCAATGGTACTATTTACCAACCCCTCCGCTCGGGCAGGATATGACACAAAGTCAATTTTTAAGCGGAGTTTAACAGGTTTGAATTCAGAGTTTTCCTTCTCCTAGACTAGTTGCCTCCCCAAGGCTGAAGAACCTAGTCTGTCCTACTATTTACCCATAGCTAAA
This sequence comes from Sepioteuthis lessoniana, assembly GCA_963585895.1. Taxonomy (NCBI): domain Eukaryota; kingdom Metazoa; phylum Mollusca; class Cephalopoda; order Myopsida; family Loliginidae; genus Sepioteuthis; species Sepioteuthis lessoniana. Next base: position 73,131,718 of record OY757933.1, read on the forward strand.
GGGAGAATAATTGGATTCATACCTTTCCCAAGGGTATTAGTGCTATGTGAAATGCAATCAGTATCGTCCAGGATTTGAACTCGTATCGCTGTGTTCATTTCCTACGGCGATAACGACTACACCACGGGCACCTCCATCCAGTGGTAAGGCTCCAGTTTTATTATCATTAATCTCGATTCCAGTTTGACCTGGAGAGAGAGTGACTCCGATGGTCTCATTTATCGGTCAAGTTGTTCTGTTTGTAATGCTATAAAAAATGATTCTGATCCAGTTGGGTGGGGCTGTAGAATACACCGACTGGATCTCAGCTGACGGGTACAACTCCGCCAACGAGTGTTCTGGATATGACACAAAATAATCTGATGGTGAGGCTCCAGTAATGTAAGATCTTAAGGGAATGAGAAGTACCTCTTTATTGCTGTCGCCCCCAGGTCCACTCTGACTCGGAGTGGTGGCACCTGAAAGGGTCCGATCTATGGGTCAAATAGAACTAAACTGTGTACTTATGCTAAACTGAATTGCTTGAAATAGAACTGTTTTGACATTTAAAATGTGTACTTATGCTAAACTGAATAGTTTGAAAGAGAACTGTTTTTATGCTAGACTGAATTATTTGAAATAGAACGGTTTTTTGACATTGAAACTGAGTACTTATGCTAAACTGAACTGTTTAAAATTGAACTGTTTTTGACATTGAAACTATGTACTTATGCTAAATCGAATTGTTTGAAATAGAACTTTTCATATGTATAAAAATGGATTTGGCATTAAATAACCTATAATGGTTGATATGTCATAAAACTAAGCCAAAACCAAACAAAAATGATTTTGACTACAATTAACTTCTCTAAGCATAATAGCGAATAAGTATGAAGTGTTTTAAATGCCTGTAAACTACATTGAGATATTGACTCTGTTCACCAGTTTAAAATGATTGTGAGGGTGTATAATTGTACAATATATAACTGAAGACAATAACTGTTTACTGATTTCGGCATATAGTAACCTAAGAAAGGTTTACATGTGGTCCAACCAACCAACGGTATTTTTCGTACGTCCCACCAACCGGACGAGTAAGGCACAAGGCCTTTTTACGGTTGAACCGGGCGCAGAGCCGTAGTCCAGACATGCACGACATTCCAAAAAATGCCTCGTGCCATGTCGGCATTCCCCTAAGAAAGGGCGCCTCAGGCGCCAGGCAATAAACTTAGCTCCTCCGAAGAGGGTTAGAGCCTGGGGGACGGCCCACTGAGGTTTGATGTGTACGTCAGTCTTGGCCGCCCGACGCGAATACTGGGCTTCCCTGGCACCTACGTATCACAGCCTCGATCAACTGACCGCAGCCAGAAAAAAGACCCCTGCGACCTGATCCGTATCGTTGGAACACGCCCGGCTGAACTATGTCCTATCTACTAGACTAGTTAAGTCCAATCAACCAACCAAGTGATTGAAGTGGGGGAAAATGCGACTTAAAGTTCAAAAAGAATGAATGAAATATGAAATTATGGTTTATCTTAAAGCACTCAAAATATTCAAAGTGTCCCTCCTACAGACTTAATGGGTGTCAGCCCTTCCTCCAGTAGGTAATACCCTGCCGATGATCATGCAAAGAAACCTCTTGTCGTGTCGGGTCGGACTTGTTTCCTCAATTGTGGCGCATTCAGATTTTTGAAAAGCTTCTAAGTGAGTAAGAGAGACACAAACTTTGTGCCAATACGTTCCATTTTCAAACCTTTTGTTCGTATTCGTCAGCATAAACTTTAGCTTACCCAGTCATCACACATATCTCAAGGGACAAAAAAAAAAAAAAGACTAACACTTATATTGATTGCGTGGCGAACTCTTTCTTTAGAGGGGGGGTATCTTATTTTTTATTTATTTATTTTGTTTTTTTAGATTTTTGGTTTTTTGTTTTCGTTTTAGTTTTTGTCATTTCAGTTCGTTGAAGGTCGCCGGCGAGATTGTTTATGGTCTTCAAGTAATATTTCACCCTCTTCCACATGTGAATACGATTACTACACTTGAGATTTTCGTAAAGCTTCTTCTGTTAAACGTTTTCTTAAAAGCATGACAAACGTTTTGACAACTGGGTTGACTTTTTGGTGGGGTTAGCATCGTATATATAGATTTTTAGTAGACGGTTATTTTTTATATTTCATTAAGATACATAAATTTATTAGTGCTGAGATAAAAAAAAAAAAAATTAGGTGAGATTTTGAGCACTTTTGATTTAAAAATGCTTTTTAAATGATTGATTATTCTCACCTTTTTTATGTCGTCTGCTTTTGTCACGTCTCGTCGGAGAACACCGTGACAAAAGCAGACGACATGAAAAAAAAAAGCAAAGAAAAACCTACAAAGTGGAAAAAGGATTTTTTAAAAACCCATTACTTGGAAGGATTTGTAAGGGTTTTCTTTTATTCTTGGACTTCTTTGAAGAAATGTGACAAAAAAGTCCTTTTTTAAGAACTTATATTGTATGCTCTACTTAAAACTATTCTAAAATTCAGTACGTACCACAGAGTATATATATATATATATATATATATAAAGTATACTTTTTCTGCTCTTAACTAGGTTAGAATAATTTGACCCATGATATTTAATGGTAGTCACAACAATCTCCAATTTGATCAATACATATATATATATATATATATATATATATAAGTTACCCGACGGTTGTCAAGGGTGATCCGAAGGTTCCCTTTTCAATTGCTGCAACAACGAGGTAGAGCAGAGGGCGCCACTCCTTTCCTTGGAATGCTCCACTTACCTTTGATCAGTAACTTATAATGTTTAGTGTTAAGCAAGGAAGCATCAAGTTCCATTTTTTTAGTCTTTGGTTTATATATATATATATATATATATATATATATATTTCTTTTCTTTTTTTTTCTGTATACTTTTCTCTGGTTTTTGTTTTGTTATTTTAACGGAAAAAAGAAAAACGTTTCTATTTAAATAGTTGTATGGAATAGAAAAGATCTGTCACGGACTATCAAATGAAATGTTAATAAAAAGTAATCAATCATATATGTAATTAATATATTAGTTATTATAATTAGTATATAATCATTATAACACACTCAGACATATATATATATATATATATATATATATATATATATATATATATATATATATATATTAAATAATAGTCGTTACGGAAAAAAAAAACCCGGCAAGTGATTTGAAGATGAAAATATACAACGAATCACTGTCAAGGGGGAAAAATATATATTGGAAAAAAAAGGAAAATCCAACCTTGTCATACCAATTGTAAAAAATCAGAAGACACGCAATTGGTTGGTTAAAAGAAAAAAACACCGTTAGGGCTGCTAAGCAACAATGCAAAAAGTGCTCAATACTAAGTAGAGTAAAATAGTAATGATAATTACTTAGTGAAACAGGAACTAACCAACTATGGTAGGTTAGTTCCTGACTCACTAAGTAATTATCGATACTATATATATATATATATATATATAAATCACCTGATAACAATTACACCAGTGGCCCTTCTATCGGCTCAGAGATTTCAAATTCCAGTTTGATTTCTTTGTTTTAATGGCATATCCATCTCCAGGGTTTATTAAATGCTAAATTAATCCTTTCAGAAGAATAGTATTATTTACATCATAGCTTGGAAGGATAAGAGAGCTCATGCCTTTCCTAAATGTATTTGTCCGAAAATGAACTTAAAAGCGCTACTGGAGTTCGAACTCATTTACTACAGTGTTGCAGTCCAATACGTTTGCCACTACGCCATGGAGACTTCCCTCTTGTAGTTTCTTTTCACTTTACACTTGCTCTTGAGAAAGGCATGGTTCAATCCCTTCTTCCTCCAGAGAAGCGTTAAACAACAAAGCTGGCTGGACACTTTATTTGTTGTGGGTAATTAATCTAGGAGAAAAATAACTCCTAATTTAAAACACTAGCCAGAACGTCATTAGACATTGTTAAAAAATAAAGTCATCGCTTCTCATGTCTTACAAACCTTGACTTCCTTACGTGTCGGAATTCTTAGCAAAGTTTATAATTGCTCATGTTTGACAAACTTTGGCAAAAGTCACCGATCCTTGTATCTTACAAACCTTGAATTAGGTCATTACTTCTCGTGTTTCATACACTTTGAAGAAGGTCATTATTCCTCATGTCTCACAAACCTTGACGAATATCATTACTCCTTATATCTTACAAGTCTTAGCTAAGGTCATTACTCCTTATATGTCCTCGTGGTGTAATGGTTAAAGCGATGGACTGCGGAATCGAAGTACGCGAGTTCGTACTCCAGTCGCGCTATTACGTTCACTTTCGGGCAAATACCCTTGGGAAAGGTATGAACCCCCTTATCCTCCCAGCTATGGGTTAAATAGTACCATTACTGTTCTTCTAGGAGAATAGATTTGGCATTAAATAACCTAAAAAGAGTTGATATGCCATTAAACAAAGAAAACAAACAAACCTTATATCAGGTAATGTTACTTGTTTGTGCAGGAACTGCTGGTGCTGGAAGGTACAATAACTGCTGCTGGTTGAAGCTGGAGCTGGTCTGCAGGTGCTGGTAGCTTGAAGGTGCAGAGAGGAGACCAAAAGTGATCTTGAAAGACTTTCTAGGGTCAGCTCTTTGAAGAGCTGTTGGATTAGCTGGCTGTTGTGATTGGTTTGGTTGTCTGTGCTGTGTCCGCGGCTATGGTTGGTTCCTGCGTCGTCTGCTGGCTGGAGTCAAGACATCGGCTGTTGGGTAGGCCTGGAGCTGTGTTTTTCTGGCAGCTGCTGCTGATAAGAGGAGTTACAGATACCTTTCTCGCCCACTGGCTGTCACAGCTGGAATGTGATATTTGTCTCTGCCTCCCACCAGACAGAATTTGACACTTGGTCAAATGACCCGAAGATCGAATCGTAGTGTGGGTTAGGAGAGGGAAAGGTCGGGCACGAGCCGAGGAACGAGCCTTGCTGGACTATGCAAGTCATCAGCCCACTTAGTGCAATGTGGGCCTGATGAGCCTAGCTAAACAAGAACCCAAACGTGGGTCCAGGCACGGATGATTATAGCTTAAAATGGACCAAGAGGGTCCAGTGCTATACAAAGGTGTCAATGGTGTCAATAATGCTGCTCGCCCATTCGAAGGTGGCTCAACAGAGGGCCTTTCGGCCTCGATTCTGCCATTGGGCATTGACAGTCCGGCACTGTCGCAGCTGGAATATCTTTTGGTCGTTGACTGCTAAGATTATAAAGTGGTCGACTGCTGCCAGTCTACTAGGCTGAGTGAAATGTTTCAGTACACAGGAAGTTCCTTTATTAAATATAAGTAAAAATTAAATACTTCATTATACTTTAAAAAGGAACTTTTAAATATATTGTATTTTATTCTGCAGTTACGAGTCTATCTCCGAAGGTCCAGCAGAATTAATCCCTTTCGAAAAATAGTTCGTGTGTTTGTAACGGAAGTTCTCTCTTGGTGTATCTACAACGATTTGTTGTTGTCTGAAGTCACGGGTGACGCAGCGTTTTCACTAAACAGGGGATTTTAGGTTGAGTAGCTGGAACGGCCATGATATATCTTACAAACCTTGATTAATGTCATTACTCAAGTCTCACAAATTTGGGCTAAGGTCTTTATTCCTTATGTCTTACAAACCTTGCGGAGGGTCATTATTCACCATGTTTCATAAACTTTGACGAAGATCATTACTCCCTATGTTTTACAAAAACCTTGGCGAGTTTCATAACTCCTCACGCCCTACAAAAATTCTTGGGAAGGTCATTATTCTTACAAATCTTGAGCAAGGTCATTACTCTTCATGCCTTACAAACCTTGTGTCTTGCAGATGACTGATAAGAAAAGATTTACGAGATGGAATGTATGGATGGTGAGGGGATATCAATCAGATAAAACCCGTTATAGATCTTCACCCCTCAACATATGACTAACCCAGAGTAAGTGTATCTTGTGGACGTTCTATTGCAGTGACCTTAGATATTACAGGTTAGCCCGACAGTGAAAGAGATACGTATTCTCCTTAATCAAGAAGTTCGTCTCCTCTGACACTGATTTGGCCATGCCCTACAGAGAACTGTTGAGAGAAAAAAGTTTATTAGTTTTTATATATATTTAATAGTATGGAAGCTTATCTTCGACCACTGGTTTCAGGCCGTTTTTACATGGCAATCGTTTTTTTCTGCCAAATGATTACCATGTATAGACTGCATGAGCTCGGTGGTCACAGATAAGCATCCATGCTATTAAAGATATATAAAAACTAATACATATATATATATATATATATATATATATATATATATATATAGCTGATATTATCATATATAGCTCTTTCATAGATATTGAGCACTCACCAAGTTATACTGCATTTGATCTGTCACTAACCAATCAAGATAGTGACAACCTTACACTGCTGTTATATATATATATATATATATAGTAATATGGTTTCTTTCTTCTTTTTTTTTGATTTAATGGCATATCAACCTTGGTGGATTATTTCATGCCAAAGCTATCCTTCAAGAAGAACAGCAGTGATGTTATTTAACCGATAGCTGGGAGGATAAGGGGGTTCATTCCTTTCCGAAGGGTATTTGTCCAAAATTGAACGTAATAGCGCAACTGGAGTTCAAAATCGCTACTACGATCCCGCAGTCCAGCACTTTAACCATTACCCCACGAAGGCACACCCAATAATGATATGAGTCAAGGTAAAAAAAAAAAAGTTGTACATAATAGTAGTGAAAAGTATATAATGGGTTCATAGAGACATTAGAATCTATAATTCCCAAAATTCACACTAAATTGTCCAGCAGGACAGGTGGCGCAAGGCATATAGGCGTTGCTGGTTCAAACCCAACTTCAGGTAAATAACGAGTAATATTTATCCTAGCTTAACCCTTGTACTCGTCATGGTTAAACGGAGTTAAAACAATCTACCACAGTGGATTAAATAAAGGGTTCGGTTTAAAGTTCTTTGTGGGCTCCCAAGTTCGAAATAAATTATTCGAAGAAGACTGAAGGACTCATCGGCTGAAAAGTTATGAATACGCTAGTCTGAATATTCTCACAGATAAAAAAAAATATTTGAAACTAGATGATTAACTGTTTAAAATATTTGAAACTTTTCAGTTGTGAGATAATTAATAAACGAGATGGAAATACTTAAAATCATAAAACAGTGTACAAAAAAAAAAATGATTATCAATAAATAGGAAGAGTTACCTGAAACCATATGAGTAGTAAAGTTGTCTCTCTTTAGCCGAGGGCGACCAGAAGGCTCCTTTTCAATAGCTACAACACCGAGGTGTAGAGGAGGGCACAACTCCTTTTCCTGGAATTATCCTCTTTATCCTTGATACGTATCTTATACCGCTGAGTGTTAAGCAAGGAGGTATCAAGTACCATTTTTAAAGCCTTTGGTATGACGCGACCTGGGATTGAACCCAGGTCTACCGAACCACTAGTGAACACTATACCCTCTAGGCCAATGAGCCGGTTGGAACCATTTGATTGAAATACTTGAATCTTTAATAGTTTACAAATGATTATAGTTAGTTTCTTGAAACCAGATGATTGCTTACAAGATGTGACACGAGTGTCTATATAACCTCAATTCTGGTCGAGTTCTCCTTCCTTTCTTGTTATATAGAGTCAGCCTAAATCGTCACCCGGGTGTTATACATCGTTATCATTTTTCCTGTTCTACGGTCTCGATGTCTGAGTTCTTTCGTTGTCCATTTTAAAAACTCGGTATTCCAGTTGATCTAAATTGTTTTAATCCTTTTCAGAGTTCACTCTAGTTTTTTTCTTTTTTTTTTCAAGTTATTTGCAATAACTCCAAGTGTTCTGATTGCAATTGGTACTGCTGCTGTCTTCACAGTTTTCGAGTATACGGATTTTTTGCATCAATTTCTATTAGTGGTTTTTCCCATGACTCTCAGTGGCAACTGGATTCCTCAGGTGTCCAGATC
>OY757933.1:73144698-73227198 GCA_963585895.1 Sepioteuthis lessoniana
GTACGATTCCGTCTTTTGAAAACAACCACAGTCTTTTCAGTAGCAATGAGTTCACCTTTTTATCATTACACCAATGTTTAAGAACTTTCTCTCTCTCTCTCTCTCTCTCTCTCTCTCTCTCTCTCTCTCTCTCTCTCTGCGTGAAACTATATATATATATAAATACACACACACACACACACACACACACACACACACACACACATATATATATATATATATATATATATATATATATATATATATATATATATATATATAAGAGAGAGTGAGGTACCCTGAGAGAGGAAGTGTAAGAGAGAGACGGGGCAGACAAAGAGTCTCTATAATCTTTCTTCTCTCTCAGTCTGTTCAGATCTATCTCAAACTTCCATATCTATCTATCAATCCATCTATCTATCTATCTATCTATCTATCTATCTATCTATCTATCTATCTATCACACACACACACACACACACACACGCATATATATATATATATATATATATATATATATATATATATATATATATATATATATCGATTAATCTTTCTTTCTCGGTCTCTTCAAAGCTATCTTAGGTTATTCATATCTATCTATCTATCTATCGTTTAATCAATTATTTGATCGATCGATCTATACCAGTTGATTTATATCTATTAACCCCTTTTCTGACACATGTGAGACATTTAAAGAGAACTACAAGCATTGTAGGAGAATTATCATTATATCTAATTATATATTTTCCTCTTCTCTCTCTCTCTCTCTCTCTCTCTCTCTCCATCTCTCTCTCTCTCAAACACACACTCTCTCTCTCTTCATCTCTCTCTCTCTCACACACACTCTCTCTCCATCTCTCTCTCTCTCACACACTCTCTCTCTCCATCTCTCTCTTTTTTACACACACACACACTCTCTCTCTCCATCTCTCTCTCTCTCTCTCTCACACACACTCTCTTTCTCTCTCCATCTCTCTCTCTCTCTCTCTCCTAAAATATGTATATTTAGGCAACCCCTCCACACGAGCAAGATGTGACACAAGGTCAATTTTTAAGCGGATTTTGGCAGGTTTGAATTAATAGTGTTCCTTTTTCTTGTCTAGTTGGCATACCAAAGTTTTAAAAAAACAGTCTGCCCTACTATTTACCCATTGCTGGAGGGAGAAATTGTTGGAATCATACCTTTTCCAGTGTATAAGCACCGTGGGAAATGCCAACGATATTTCTCTAAATCTATTTCAATCAATCTATCTCTCTATCCGCACACAGAAATAAATTGTGAAACAAGGAAAAAAACGTATCCAATATACGCACATGGAAAAAATAGGTAACTGAGGAAATAGAATCGAAATTAATATAAATATTAATATTTCCCTTCCAAAAATTTATTACATTAACATGGCACATAAAAGTTATTTATCGAACTTAACAAGAAAAGAAAATAAATAAAATAAAATAAAATAAATAAAAATCTTAAATTACCATAATTCCAACCGGCGGAAGAATTTTGAAAATAAAATAAATAGGTAAATAAAAAAACGGAAGTTCAAAAAAACGAGGAGGTAACTCTTCACCTCTCTTCCCTTCCCTTCCCTCCCCACCCCCGTGTCTATTCTGTTTTATTTATCCAGAAGATCTGAAGAAGTCCTATTATATTTTTCTTCGCGATTTTGGTTTACATCAGAAACGCAAAACAGGATGGAAATAAATTTATAACCCTAAAATAACCGATCTTTGTTTTTTTCTTTAAAGAAAAAAAAAAATATATATATATATATATATATATGCGACATTTGACTGAACATAAGACAATGAATATTTTTCATTGTTGTCAATTGTTATAATTTACTAAGCTCATCTTAATTTGGTCAGAATCGAAATTACAAGCAACCGTCAACTGCCGAGATTACAAATCATTATACGACGTGCAAATTGACACTGACTATACTAGAATCTTCTTTCCAGAATATTCCTTCTCATAAGTCACTAGAAATGGTCAACTCGCCTAGATTGTTAATTATTACTCGACGTGCGAAGCGACAGTGACTATACTAGAATCGTCTTTCCAAAAGTCATTAATGCCATCAAAAGCATTAATCTATCATTGATGAAACATTTACGTTTGCAGCAACATAGTAAGTAAAGTTGGTAACTATAGTTGAGGGCGACCCGAAGGCTCCTTTTTCAATAGCTACTACCCTAAGGTGTAGGGAAGGGCGCTACTCCTTTCTCTGGATTAATCCTCTGTATCCTTGATACGTATCTTATACCACTGAGTGTTAAGCAAGGAGGTATCAAGTACCATTTTTAAAGTCTTTGGTATGACGCGACCTGGGATTGAACCCAGGTCTCCGGAAGAAGACTCTAGCCACTAGGCCAATGAGTTTCCTACTAATTATTGTTTATTGTTGAATAATCCCTGACGAATGGAGCCATTTTTTTTTCAGCTAAAACTGAGAATTTCAAAGGTTCTTCTACATATTCTAAGCTGAAACTATGGCTGCTGAGATGCCTCAAACAATATCTAATAATAATAGCAGACACTAAAAAAAAGAAGAAAGAAAAACCTTCCCTTAAGTTTTGAAAGGGACGCGGGGAATTCGACGTCCGATTGCACGAATAAGAGTGTCAATTTCCTTGCAACAAGTGCTAGTTATCTCGAAAGCTATTGGTTTGAAAATGTAAGTAATCTGTAAGATCAGCGTATCTTATTCGGTTGGCCTACTTAGGGTGTTTTTTTTTTTGCGGGGTGGGGGTTAGCCAGCAGAGCAAGGAGTCATGGCCAAGTTTAGTAGATACGAAGGGGTGAAAATCTTCACCATCATGAATTCCCATAAAAAGCATTTGCGGGAATAAAACAACACCTTCATTTTGTCAGTCTAATGAAATTTGAAATTAGATAGGAAATACCAAATTACCAAATATTCGTGCTGTTTTCAACAAATCCTGTTATAACAGCTGTACGGCCACATACCTCCCATCTCACAAACCACCAAAGAAAAACAAGCAAGACATGCTAGGAACGAATGGTGAGGGAGAGAGCCAAAGGAATTCATGCTGCCGGCATGCCTTGCTAATTTTTATCATTAAGGGTTTTCGAACAATTGTCTTCATCTTTATTGTTATTCCCACAACGTTTTGGCCGATATGTCCTCCGGCCTTCTTTAGGTGTTTGTCGAACTTAGGAACCTTCACGTAACTTCGAACTACTACCTTTATTGGATCCATGGGGGTCGCCTGTTCTGATTCCGTTAGCTATAACCGGGTACAAGTTTTAAGTATTCCTGTATTGTTACTCGCCAGCAGTCGGGATTGAACCTGCAACCTCCAGAAGATTGTCTCCTGAGAAGCTTTGGGAACCAATACCTATAACCGTTACGCTATGTGGACTGCTGGACAAATCCCTTGCCAATGATCTGTGGAATGAAAAAAGAAATGTAATTTATTTGTTTAATATCAACTCCAAATGGGTTATTTAATGTCGAAATTTGATTCAATTTTAAATGGGTGATTATAATCATGACTAAATTTACAATGTTCCATTGTATTTTTTATTGCTTTTTTTTATTTGTCTATGATAATTTGTTTGAACAGTTATATAATATTAACCATTCCTATCACAAAAATCCAAACAGCTTTTACACAGTTAAATGGAGGGAATTCCTGTAGTGTAGTGACTAACGTACCAAACTGTAGTACGTGAGTTCGATCTCGAGTTGCACATTTACGTCCACTTTCTGACTAATGCCCTTGGGAAAGATATGAATCCTCTTATCCTTAGCTAAGGGTCAAATAGTGCCGTAACTGTTCTTTTACAAGAATGGCTTTGATATTTAATAACCCATGAAGATTGATGTGCCATTATTTAAAGAAACCAAACAAGTTTCATGTTTTTGCCGGGCCATTGGCTTAATGAGTAGAGTGAACACAATGGCCCGGGAGACTGGGGTTCAATCCCAGGTAGAGTTATACCGAAGACTCAAAAAATGGTACTTGATGCCACCTTGTTTAACACTCAGCATTATTAGGTAAGGATCAAGGGTAAAGTGGAACAATCCAGGGAATGGAGTAGCGCCCTCCCCTGCACCTCGGTGTGGTAGCTATTGAAAAGGGAGCTTTTGGGTCACCCTCGACTAAAGGGAGACAACTTTACTTACTTATACTTGTAATTCAAGCAATGATATGGTTTCAAGTATTTTTTCTCATTTATAATAATTTTTTTGTACACAGTTATTTGATTTTACGTATTTCTATCCAATTCTACAAATTTCCAAAATGATCTATTTGACCCATAAACGAGGTACTAACAAGGGCTGGTTTCAGTGGACCTAGGAGTAATGGCCGTGAAGGGTTGCCTTCACATTCCCTAAAGCTAAACTACTGAAGCTTTACCATCTGATACAGTTTACTGTCACAACCAGAACCCCCCCTTTTTGTGGAGAGGGAGCTTACCCCAGAGCAGAGAATGCAGTTAACGTACTCTAAGCCCCACCGGCAGGGACTTGTGATAATAGACCAATTGTTTTCATCTTCATAGTTATATTCACAATGTTTCGGCCTTCTTCATGTGTTTCTTGTGGAACTCAACAGCCAACACAGAACTTCGAACTGTACCCTTTATTTAATCCACGGGAGGAGATTGTTCAAATTTCGTTAACCAAAAAAACAACTAGTTACCAACCCACCCAAAAATATACGATATGAACTGAGGTGAATGCTTCCATGTGTAATCATCACCAGATCACAGTTCAATCCCAACTACAGATAAGAATAATCAGGAATATTTACTCTAGCTTTACTCTTGCACCTAATCAAAGCTAATGGATTTAGAACGAACTACCCGTGGTTTAATTAATGTACCCCGTGGGTTAATTAAAGGGTTTACTTTGAGGTTCTGTTTAAGCTTCCAAGTTCCATATGAAACACCTGAAGAAGGCTGAAGGACAAATCGGTCGAAACGTTCAGAGTATAACAATGAAGACAAAAGTCCGAGAATTTGTCTATCTGTTTGTTCACCTTTATATGGTATCACGTACTTTTTTTTTAATCTAAAAAAGATAATTTTCAATCATATCTAAAAAATCCATAGATAGAAATCTAACGGGTGCTTCTATTACAGGTCAGAGGGGAGACAGGAGTAATGGCAATGAAGACTCATTACGGTTAATCCGCTCCCAAAATTGCCTTAAGCCTGATTAAGTTAATCGTTATAAAACTTATATGAGTAAACAACACATTCGTTTTACAGGCCAAATCACACACACATATATACATAAATATATACATTCATACATACATCGATAGATAGATACACATACAAACATATATATATACATAAATATATACATAAATATATGAATGTATATATATATATATATATATATATATATATATATATATATATATATATATATATACATTCAGGCACAAACTTACATATATACATACATACTATTACACATTTATATATATATATGCCCAAACAAATACGCATGCAAACATATGTACACACATACATACATACATACATACATACATACATACATATAAACACATATATACATTCATACACACATGCATATATATGTATATACACATACACATACATACATCAATATTTATATACACACTTACATATATACACACACTCACACAAACATATGTATATATACAAACATACATACATACATATATATATATATATATATATATATATATATATATATATATATATATATATATAGGCAAACACATGCAGACATACATATATATTTACACACAGACACATACTCATATATTTATATATACATACACGAACATCTATGTAGATACAAGCATATATAATGCACACACAAACACATACGTATATAAGTACATACATACACGCATCTGTACATACATACACACATACATATATATACACACGTACAAGCATATATACATATGCACACAAACACATACATACATATATACATGCACACATCTATACATACATACACATATACATATACATACACACATTCATACATATGCATACATCTGCAGATATATATATATATATATATATATATATATATATATACGTACACATAGATGCACACGTATATATATATATATATATATATAGTGTCTTTATAAATTTATTAGATACACACGTATATATATATATATATATATATATATATATATATATATATATATATATATATATATATATATAGTGTCTTTATAAATTTATTTTGGCGGAGAATATTACTATATTCTCCGTCTCGTCAGATGAAAAAATAATATGAATAAATAAATATGATATTCCTCATAGAATCTATAAAAAATAATCCACACTCACTGTCTTTGGACGCTGACTGGATATATATATATATATATATATATATATATATATATATATATATATATATATATATATATATATATATATATATATATACAAGCACACACACTCACACAAGCATTTATAGGTATTTATTAACATTAAGATTCTTTAATTCGCATCTAGGAGATAATTACAAAGAAGCCATGTAGGATTATCCAAACAAGTCTATGTGATCACAATGATACAATGTTTTTTTAAAAAATTATATGAATTCTGTGACACAGGAATATTTGAGAAGGGCTTGGATCTTAGTAAATCATTGAATATCAGCTCTTCAGTATTCCATTGATTTTTATCGACTTTCAAAGCCACTGCTTTTGATAAAGCTCTGACTTGATTCTCCGAATTTTTCAGTGTTCGTGTTATACCTTAGCTTTTTTTTTTTCGATCTCCTGACGTATTTTCGTTCATTAGAATCTATGTATTTACCTAACCCCTCCGCACAAGCATGATGCGATACAAGGTCATTTTTATGCGGAGTTTAACAGGTTTGAATTCAGAGTTTTTCCTTCTCCTAGACTGGTTGCCATACAGAAGTCAAAGAACTCAGTCTTCCCTACTATTTGCCCGTAGCTGCAAAGAGAATAGTTAGATTTATATCTTTCCCATGAGTATTAGCACAACGGGAAATGTAAACGGCCGAGTCAAGGATTCGAACTCGTGTCGTCATGTTGATTTCCTACGATAATAACTGTTACACAATGAGCGCCTCCCATGCATTTGAATGTACCTCCATTTTGCTTTAAATACGCCCAAAAAGAAGTAATCCCTAATTATTTTTCTTTTAAATCAAAGATAGCACGAATTTAATATTTCTAATGGAAGGTTATGCAATCAAAACGAACGTTATTAGGCATTATTTATTGCCAAATCATACAGCATTGAAACTCTGTTATAAGAATGTAACAAACTTGTCGGCCAGGCTTAGAACACGCTGCCTATATCACCCAGCAGTAAGACCCCTAACTAAAAAAGGTGTGTCTTGTGTATAAGGCGAAACTGCTTCAGCTAACGAGTCTCTAGTTTTGGAGATCTACAGACTGTGAATATTCCTTCAAAGCCATTACTCCCAGGTCTACTCTAGCCTGGAATGGCAATAACTGTTAGGGTTTCATCTATGGGTCAATTAGTTGGTTGGCTGGTTGGTTGGATTTTATGGCATATCAACCTCTGTAGGTTATTTAACGCCAAATCCATTTTTATACAAATAATCAATTCTATTTCGAACAATTCAGTTTAGCATGAGTACATGGTTTAATTGTCAAAAACATTTTATTTCAAGCTATTCAGTTAAATCAAACAGTTCTATTTCAAACAATTCAGTTTAGCCAAAGTGCAGTTTAATTGTTAAAAACAGTTATATTTTTTTTTAATTTAGTTTTGCATAAGTACGCAATTTAGTTTTATTTGACTCATAGACAGGGCCCGATCATGTGCCACCACTCCTGGTTAGAGTGCACCTGGGAGTGATGGCAATAAAGGAGTACTCCGCATTCCCCTAAGCTCCTAAATTACTGGAACCGTACCATCAAATTGTTTTGTGTCATATCCAGGACACTTGGTAAGGGAGTCCTTCCCCTCTGCAGAGAAGCAGTTGGTATATTCTGCCGCCCGAGGCGATTGGGCAGTAGGGTGGTAGAATCAGTTAGGCTCTTATCTATGGACCAATAGGTCCGTTTAAAAAACTAATCGTATTCAATGAAAATACTTGATGCCATATAACTGTAAAATTACTCGAAGCTATAATTATTTACTAAGGATTATTATTACTAAATTGAAACTATAAACCTGTGTCCAAACAAATACCAATTATTCATCATCATGTCGCGCCATCAGCACGGATATCCCTGACCCTCTCTCGCTACCCTTCCCTATCGTCCATCGCTTCCAGCAGGTCCTCGGGGCTACATCCCGTATCTACACAGAGCCGCTGTATGTAGGTTCGAGCTAGTCGTCCTACCTTTGCTCGGCCATGAAGGGGTCCACAAGAGTACATCACTTATGAGCTCGTCCCTACTTCTCCAGCAGTGTCCCGCATGTCTGGTTCGTCTAATTTTGATAGTTTTCGTGATGGGTGGCAGGTGGTCGTATAACTGCTTTGTGGGGTGTTGGCTCTAGGACTTGCTCAATATTGCTCGCAGCATTCTTGTGTAAATAGAAATAATTATTTGAAGCCATATAATTATTTGTATTAGATAGGAATACTTGAAATCATATAATTATTTGTATTAGAGAGGAATACTTGATATCATTTAACCGCGTGCAAAACATCTAAAAACAACTCTTTCGAAACAACAACACAAAAGATATAAATATAAATGTTCTATGAACACAATTACCAAACTTGTCGTCATAAAATAAGCATAGGCAGGTTGACATGCCTTTAAAGTCGATCAATCAATCTTTCTTTTTAAAACCCTTTTATCTTTTAATAAGCGATTTCATAGAATGTCTCGCAAATTAGCTAATCCAATTAGGAACGAAACTGTTGACTTAGACAAATCATATAACGGTTAAAACAGAAACTTGTTTGAAGCGTGAAGAAGTGTTTGTTATGGCAACACAATTTTATAGAGAGCCCGGCTAGATAAACAAACTGATCAAACACAGCATATATATATATATATATATATGCTGTGTTTGATATATATATATATATATATATATATATATAATACTATTCATATTTACGCATGCACAGTTCTGTAGTCTGTGGAGGTCTTTCTATATTTGTATGGACGTGTGCATTTTTTTTTTTTTTGGTGAGGAGGGATGTCTTTGTTTTTTTGTTTGTGTTGTTTGTTGTTGATTTTTTCTATTTTATTGTTTTGTTTTGTTTGTTTGTTTATTTATATATTTATTTATTTATTCATTCATTTATTGAAAAATCCATCACATCGATAACGCATCAGAGAATACAACACCAGTTATCGATTTTAGCGTCCGATCAATTTCGTTCAATCTGTTTATGTACATATATGAAGAAATACTTAGCGCAACGGTTATCGTCATAGAAAAAGGGAAACGGCGATCCAAGTTCAAATCCCAAACAGGGCTTTTTGCTTTTCGAAAAGGGCTAATGAAAAAGTCATGAATCGATCTATTCTTCCGCCAGCTATGGGTACAGATAGGGCAGACCGAGCTATTTAGCCTTGGTAAGGCAACCAATCAAGGAGAAGGAAAAATCTGAATTCAAACTCGTCGCTCTCTGCGTATATCATTTCCAACTCGTTGTTGACGCTTTGGGTAAATCCTCATCCTCATCATGTCGTGCTGCACTCACGGATTTCCCTAACTCTCTCTCTCTCTCTCTCTCTCTCGCCATTCGTATCCATCATCCATCGCTTCCGGCAACTCTTCTAGTCTATACCCTGTTGTAGATAAGTTCTAGCAGGTCGTCCAACACTTGCACGTCCGTTTGAAGGGATCCATAAGAGTACATCGCTTATGAGTTCATCCTTGCTCCTCCAGCATTGTCCGGCAAGTCTTGTTCGTCTTATTTGGATTGTCTTTGAGATGGAAGGTAGTTGGCCGTACAGCTGCTGTTTTGTGGGATGTTGCTTCCAGGATTCGTTTAATATAGCTCCGAGCACCTTTGTGCAATTGCCGTCAAGCGTTTTCTCTATACGCTTTGTCAGCATCCAAATGGTACATATACTAGTATGGACACAGCCACTGCTTGGAAAAAATTGCGTTTTATTTTATTGGATCGGTCTGACTTCCATATGATCGATAGCCTCAGTAGACAGAAACAAAATTTTATAGAGCGTTACGAAAAGAATGTCGTTGATAATGAATGTAGGTAGATCTAATGAAACTGCATTTTAATTGAATGGATGGAGTATTCCAAGTTTTTTCATCACTTTTATTATTTTTCAGTTATAATGATTCGGCCGATATATTCTTCGGCCTTCCCAGTTCTGTTTTAAAAATCGCTTACTTACCGCCATTTTCTTATTTCTGTTTTTTTTTGTTTGTTTGTTTGTTTTTTTTTTTTTGCAATCTTCTTACTGTCTTTTGCAGTGGAGTGATGGTCAGCAACATTATATCGCTAATTATAGTGAGTTCGGTTCTCCCTGGGTGGCCAAATGTTAGCCTTGTGACTGACAAAGCTAAACTCAGACAATGACAGTGTGTCTTCCGAAGCTAACATACTAGTTATGCAAATCACGATTAATATAACTTCAATCCTCATTGGGTAACTATATCTATTGTCCATTGAGCTGAGTAAATTACAAGCGCTCCCGTTGCGGAGCAGTGGTTAACTTAATCTTACGAATAATGACTATTGCTCTGGGTTCGATCCCTAATGAATTACCCACAATTTAACCGATGCCACATAAAGTTAATCAAGTAAATTGTCTTGAATAACAGACTGCATATGATTCACAGGACTGAGTATTAAGGTTGCAGTGGAAAAAGTTCGTTCATTTACGTTAAAAGATGACAATTTTCACGCACATATACACTGGAGGTGCCCGTGGTGTAATAGATATCTTCGTAGGAAATGGACACGGAGATACGAGTTCAAATCCTGGAGTAGGCTGATTGCAATTCACATAGTAAAAATATCCCGGGCTTCTATTGCCTTGGTTAGGCAACTAGCCCAGGAGAAGGAAAATTCTGAATTTAAACCCGTTTTAACTTCGAGAATTAATTTTTTATGGCGGACTTTTTGTCCTCATCTTGGTAGTTTTTTTGTTGTTCTTCTCACTACGTTTCGGCCAAATTTCACCTCTGGCCTTCTTCAGGTGATTTACTGCGACCTCGGATAGGAATGCTTGTAACCGTATCCCCAGTAATTACTGCCTTCCATAGTTGTTGTCTATCGCATCACGGCTTGGGTAGGAATTGAAACCGCTATCTTCTGACAATGCTCACCTGGAACCGTAGAGACTCAACGCCTCTATCCGCTGCCCCACGGACCCCGAAGGGCGATCAAGGGTGGATATTTTGGTCTTATAAATCCAGTTATTTGTTCTCCTTATCGTTAAACTCCGTTTAAAAATTGATTTTGTGTCACATTCTGTCCGTTCGGAGAGGTTGGTAATTACATACATACACAAACAATAATTCTAAAAGACTCGTGTCCTTGGTATGACTTTAAAGTATCCCGTGGTGAGACTCCACTTCTTAAGCTTTTGAAATTACGGAGCACCCTTTTTGGCCCTTAATTCCAAGTGCATCCTGATTTGGGGTAGTACTAATGTTAGGGACCAATGTATTGGTCAAATAGATTTGGTCGAAAATAATAAGTTTTAAAATAGAATGCTTGAAACCATTTAAATGTGTAAAAACAAATGATTATTATTAATAAATAGTAACATTTACTTAAAACCATTTAGTTTTACAGGGTATCGGCTCATTGGTTCGTGGGTAGAGTGTTCGCCAATGATTCGGGAGACCGGAGTTCAATCCCAGGTCGGGTCATACCAAAGACTTTTAAAATGGTACTTGATACCTACTTGCTTAACACTCAGCATTATTAGGTCCGTGTCAAGGGTAAAGTGGAGCAATCCAGGGAAAGGAGTAGCGTCCTCCCCTGCGCCTTGGTGTTGTAGCTATTGAAAAGAGAACCTTCCGGTCGCCCTCGACAATGGTCGCCAAATTTACTTTACTGAGACAAGCGCAATGGCGATCATTTTGAACACGTCCTGTACAAAATGCATCCTTTGAACAAGAGAGATAAAATCAATGTTTTTTTTTAATTGTTATTATGGCAGCTTCCAGGACATGCAACATTTTTAGAGTTTCTTGTCTCAGTAATAAATCATTATCATATTATAGGGCTGTATTTATTTCATGACAGTTTTGAATTATTTTTTTTCCAAATAAGTAGTGACGCAAAATATTTGTTTTCTTTGTTGAAGGTATTGTGATCGAGGATTAATAGTTGTTATAGAACACTGTTTTCAAATCTGAAACAAAAATGAACACAACATAATAAGTAGTAGAGTTATTAAGTCCCATGTATATTGAGTCACCCTATATTAACAGTCACATGTGTCCCATGTATATTGAGACACCCTATATTAGCAGTCACATGGGTCCCATGTATATTGAGACACCCTATATTAACAGTCACATGTGTCCCATGTATATTGAGACACCCTATATTAGCAGTCACATGGGTCCCATGTATATTGAGACACCCTAAATTACATCGGTGCACTTGATATGACTGTGCAAACAAATGATCATTGACAGATAAAAACGTGAAATTTCACACTTAAGTCGGTTTAGGCTGTAGAATACACCAACTACATCTCTGCAGAGGGATAAAACCCTCGCAAAGAGTGCCCTAACAAATGATATTAAACAATCAGATAGTGAGGCTCCAGCGCTGGAGCTTTTGGAAATACAGAGGACTCCATCATTGCCATTGCTGCTGGGTTCACTATGCCCGAAGTGGTAGCACCAGATAGGGTCCTATCTATGGGTCAAATGAAACTGTTTGAAATTTGAACTGAGTGAAAACAAATGTTTTTGCCTTTCACAGGCCATCATCAGGGGTTGTTAGCAAGAGTAAACATGGCTTTTTTAAAAAGTTTTTTCAGTTTTTTATAACTTTGCAAAAGCGCCCGGGACAATTTCGGTAAATTTATCCACCAACTCCAACCTAAAACTAAAACACTTTTCAGGAAACTTGGAAGGATCCTACTGAAATTATATAGACAAAATGTGTCTTTATTATTTAATCAAACATGGGTAGAGTGTTCGACAATGATGCAGAAGACCGGGGTTAAATCCCAGTTCCAGTCATACCAAAGACCTAAAAAAATGGTACTTGATACCTCCTTGCTCAACACTCAGTATTATAAGGTACGTATCAAGGGTAAAGTGGAGCAATCCAGGGAAGTATCGCCCTCCCCTACACCTCGGTGTAGTAGCTATTAAAAAGGGAGCCTTCTGGTCGCCCTCGATTATACTTTTTGAGTGTATCAAAAAAATATATATATACGACTCACACGTCTACATGAAGGTCTAAAAACTGAAACGTTGGCAAATAATTCTATAATCAAGATCAACCTCTTTCTGTTTTTTCATTTCTGTACATTTTCATGTACACACACACACACACACACACACACACACATATATATATATATATATATATATATAATAGACAGAGAGAGAGAGAAAGAGAAAGTGAGTGAGCAGTTGCAACACATCTACCTCCGACATTTTAAACTGTCACCTGTGCGGTGAAGTCTGTCTTTTTTTTTTTCTTTTTCTTTTTCAAGATGCGATCAGTTTCGATTATGACTTGAACCAGAAATGTCTCTTAAAGGTTAACAAACAGACTGAGAGATATTTTTAGCGGTTTTTCTGCCACTCTCTGACGAATAACATCTTTCAATTCTTCAATGCTTTTTTTCTTTTTAATCGATGAACCTGTAGTTCCGAAAACTTCGATCTATAGCGGTATCGATTTTCTACCCGGAACAGCATCCTTCCAAAGTAACTTGAACTGAGCACGAAAAGCTCACAGTGTAGCAATCAAAGATTCACCAGTTTTCAAAAGAGTTTTAACGGCAAGCATACGGTGTGCACTTGACCAAGTTGCGATAGTAACTATATATATATATATATATATATAAGTTGTTGTTGGCGACCTTCGTCGAGGGTGACGCAAAGGCTCTCTTTTCAATAGCTACAACACTGAGGTGTAGGGGGGCGTCACTCCATTCCCTGGATTGCTCCACTTTATCCTTGATCCATACCTTATAATGCTGAGTGTTAAGCAAGGACGCATCAAGTACCATTTTTTGAGTCTTTGGTATGACTCGACCTGGGATTGAACCCCTGTCTCCCGGACCATGGGCGAACACTCTACTCATTACATCAAATATGAATACATATATATAATATATCAAATATGAATGCATATACACAATATATTGGCATTAATATAAATATTAATAGTGAATATAAGCAGGACGGAGCTACCATTACCATTTGCTAAGTTTAATTGCACCACATAGGTGACAGTCTAGAATGTGGGAGATATCTCTGTCCCATTATATATATATATATATATATATATATATATATATATATTTCTTTTTCTGCAAGAAAAAGAAATAACTTAAAAACAAATTCTTTTGTTGACCTATTCATTTTAAAGTATTTGTTTTTTCTTTCATTAAGTTATTTCTTTTTCTTCATCACGTGTTTCTGACGTTTTACGTTGTCTTCAGGGAGTAAATCCTGAAGACGGCGTCAAACGCCAGAAACACGAGTTATAGAAAAAGAAATAACTTAAAAACAAATTCTCTAGCGAACATATTTATTTTAGAGTATTTAGAGCATATATATATATATTAAAAAAGTTTCCAGACTTTTGTCGTATGAGCACTTTTATTGATAATACACACATAAAACTCTAGTCCCTTCCCAAGTAATCTCCTCCGGCTGCAATGCTCTTGTTGAACCGTCCCAACAACTTCTGGAAGACCCCATGAAAGTCCTCTTGTGTGAGCGTGTCAATCACCTTCGTCACAGCTTCTTTCATCTCCTCAATTGTCTCATAACGACAGCCTCTGAGCTTAGGGAATAACCAAAAGTCAAAGGGAGCAAGGTCTGGACTAAAGGGAGGCTGAGGAACTGTCTGATGCCCATCTTGGTAAAATAGTCTGTGTCAAGGATGAAGTTGTGGACTGGTGCATTGTCCTGCTGGATTTCCCACAGACCTGATTTGAGGAGTGCTGGCCTCTTCCGATGGAATCTCCTCCTGAACTCCCTTAAAACCTCAACATAGTAATCCTAGCCCTAACCCATGTGACCAATAAACTCTGGTCTATTGACTTCCTTACTCCTCCCACACCTCTCATCATCCCTCACAAACTCCTTGCCTTCCTTGAATCTCTTATGCCACTCAAAAACTGATGCTCGATTCATGCAAGATGGTCGAAAAGCAGTCTGAAACATTCCATACGTTTCTGTGGCATTTTTTCCAAGTTTAAAACAGAATTTTATTGCATATCGTTCTTCTAAAGTGTCCTCACTCCAGATTGCATTTTTGAAATTCACCAGCTGTGACAATCAGGCTTTAGTAGGGTGTATTCCAATTGCTTCTGTAGCTGTTCATTTGGACCTGAAATTATAGAAATTGGTCAGTCATCTCATAAGATGTATAGTAATAACATAGTGAATTTTCAATTGTCTACGATAATTTTAAATGCCTGTACAAAAAAGTCTGGAAACCTATTGAAGGCACCTCGTACACACACACATATATATATGTGTATATATATATACTACTGAAGTTCCATTTTATGACCATCTTGGAAATATTTACGTTCAGACTGATGGCGTATCTATGGGGTCTGTCCTAGGCCCAATTTTCAGTAATTTCTACATGTCCGATCTCGAAAATAGAATTTTTAATAGCACAAAAAAACCTCTAATATACCTAAGATATGTTGATGACACCCTTATTCTTACTGATAATATTAACGAAATCAACATACTACAAGACACCTTCCAAAACAATTCAGTCCTTAACTTTACTCATGAAGTAAACGAAAACAATAAAATTTCCTTTTTAGATGTTCTCATTGATGCTAACAACAATAATAACTTCACTACCTCCACTTACAAAAAACCCTCTAGTAACAACTCCTGTACCCTCAACTTTAAAAGTGAATGCCCCTTCAGATATAAAAAAGTGATTATTCATAATCTAATATCCCGTGCCAAACTAATCTCCTCCTCCAAAACAATATTTTATAAAGAGGTAGAAAACATAAAACAGGCTCTCATCAACCATGGGTTTCCTAACCATATTGTTGATGAACAAATTAAACGTATGATCAAAAATGTTAACCAACAAAATAAACAGCGTACTACTCCATCCAGCCAACAAACATATATCAAACTTTTTTATCGTAACCAAATGCACTACAATTACAAATCCGATGAAAAAATCTTGAAAACATTGATTCACAAAAACATACTCCCCACTGATCCTAATAAAAAAATAAAACTCGTTATATATTATAATAAGTTTAAAACCTCGAATCTAGTCATTAGAAATAATTCCTCTCCCTCGATTGGAGTTTTGCAAAAAACCAACGTTATATATAAATTTAAATGTCCTTTAGGAGATTGTATCTCTGATAATAATAATATATATGTTGGTTTAACCTCAACTACCCTGTCGAGGAGACTTACAATGCACCTTTCAGACACAAGTTCAATAGCTCAGCATTTAAAAAAACATTCATGCCCAACGGCACAGCTACGGAAAATTCTCACCGACAACACAACAATATTAGAACATCAAAATAATAAACAAAACTTCAGATTCTCGAAGCATTACATATCAGAAACCTGCAGCCAACACGTAATAGAATTAATTTTCAAACCAGTGCTAATGTACTTAAATGTCTTTAGCTACTGGCACTAAATATAGAATCACATTCAAAAACAAACGCCAAAAACCTTCAACGGCAAAGACGCCCTTACACAGTTGTAATATGCTAAAACAAAAGTTACATCACTTTTGTAGTAGATCCTCCCCTGATGATGGCCCAAAATCGGGCAGAAAGTACTAGGGATACATGCAACTATGGACAATACATAAATCAATTCCCCCAGAATACAATAAAAGTAATACGGGAATTCGAACGGATCCAAAAGAAAATATGTAGACATAAAATGTCTATTATGTTTAATGAAATTTGCATATATATACATATATATACAATAAATGAAATAAATCTATAATGGAACTTCTTTGTTAATATATATATATATATATATATATATATTCACGCACTAAAAATCTGCATCAATGAATGGAGCAACGTATACCGCTTAAAATCTTAAAATCTTTTCAAACCCTCACGCCTCCATCTTTATAAATAAGAGAGCAAAAATAATAACTGAATTAAATTTACTGGTACTTGCAAGAGAAAATATCAATAGAAAGGGAATTCGAATATTGAAAGGAATTTCGCATCTGATGATCAAAAACATCGCACAAAATTGAAAGTAAAGTCTGCGAATAAGAACCTTTTTGAATTCGTTTCTGTTGACGTTTTTTGTTTAATGGCATATCAACCTTCGTGGGTTATTTACTACCAAAACCATTCTGGTGAAAGAACAGCAGTGATACTATTTAACCTATAGCTGGGGTAATAAGTGGGTTCATGCCTTTCTCAAAGGTATTAGTCCGAAAGTAACCATAATAGTTCGACTGGAGTTCGAACTCGCTTTTACAATGTCGCAGTCTCGAACGTTAGCTACTACAACATGGATACACCCTCTTGACGGTTTTAATGTGATTTTAACATTTACACATATACACATACACAAAAATATACATACAAATACTCAAACACTCACACACACACAGAGTACCACACACATATATATATATATATATATATATATTTAATTGAACATTTTTTGTATACATATTTTTAGTTAATCCTTTCGAATTGCCGCATTGATCTTATGATATTCGGCGGGAATTGGTTGATAAACCTTCCATAATTAATTATTTCCCAAGTACTTTCTGCTCAACTTTGGGCCATCATCAGGGGAGGATGTATTACAAAAGTTATGTAACTTTTGTATGTACATTACTACTTTGTAAGAATGAGCGTTTGTACTGTTGTATTATGTAGCGTTTACTTTTCGAATTTGTTTCTATAAATAGCGTCAGTAGCTAAAGACATTTAACTTCATTAGAACTGGTTTCAAAATTAATTCTATGAAGTTTGGGTTGTACATTCCTAATATTCGGGTTGATTTTAAGAGGAGGGAGAGATGAGTCATTATAAATATGATGATAATATCAATTGTTTCATTAACAGGTACATTAGTGAATAGATTTTCTACATCCAGTGAGGCTAATATACTATTATTGGGTTTAATTGTATGAAGAACTTGAATTAATTCATGTGTAAATTTTATGTTACATTTACTTGGTAAGTCTGATGAAATAAGTTGTTTCGAAATAACTAATTCATGGAAGATTTATCAACCAATTCCCGCCGAATATAATAAAATTAATACAGCATTCCGAAAAAATATATAGACAAAAATTGTCTATTATGATCAATCAAATATGTATCAATGAGGAAATGCTGCCAAAATATCCATATATATTGAGAGAGAGGGAGAAAGAGAAAGAGGGAGGGTGAGAGGGTGAGAGAGCAAGACAGACAGGCATAGATTAGCCAGAAAGGGGAATTAAATGTCTGTAAGTAAAATGTATATATTGATGAGGATGCGTCGCAAATAATTTTTTAAGTGTCTGGTTGAGAGCCACCATGTATCGCTGTTGGTGATAAGGCTCCAGGTTCACGAAGCTATCTACTGCAAGAATCGAACTCAATCTAAATTGTGATTTGTTGGACGGAACCAACTTCATCCCAAAGGTATCGACGGAGAAAAAGTGTCGAATTGCAATAAAATGAATCTATGAATAAATTTAACAGAACAGTTTTATTATTTAGGCGTATGTCTTGAGAGATTTAAAACATAGTTGAATTTTTAGGTCGATGACTGTCATATGTAGATCTTGTATGTATGTATGTATGTATGTATGTATGTGTGTGTGCGTGCGTGTGTGTGTGTGTTATATGCATATATATATACACATATATACATTCGTATATATATACACATATCCATATATACGCATTCATATTAAGATCTTATATATATATATATATATATATATATATATATATATATATATACCACATTTATACATTCATATATTTACACATTCATATATCTATACCTTTGTATATTTAAATGTATATATATATATATATGTGTGTGTGTGTGTGTGTGTGTGTGTGTGTGTGTGTGTGTGTGTGTGTGTGTGTGTGTGTGTGTGTGCATTCATTAATATATATATATACCTTCATATATATACATTCAGGTATATAAATTAATTTATATCTTTATGTATATGCAGTCATACACACACACAAACATATATATATATATATATATATATATATATATATATATATATATATATATATATATATAAGCAGAAAAATACGGGTATAGGAATTAACGTGTTCAAGAAAAAATATATTTCATTTAGACAAAAAATAACTACCTGATATTTTTAGAGAATGATGTACGACATTTTTAGTTCAAAATCTTGATATAAATCAAAAACGTCATCTTCATAAGCAGGAAAGATCATTAGTTTAACGGCATGTCACCCTTAGCTGGGTTATTCACGGCAAATTCAGTTTAACATTTATTGACTCCGATTATATGCAGTACAAGTATTATTAGCCTTCTTCTCAGTCATTTCAAAGAAGTTAACTTAATGTCTTTAGCACCAATTTCATTAATAAAATTCACTATCATTTTAAACAACTAGATATGTCATATTCAGTTGCAATATCAACGTCTTTAGCACCAATTGCATTAATAAAATTCACTATCATTTTAAACAACTAGATATGTCATATTCAGTTGCAATATCAACGTCTTTAGCACCAATTGCATTAATAAAATTCACTATCATTTTAAACAACTAGATATGTCATATTCAGTTGCAATCTCATCGTCTTTAGTACCAATTGCATTAATAAAATTCGCTATCATTTTAAACAACTAGATATGTCATATTCAGTTGCAATCTCATCGTCTTTAGTACCAATTGCATTAATAAAATTCACTATCATTTTAAACGACTAGGTATGTCATATTCAGTTGCAATATCAACGTCTTTAGCACCAAGTACATCTCCTTGGCCAAGTGGGTAGAGTGTTCTCCAATGGTCTGGAAGACCTGGGTTCAAACCCTTCTTGCGTCATACCAAAGACTTTTAAAATGGTACTTGATACCTCCTTGTTTAACACTCCGCAATATAAGTTTCGTATCGAGGGTAAAGTGGACCAATCCAGCAAAGGAGTGGCGCCATCCCCTACACCTCGGTGTAGTAGCTATTGAAATGGGAGGCTTCTAGTCGTGAACTTACATTAATAAAATTCACTATAATTTTAAACAACTAAATACTTCTTTCTTAGTTGCAATCTCAATGTATTTAGTGCGAAGTGCATTAATAAAATTCCCTCTCATTTTAAACGACTAGATATGTCATATTCATTTTCACTGTCAACATCTTTAACACCGAGTACATTAATAAAATTCACAATAACTTTAAACCTTATCTCAATCAAATCTACTTGACCAATTGATGGGACCCTAACAGGTGTCGTCATTCCGGGTCAGAAAGGACCTGGGCATAAATACCATGAAGAATACTCTACACTCTTTTATCTGTTAATCTTTAGCCTCTTCATCAGATATATCTTAATGTCATACCGTGGACATCTCTTTTTAATGGAGGTCTCTTTGGGCATATGGATTGGTATTCTAAAATCCGCCGACCAGGTGTAGATAAATTCTAAGTTAAGAATTAAGAAATATATTATTATCGATGTTAATCTTCGTACTTTCTTAAAAATTCAATAAGTATGACTTTGAAAGATTCATTGAAAGTTTAATGCACATGTGTAGGAAGAAAGAAAATTTGGAATAAAAGTAATTATCTTGCTTATCGTCTTTAAAATATAAAATAATCCTCTAAGTATTTTATTATCCCGTCTTTTGAAGATTAAAAAAATAAAATGGAAGTTTCTCGACATAAATTAAAATGAATGAACGGATGAGGTTTGTATTTTACTCTCATGACATCGCCTCAGATTTTGATCATTGAAGAAAGACAAGAAAGAAATAGAATATGATACTCATCATTAAAAGAAAGGGAAGCAGTAGAAAGAAAGAAAGAAAGAAAGAACGAAAGAAAGAAAGAAAGAAAGAAAGAAAGAAAGAAAGAAAGAAAGAAAGGCAAATAAGCAAACAAGAAAGAAAAAAAATAAAGTAGATAGATAGATAATGAGCAGAAGAAAGAAAGAAAGAAAGAAAGAAAGAAAGAAAGGTAAATAAGCAAATAAGAAAGGAAAAAAAAGAAAGAAGATAGATAGATAGATAGATAGATAGATAGATAGATAGATAATGAGCAGAAGAAAGAAAGAAAGAAAGAAAGAAACAAAGAAACAAAGAAAGAAAGAAAGAAAGAAAAGCAAATAAGCAAATAAGAAAGAAAAAAAGAAAGAAGATAGATAGATTGATAGATAGATACTGAAACTGATAGATAGATAGATAGATAGATAGATAATGAGCCGAAGAAAGAAAGAAAGAAAGAAAGAAAGAAAGAAAGAAAGAACGCTTATATTGAAAATTTATTTTCCAAGTCGGCTTTTGAATAAAGCGAATGTCACGAAATTTCAATAATTTTTGAAGATCAGCAAATTATTCAATTTTTATAAAATTTTCGGTACTTACTTTCGGTTTAAACAAATTTAACATTTAAATCTGAAATTATCTAATTACACTTATTCATTGATTCCCTTATCGATTTATTTACAGGGAAACGAGTTCTGTATAATTGTAAATAAATGAACAATAACAGTGATCTACAAAAATAAATTGCACAAAAAATATTGTAGGAACGTAAGTGATTAAAAGGATTGCTTTTTTGTAATTTAATAAGGTTTTTTTTTTCTTTTTGTAAATTTATTTGTAAATTTATGTTATCAAAATAAAAAGAAAACCTATAAAATAGGGAATTTCCACGGAGACTGCCAATATTGTATTTTTATGATATATCATAATTAATTTTACGAACTTTAATAAATCAAATAATATTTTCATAATAATATTATCCTGCATGTGATGTTGTAGATGGGATATTGAAAGACACGATGAAACCTTAATTTGGGTAAAAACGAAGGAGAAATATTAATTTTTGATATTTAACAAAATGTGAATTTGTTTATATCATGAAAATTTTAACTGAGCTGTCAAAAATGTCGGAATTATTTAAACTATTTGGTAATCACATTGTACTTTTAAATTTCTTTTTTTTTTCTTTTTTTTTTTTTGGTGGGGGATTGAATATATCCGGTCATTTTTTAGTATTATAGAAAGTGCATTTTCTCACGTGTGCTTAACCCTTTGTTTTCCATACCTCTCTCTCTCTCTCTCTCTCTCTCTCTCTCTCTCTCTCTCTCTCTCACACACACACACACACACACACACACGCTCTCTCCATATTTGCCAATCCCTCCGCTCGGACAGGATATGAAACAAGGTCAATTTTTAAGCGGAGTTAAACAGGTTTGAATTCAGAGTTTTCCTTCTCCTAGACTAGTCGCCTCACCAAGGCTGAAGAACACAGTCTGCCCTACTATTTACCCATAGGTGGAGGAAGAATAATTGGATTCATACCTTTTCCAAGGGTGTTAGTGCTATGTGAAATGCAATCAGTCTCGTCTAGGATTTGAAATATCTATCAATCTATCTATATATGATTTTGTTGTTGTTGTTGCTGTAGGTTCAAAGAGAGAAGGAAATATTTCAACTGAGTACGTCCTCGAAGAGATTTGTATTTCTTTTTAAGATTTATTTATTTATTTATTTCGTTCTTACATACGTGTATGTTTCCAGCATTTTTTCCTTTCGTCAGAGAACATATATGGCGCAAGACCTTGTTAATGAGGTACTCAATGAAACTTGAACTCACTCGTGCTTGCAGTTTGAATGGTTTTCAGTTGGTTATGGGTTTATGTGGCGGTTACTACTCTCTTTTTCTCAGAGTGTGTTTACCTAAACCTGCTTTACCCCTCAACTGATATGTTTTTCGTTGTCTGTGTGTGCGTTGGAGTGGTTTGGGATTTCACTTAGATTTTATGCCTTGTGACATATATGTTCTCCGACGAAAGCAAAAAGCTGGAAACATACGCGTATGTAAGAACAAAATCAATTGACGAATCCTAAAAAAAATCTCTTCGTAGACCTACTCATTTAAAAATATATATATATATTTAGTTGGGCTCCTTTCTCGATAGTTACCATACTGAAGTATAGAGGAGGGCGCTATTCCTGTCCCTAAATCACTCCACTTACCCTTGATTCGTTCCTAATAATGCTGAGTGTTAAGCAATGAGGTATCAAGTATCATTTTTTGAGTCTTCGGTATGATACGAGCTGGGATTGATTCCCGGTCTACCGGTGAACTCTCTAACCATTATGCCAACTTGATGTCTCCTTGCTTATCACGCACAACTATAAGGTACGGATCAAGGGTAAGTGGATCAATCTAGGGAAAAGAGTTGCACCATTCCATAGACCTTGGTGTAGTAGTTATTGAAAAAGGAGCCTTCGGGTCGGCCTCAATTACGGTTGGTCAATAGATAGATAGATAGATAGATAGATGGGGGTTCTCCGTGGCGTAATGTTTAGTGGATTGTGCGTTCGAAATCCAGTTGCACTCTCTCGTTCGGACTGGTACCATCGAGAATAGTGTCACTATTGTTCTTCTACAAGGATGGCTTTGGCATTATATAACCCACGAAGGTTGATATGCCATTAAAAACCGATAAAAAATATATATTTGATAAAAATAAAACGTGAAAACCATTAAGGGGAGTTTTATATATTCATTATCACATTTCTTTCAGTTACAAGTTTTATCAGATAATGTAGAAAAAAATATATTTGGAAACGTAATCGAGAACGTCAATCGTTATGAAATTTTAAGAAGTGATAACCGAAAAACGCTCGAAAATGTCCTTACGACCGTTGTTTAAGCTATGAATTAATTAAAGGAATGGTTGCTTGGTTGCTTGGTTCGTTGAGTTTGACGGGATATCAACCCTTGTAGGTTATTTAATACCAAACCCTGTTTATAGATATATATATGTATCTTAAATATATGATTTGTAAACGGGTCAAAGCTCATTTGTTTATCAACTGTTAATCGGTTTCGAGTATTGCTATCAAACACTAAATATTCTATTCAACATTATTCATTCGTTTGCACGCATTTAAATGGTTCCAAACATTGCGATAATATAATTTAATTTAACAGACATTTTATTGCACACTGTTAAATAATTTCAAGTTTAGAAAATGATTAAATATTCTTGTTTGACCCATAGATTGGATCCTAACAAGTACTTGCACTCCGGGACAGAGTGGACCTGGGAGTAATATCAATGAAGTCGTACTCAACATTTCTCAGAGCTCTAGAATGGAAGCCTCACTATCAGATGGTTAATGTCATATCCAGAAAACTTAGGGGGGTGCGGGGGTGTCTTAATTCATCTGCAGAGATGTATTTATTCTACAGCTCTATCCACATGGGCTGAATTGGAGGATTTAAAATAATTACTTGTGTATGTGATCTTTACAGTAGACATTCAAAGGAACACTTATCTTGGATAAAGCTTCCTTCTTAATCTTTTCTCACTTTCCTTTTAACCCTTTGAACCTGGGCTGCTAGTATTTGAGCCACAACCAAAAAGCCATTTTTAATTACAAGATACTTTTAAAACTTTCTTTGTTTCATTTTCTTGTTTGTTTAATTCTTGTCATTTTCTTTAAGAATAATGGTGAATGCATTTTTTCACAAGAGATAAACCCTTTGTCTTCTATACCTCCCTCTCCCTCTCCCTCCCTCTCTCTCTCTTTCTCTCTCTGTCTCTCTTTATATATATATATATATATATATATATATTTAGGGAGTGTCCGTGGTGTAATGGTTAATGACATGGACAGTAAATTCGAATTCTAGCCGCACTACCGGTCCATTGTCCAAGTGGGTAGAGTGTTTGCCAATGGCCCGGGAGATCCAGGATCCAGGATTCAATCCTAGGTCGAGTCATACCAAAGACCCCCAAATGCTACCTGATGCCTCCTTGCTTAACACTCAGCATTATAAGGTAAGGATCAAGGGTAAGTGGAGCAATCCAGTGAAAGGAGTAGCGCCTTCCCCTACACCTCAGCGTAGTAGATAATGAAAAGATGCCATCGGGTCGCCCTCGACTAAGGACGCCAACTTCGTTTTTACTAATAAGAAAGGTATGAACCACCTAATTCCCCCATCAATGGGTTAAATAGTTTCACTATCTAAAAGTACCTGGTTAGCCGAGGATCCCTCCTTCTACGTCACTATTGCCTGTAAAATGTTGTAATTTGTTGCTTAACAGACCTCCAAGGCCCTAAGAATTGAATAAATCTCCCTGTAAAAAAAGTAGCCGTCGATTGTAAAGTTGCCCGCGTCTTTAAGAGAGTTGTCGGAGACACAGTGAAAAAAAACGAGATGAAGAGTTGATGACATCATGAAATTGTTCATATCTAGAAAAGAAAACTCAGACTCGTGGTCACAGAAAATACCACTGATCCTTTAGCTTCATAAGGTAACAGCTACTTTTTCGTCACCCCTTCGTTTCTTTACAACCTTTGAGTTCCTTGTAACCCTTACAGGTACTCTTAGTCTTATTAGAAATAGCAACGGCCTCATTCTGTCAATAATGCTTCATTCCTGACCTCTTCTGTTTGAGATATTCAAGCAAATGACAATCAAAAATTTAGAAAAGAAAAATGAAAAGAAAAACAACTGTATGGATACTTTAAACGACAAACGAAAGAAATTGCACACATGATGACTTGAACATGGCTGCGCTGAGGAAACCTCCAGAGAGAAACTATTTTAAATAGCAGCACAAAAGTATACAATAAGTATGTGTTAACAAAACTCTTCACATGGACAGGGTGAGGTACAGGGTCAATTTAAAGCAGAGTTTAACTGGTAAGACTGATAGGTTTGTTTTCTTTTTGTTTAATGGCATATCAATCTACGTGGGTTATTTAATGCCAAAGCCATCATTGTAGAAGAACATAGCTGGGAAGATTAGAGAGTTCATGCCTTCCACAAAGATATAAGTACGAAAGTGGAGATAATACCATGTATAGAGTTCGAACTTGCTTACGACGAAGGTTAGCCACAACGCCATAGAAACTTGAAGGTTAGCCACTACGCCATGGAAACCTCGCCCAAGACCGATTGAGAAAGAATAAGGGTAAAAAGACAAAGAAAAGAAAGGAAGAAAAGAAAGGTTTTAACGAAAAGAGAGAACATATTTTCCAAACCCCTCCGCAACGGACATGAATTGAGTCAAGGTCAAATTTTCAGCCGAGTTTAACAGGTTTTAATTCAGAGTTTTTCTTCTCTTAGATAGGTTGTCTTACCAAGGCTAAAGAACCCAATCTGCCCAACTATTTACCCTTACCCGGAAGGAGGATAACTAAATTCATGCCTTTTCGCAAGGGTATTAGTGCTATGTCTAATGCCATCAGCCTCCTCCAGAATTTGAAATCGTGTCGCCGTATCCATTTCTTACGACGATAACCATTACACTACAAGCACCACCACAAATACTAATTATGTCAAAGGAAAAGTTGGATGATTCGCAGAAGAATTGCAAGTGTCTGTTTAGGGGTAACAAAGATAAAACAGTTAATCACATAATAACCGAATGCGATAAGTTGGCCTGAAAGTCGATGCACGACAGGGTGAGAAATGTGATCTACTGAGAATTGAGCAAAAGATTCGAGATCTTAAGATACAAACAGCTCGCCCACCTTGCTATACGAGGATCATTAAATAAGTTTCCAGACTTTTTTCGTATGGGTACTTTTATGGATAGTACACACATGAAACTCTAGTCCCCTTCGAACTCTAATCTCCTCCGGCTGCAATGCACGTATTGTACCGTTCCAATAACTTCTGGAGGGTCCTCTTGTGTGAGCGTGTCAATCACCTTCGTCACAGCCACTTTTATCTCCTCAATTGTCTCATAACGACAGCCTCTGAGCTTAGGGAATTACCAAAAGTCATAGGAAGCAAGTTCTGGACTATAGGGAAACTGAGGAACTGTCTTGATGCCCATCTTGGTAAAATAGTCTGTGATAAAGATGGAGTTGTGGACTGATGCATTGTCCTGGTGGAAATGCCACTGACCCGATTTGGAGAGTGCTCGCCTCTCCCGACGGAATATCTTCCAGAACTCCCTTAAAACCTCAATATAGTAACCCTAACCCTAACCCTTTGGCTAATCAACTCTGGTGTATTGACTTCCTTACTCCTCCCACGCCTCTCATCATTCCTCACAGACTCCCGACCTTCCTTGTATCTCTTATACTATTAAAAAACTGATGCTCGATTCATGCAAGATGGTCGAAAAGCAGTCTGAAGCCTTCCATACGTTTCTGTGGTATTTTTTCCAAGTTTAAAACAGAATTTTATTGCATATCGTTCTTCTAAAGTGTCCTCTCGTCCAGATTGCATTTTTGAAATTCACCAGCTGTGACAATCAGGCTTTAGTAGGGTGTATTCCAATTGCTGCTGTAGCTGTTCATTTGAAGCTGAAATCATAAAAATTGGTCAATCATCTCATAATATTTATAGCAATAACACACTGAATTTTCAAGAGTCTACTACAATTTTAAATGCCCATACGAAAAAAGTCTGGAAACCTATTGAAGGTACCGCAACTATTCTTCTTAAAGAACAGCTTTGGCATTAAATAACCTGTGAAAGTTGATATACCATTAAAACAGAGAAATCAAACCAATTCCGACCAGAATTGAGTGTTAATGAACAAAAACAAAGAATTTGTTATTTTGTAGTTCCCATGCACCATGAAGTAAAAATAAAAAGAATCGAAAAGCTAGATGAATACTAGAATCTTGCCAGAGAACGTGAAAAGCTGTAGAACATAAAAGTGACGGTGATACCAATTGTAGTTGGGGCACTTGGAACGATCCACAAAGGCATGGAAAAAGAGACTGTGGAAACCAGCGATCACAGGAAGAATCAAGACCATTCAGACCACACAACTGTTAAAATAACGAGGATAATTCGGAGAGTCCTTGGTAACAGTCGTGTCTATCATTTTCGCAAAAATTAGGAAGTATTACAAAGATTACGATTAGGTTAAAGAGAAGAGGGTTTGAATATTACGGAGACCTGCTGTCACTTAATCTCCCATAGAAGCAACCAACTGATATTGAATTATAAGAAACTTTCTAGCAATGACTAGTGAAACTAACTTGGACATAATCGTCCCTTTATGGTGGACACATTTCAAATATTCACATATATTCTTCTATAAAAACGGGCTCATTCACACATCTCTCTCTCTCTCTCTCTCTCTCTCTCTCTCTCTCTCTCTCTCTGTATATATATATATATATATATCTTCTTTACATAGTATTTTTCTTTTCTCGCCATCTTTCTCTCAATCTCTCTCTCTCTTCCTTACTTAGTATTCTCTCTCCTTCTCTCTCTTCCTTATTTAGCGTTTCCCCACCTCTTTCAATCTCTTTCATCCTTTCTTAGTATTTTTCTTCTCTTTCTTTCTCTCTCTCTCTCTCCCTTAGTATTTTTCTTCTCTCTCTCTCTCTCTCCCTCTCTCTCTCTTCCTTTGTATGTTTCTCTCTCTTTTTCTCTCTCTTAGTATTTTTCTTTCTTTTTTTCTCTCTCTCTCTTCCTTTCTTGGTATTTTTCTTCTCCCCCTCTCTCTCTCTTCTTTTCTTAGTATTTCTATTCTCTCACACACACTTTTTCTCTCTTACTTAGTTTTTTTCTTCTCTTCCTCTCTCTCTCTCTCTCTCTCTTCCTTTCTTAGTATTTTTCTTTTCACTCTCTCTCTCTCTCTCTTTCTCTCTCTCTCGCTATCTATCTATCTTGCTTGCTTAGTATTTAGCCTCTCTCTCTCTCTCTCTCTACCGCACAGACACATGCACTCGCAAGCTTACACACCCAAATAAGTCATTTGTAATGCATCAGAATTCACCCCATATCTACATTCTCAGTCATGTGCAGACCCCTCATCCACCCTCATCCAACCGAGACGTACAGCCTCCAGTCCCCAACATCTAGCCTCCTTTAACTATAAGAGAGATGCACGCAATTTTCTGCTTGAAGCCAGTGGGAAAGGAAAGAGGGTTGGATTTCGTTTCACTGAAATATCTGAGAAATGAGAGAGAGAGAGAGAGAGAGATAGAGAGAGAGAGAATCCAGAGCAATATGAATAGAAAGACCGATAGATAGGTTTCTTATTCTTTTCTTTTTTCTTTTTTTTTTTTTTGTTTAATAGCAGATCAAACTTTGTGGGTTATTTAATGCCACAATCATCCTTGCAGAAGAACAACAGTGATACTATTTAACCCAAAGCTGG
The DNA here is from genome assembly GCA_963585895.1 of Sepioteuthis lessoniana. Classification (NCBI taxonomy): domain Eukaryota; kingdom Metazoa; phylum Mollusca; class Cephalopoda; order Myopsida; family Loliginidae; genus Sepioteuthis; species Sepioteuthis lessoniana. Next base: position 73,174,150 of record OY757933.1, read on the forward strand.
GAAGAGAAGAGGGTTCATGCCTTTCCTAAGGATATTTGTACGAAAGTGAACACGATAACGTGATTGGAGTCCGAACTTGTTTACAACGAAATTGAAGTCCAGCACATTAGCCACTAGGCCGTGGGAACATCCCGCAAGACTGACAGGGAAAGGAACGGACGTAAAAAGACAAAGAAGAGAAGAAGAAAAAGATTTTAACGAAAATAGAGAAGTGAAAAAGTATTTACCCAATCCCTCCGAACAGGATGTGACACAAGGTCAATTTTTTAAAGCGGAGTAAAGTCGATTTAAATTCAGAGTTTCCCTTCTCCTAGACTGGCTGCCTAAACAAGGTAAATGAAACCCGTTTGTATTACTATCTACTCATAGTTAAGTTGAGAACATCTGGTTTCATGCCTTTCTCACGGGCATTAACACCAAGGTAAAAGCAAACAGCTGCGTCCTGGGATTGAACTCGGGTGGCAGATTCAATTTTCTTACAACGATAACCGTTGTGCTAAGAGATTCCTCGGAGATGTTGAGAGTAAGAAGAAAGAGTCATCAAAGATCAAGTAAATAGAAGAGAGAAAAAAGAGAGATCTCTAACCGACTCGTGGAGAGATCTGCTTTTGTGCATCTGTTCTTTCTTTGATTTTTGAATGTTGTGGTGTTTTCAAACCCAACCCCTACATTTCAAAACATCTTCACGCACTTAAAAAAATTGTGTAATGTTATAGGCGCCTCCAACCACGAGTGAACCTGCTGCCAGGATGTGTGACCAACAATTTTTATTGTTGGTCACACATCCTGGCAGCAGATCAATCATGAGAACTCTCATGGTTGGTGTGAGAGACGGTTACACACGTGACTCGAGAATTTATTTTTTATGGAATCAATTGATAATAGTTTAGTAGTTACTTAGAAGACTACAAGACACGACCAAAAATTCACGGCTAAACAAGATCGCCTTCTTTTAGGATGGGCTATCTTTTTCCTTGATCAACTTGAAAATACCACTTCAAATGTTCTTGCTTTTGATCCCGGTCCAGAAAGAAATTGTAAAATATGACAAATACGCTTGCAAGTATTCCTATCAAATACTAATTGAGGTTTCTGCTTTTCAATATTAAATCTAGTACTTTTTTCCTTACTTTTATTCCATATTGGCTCAGGGAGATTAAGTAAAGTACAGTTGTCTCCCTTTAGTCGAGGGCGATCTGAAGGCTCCCTTTTCAGTAGCTACTACACCAAGGTGTCGGGAAGGTCGCCACTCCTTTCCCTGGATTGCTCCACTTAACCCTGGATACGTACCTTATATTGCCGAGTGTTAAGCAAGGAGGAATCAAATACCATTTTTAAAGTCTTTGGTATGACGCGACCTGGGATTGAACCCAGGTGTCCCGGACGATTGGCGAACACTCTCTCGAAGCTAATGAGCTGGACTACGACATTGTAGGAAACAAGTAAGAACTCCACTTGCAATAATACGTTTATTTTCGGGCTAATAGTCTTGAGAAAGAAATGCCCCCCTTTTGCTCCACAGGGACATTACTGGAGTGACAAGGACGAACTCATAAGTGAAGTTCCTTTGTGGAACCCTCCACATGGATATGCCAGTGTTAGCCGACCAACAAGAACTTATCTGTATCACCTCTGTTTGGACACAGGGGTCTAGTTTGGAAGACCTGCCTAGAACGATGGATAATAGGGAAGGATGGGGAGAGAGAGAGAGTCAAGGAAATCCGTGCTGTCAGCGCTACTTGTTGATAATGATGACTGTCAATCTACAGGGATGGCTTTGGCATTAAATAACCCACAAAGGTTGATTTGCAATTAAACAAAGAAAACCAAATATATATATATATATATATATATATATATATATATATATATATATATATATATATATATCAGAAGTGTATCTCTAATGACAGAGACTTCTGTTTTTTCTTTTTAGTTTATTTATTTATTTATTTTTATTTTATTTTATCATTATTATTATTATTTTTATTTATTTATTTATTTATTTATTTTTTTAGTGTTTCATTTTGTCGAATATTCTTTCCATTTTGCTTCTCTTTTTTCTGGAAAAGCAGACAACATTCCCACTAAATCAACTGAAAGGCGGTACGGCAGCCTGTGCCACACAGTCGCCATCTTGCCAAGATTGTAACAAGTTTTCCCGCTTCAGGTGGAATCACGTGACAGCCACTGCACCCAGACAGAGTCAATCAAATGGAAGTGGAACATTTTGCAATCGCCAAAAATCGAGATTTCTAGTGAGGAGAAACAGTCGGACACCTGCTGGCGTTCCCATTTTGATAGAACAACAACACATCGCCTGGCTTTTGCTTGTAATATCTTCTTTGCATCAGACTCTCTTCCTCTTTTCTCTCTTTCTCTCTCTCTCTCTCTCTCTCTCTCTATATATATATATATATATATATTTATATATATATATGGGATGTTTCAGAAAAACTGATATCATTTCGTAATCTAATAACTTGATCGCTTCGAGTTCAAATGATCTCAAATTTTAACAACATACGTATAAATAATTCAAATTTCTATGTTAATGTTTTGTGGGTTCTTTTTCTTCAGAAAAGAATAGGAATTTAAATATTTAACATAGTAATTCTGAGACATTCTGTACATATCAATTTACATCAATTTTTCTGAAACAGTATATATATATATATATATATATATATATATATATATATATATATAAACTATTTCAGAAATGAATAGGTCTAAAAAGAGATTTGTATCTTTTTTTAATTATTTATCTATTTTGTTGTTACATACGTGTATGTTTCCAGCTTGTTTCTTTCGTCAGAGAACATATGTGACACAAGGCCATGTAAATGTGTACTCAATGAGACTATTCCTTTTAAAATATTTTTCTCTCTTTGGACCTCCAACGGATATATATATATATATATATATATATATATATATATAGTTTTGACATAGCAAGTAGAGTGTTTGCTAATGGTCCAGGAGATCTGGGGTTCAATCCCAGGTCGAGTTATACTAAAGACTCAAGAAATGCTACTTGATGCCACCTTGCTTAACACTCAGCATTATAAGATATGGATCAAGGGTAAGTAGAGCAATCCAGGTAAATGTGTAGCTACTTCCCCTACGCCTCGGTGTTGTAGCTGCTGAAAAAGAAGCCTTCGCGTAAGGTCACCAACTTTCATAAATTGTCTTCTGCAGACTGTTTCGTTGTATCAGAACTCATCAATTGGCTAGCCACGCGAAATGCTTCAAGCTGAGATCGAAACCCAGCTGATTTTACTACAGTCGGATATCTTGCCTCTTATCCATCAGCCATATCAGCGTAACAGAAGAGATTTTAACACATATATCATTTTTCTTTTGTTTACGTTTAACGGCTACCAAGTGCTCAATTCATTAGAGGAGCCTTGCATTACGTGACTGGCAACCGGTAATTCTTTCGCAAGAGTGCTCAATCCCATCCCGGGGGGAGCATATATAGTCATCCACAAATAGAATGACTGCCACTTTACAGAAGAAGCTTATCTCCCCCAAATCCCCAAATCCGCTAAAAGTAATCGTGGGAGTTCATATAACTCTTCAGACCAACTCCCTCCTCACGAGAACTGGCCAATATGTGAAAAATATGTATGTATAAAACCTAGTCAGCTGTGAAGAGAGGGTGCTGTAGAATACACTGACTGCATCTGCATCTGATGGTGAGGCTCCAATCCTGGAGCTCTGGGGAATGTGAAATAACGCCTTTATTAACATTATTCCCAGGTCCACACTGATCCAGAGTTAAATAGAACCAGTGTCCTGAAAATGAGACTAAATTATCTGATGGTGTGGCTTCAGTTCTGGAGCACTCAGGAATGTGAAGTACCACTTCATTGACATTACTCCCAGATCCACTCTGTTAAGGTCTTATCTCTCTCTCTCTCTCTCTCTCTCTCTCTCTCTCTGCCTCTTTCTCTTTTGTTTTCTTTCATCTTTTCTTTCTCTTTCATCATTTTTATTTTACCTTTCTTATCAACTTATTTCAATTCAAACTTTTTCCTACTCTATTTCTCTCTCTCTCTCTCTCTCTCTCTATATATATATATATATATATATATATATATAAATTGATTTGTTTCTCTTTACCTCTCTTCACTATCTATCTTTTTTCATCTTTCTTTTTCCCTTTTCTATTCCTTGTTCATTCTCTGTTGCTCGCTTTTTGCTTCACACCAGCATTGTTACTGCTCCTTCTAAATTGTTAAATATACTTTCTTCTTCTTCTTCTTCTTCTTCTTCTTCTTCTTCTTCTTCTTCTTCTTCTTCTTCTTCTTCTTCTTTCTATCTATCTATTTATCTATCAATCTATCTATCACCAATTTTATTTTTCCTTCTTTGTGCCTCTCAGACTGTTACTATCTCCCCGCCAGGTAATAAATGTCTTCTTCTCCCTCTTCTTTTCCTTCTTTTTCTTCTTCTTGATGTCTAGCTGTCTATCTATCTAGCTAGCTTCCTTTGTACATCTAAGATTATTACTATCTCCCCGCCAATTATTTAAATGTCTTCTTCTTCTTCTTCTTCTTGATATCTATCTATCTATATATATATATATATATATATATATCACTAATTCTAGCTTTCCTCTTTTGTGCTTCTAAGATTGTTATTTTCTCTTCACAAATTATTAAAATTTCTTCTTCTTCTTCTTCTTCTTGATATCTATCAATCTATCAATCTATCTATCACCAATTTTATTTTTTCTCCTTTTTGCCTCTTAGACTGTTACTATCTCCTCACCAGTTAATAAATGTCTTATTCTTCCTCTTTTTTCCTTCTTTTTCTTCTTCTTGATATCTATCTATCTATCTAGCTAGCTAGCTATCAATCTAGCTTCCTTTGTACATCTACGATTATTACTATCTCCCCACCCCAATTATTTAAATGTCTTCTCCTTTTTCTTCTTCTTCTTCTTCTTGATATCTATCTATCTATCTATCTCTAATTCTAGCTTTCCTCTTTTGTGCTTCTAAGATTGTTATTATCTCTTCGCAAATTATTAAAATTTCTTCTTCTTCTTCTTCTTCTTCTTCAAATTTAGATAATGTTCTTATTCCAGTAATGGCTGTAAATTTCATGGAATTTGGAACGGAGGAACACAGAAATTTTAGGGCGAACAGAGGTCTAATTCTTTTTCCCCAAATATGGTCAAACCCTTTCGCTTCGTTTATACAGGAATTTTCTGGTACGACTCAAATAAGGAAGGTGGTCATTGAAAGAATTCTCTTGAAAATGATGATGATGATGATTAATTCTTAAACATCCAGAATTTCATCATCATCATTATCATCATCAAATCATGCTGATATAACAGATTTCTTTGAGTCTCTCTCGCGCCTTACCCCTTGCCTCCATTTCTTTTGGAAAGTCAACTAATCGGTATACACTTATTGAACTTAATGTTTGCAAAATTTATTGATTGTTATCTTTTTTTTTAAATAATATATTGATGTGAGGATGTAGACACGAATATCCGATAGATAATGAATGACAGGTAAGAGAATATTAACGAAAGGACAGTATTGTTCACTACAAAAGAATGTTTAGTCAAGATGGGACTGTCGGCTATAATTTGCTGGCGCCAGGCTCTACAGAATTCATACTTCACTGCATTTTAGGACTAACAAAAAGTCTCGAGTTGACTGCCTCGCGGTCAAAGGTTAAATGGCCTTTCTAAGTTCTTTTGCTTTTTTTTTTTAAACAAGTTCCGTTAACAGCAATGGTCATTCAACAATAATTTTTCCTACTTTTTTTCTAACTTAAGCTGTGAAGTAAATATTCAACACAGATAAATAAAAATAAATATCACTAATCTTAAAAACAAAAGTTCATTATCGTTTTTCGTTGGGTACTTCTAAAATATGAAAATAAAAGTTATTCAGACTAATATTTTCCCAAATTTTTATTTAATGAAACATTGTCAACAATTATTTACTTAAAACTAAAAACGAATACAACCAATTTTCAAACAAATCTATAAAGTAATTTGCCGAGCATTTTGCTTAGATGTGACACAACGCCGTATGAATGAGACACCCAGTGTGACTCGAACTCACTCGGAAAGGTTTGCTTGTTAAAGCTTGTTAACCATAGGCAGAATCACTTCGTGTATGTGTGGACCTGGGAGTAATGGCAGAAATAGAGCCTCACCATCAGATTCAGTTTAATGAAATCTCCAGGATATTTTTTTACCTGTGTGTAGGGGGGTGCAGGGGATACAGTCAGTGTATGCTTCGCCCCAACAGAATCGTGGTGATTTATGTTGAATAGATGAAAGTTTTGCTCGAAGTACTCAAGTGATATGGCCTTGTACCAGTCTCAGTGACTTCTATTAGCTTCTCCTGTACTATAGAGAAACAGAAATTAGGGTCTCTGATGAACATGTGTTCATTTTGTGAAATAGTCATGATACTCCTATTAACATTTATCCCGCGATTTATTTGGCTTTTATGTTGAGTGCAAAGAGAAAAAAAAAATGACCTGTTAATAATGGCGGGAAAATGCTACTTATCAATCATTGTTCGGGGTTTTGCCGTAAATTCAAAGCGCTTTCAGTACAGAAGCTAAGGTCAGTGTTTTCATTTCCATGTTTAGGACGCAAGAGGCAAAAGAGATAAGAAGCAGCATTTCCCCTGATCGTATTTTTGGAGAAAATTCTTGTGGGGTCAACTATTAAGGTCAAAGCAATTTTAAACGCCAAGTTGTTTCTTTCTTCTTTTTTTTTTTAAATCAATTCCCTTCTTCTTCTTCTTTTTTTCTTTCGTTCTTCCTTCCTTTCCCTTTTTTTTCCCCTCTCTTGCCTTGTTTCTTTTTCATTCTTTCTCTATTTTTCAATTCTTTCGTTCATTTCTGTCTTTATCTCTTTCTTTTTCTATTTTTTATCTCTTTCTTTTCTTTTCGTTCGTTCTGCTTCCTACCTTTTTTCATTTCTTTCTTTCTTTTTTTTTATGTTTATTTATTCATTCTTTTATTCATTTTTTCTTTCATACATTATTTCATTCTTTTCTCACCCCTCTCCCAAATCCTTCCTTCACCTTTTTCTTTTCTTCCTTCCTTCTTTCATTCCTGTGTTTCCTCTAATTTTTCTTTCTCTTTATTTCCACTACCCTCCTTTCTTCCTTTCAGCTTTTATTTATTTGTTTCTTCTTTCCATCCTTTTTTTTCTTCATTCTTGCTTTCATTTCTTTTTTCATTATCTCTTTCTTCTTTTTCTCTTTCTTTCTTTCTTTCTTTCTTTATTTATTTCCTCTTTTTTTTCTTTCGTCAATTTCTTTGTTCCCCCATAATTTTTTTCTGTTTCTTCCTTTTTCCCACCCATTCTTATTTTTTCTTTCTTTCCTTCTTTTCATTTTTCACAACACTACATAATAATAATAATAATAATAATAAGAAGAAGAAGAAGAAGAAGAAGAAGAAGGACAACAACAACAACAATCGATGGTGTTTATGCATATATCAAGTAAAATCTGTCGTGGAGAAAGAGACACAAAATTCTATGGGATTTTGAGATATAAACGGATCACCTAATCTCGGCCAGACGATCAGGCCTTATAATAAATTAAAAAAAGAAAAAGAAAAAAATGAGTATTTGCCGAATTGTGGACTTAACTATCCCGGCTGACCACAGAGTAGAATTGAAAGAAAGCGAAAAGAAGGAAAAGTATCTGGACCTTGCGAGAGAATTGAAAAAAAATGTGAAAGATCAAAGTGACGATTATACTAATTGTAATTAGGGCTCTTGGCACAGTCACCAAAGGATTGGTAAAAGGACGAGAGGACTTAGAAATAAGAGGGCGAGTGGAGGCTATCCAAACTACAGCATTGCTGAGATCGACCAGAATACTGAGAAGAGTCCTGGTGACTTGAGGAGACTTGCTTTCACTTAACTTCCAGTGAAAAACCATCAGCTAATACTGATGAGAAAAACTCTAAAGGAGTAAATATTAATAATACTGTACTTAAAATTGTCAATGGTTAGAGTGATCCCCAATGGTTCAATCCAAGGTCGAGTCATACCAAAGATTAAAAAAATGCTACTTGATGCTGCCTGGCTCAACACTCAGCGTTATAAGATAGGGATCAAGGGTAGAGTGGAGCTATCCAGAGAATGGAGTAGAGCCCTTCCCTACACCTCGTTGTAGTAGGTATTGAAAAGAGATCCTTCGGGTCGCCAACTTTTACTTTTTACTTACTTCAAAAGTAGTTTTTTTGTTGAATGAGCACATTGTTGTATAGTTGAAGGTAAGTATCAAATATTCAGAAAGCGTCATGAAACTTAACTACCCGTGTTTATCTTTCTTTCCTTTTTCTTCCTTTTTTACGACGTCTCATATTCTGAATAATTTGTTTGCATGAAAGATAAAAAGGTAAAGAAAAACATACCATGGGTTATAAGTTTAGCCATCCTTTGGTATCAGTTGGAATCGGTTACAGGAACACCCCACCCCAACTGCCACCCTCTCCTCCAGGAACGGCCTTATCGATATCGAAATCTACAGAGGCTCAAGTCCCTCCAATAAAATGAAATATTTGTATTAAGCTTACGAATTCAAATCATTTAAAATTTTCTTTTATATATAATTCCTCACCCTGTCAGCGCCGACAGCATCCCCTTCAGAGAATATAAGCCCCTTCTCCACACCTACCCATGCCATGCCCATGCTACACACAAAAAAATGGGTATAAACCACTGCTCCCCCGCTCCATGAAAAGGAGTGTAAGCCCTGTCCCTCTTACATAGAAAAAAAAAAGGTGTCCTGTTTATAACCGTAAAATTGAATCTGGTTCTGAGGCTCCAGTTCTAGAACGTTGGGAAGTGTGAAGTACCACTTCACAGCTATTACTCCTAGGTCTACTCTGACCCGAATTGGAAATCGAGGTGCATTCAATAAGTTTCCAGACTTTTTTGTACAGGCATTTAAAGTTGTCGTAGACGCTTGAAAATTCATTATGTTTTTGCTATACATCTTATGAGATGACTGACCAATTTTTCTGATTTCAGGTTCTAATGAACAGCAACAGCAGCAATTGGAATACACCCTACTAAAGCCTGGTTGTCACAGGTGGTGAATTTCAAAAATGCAATATGACACTTTAGAAGAACGATATCAGTCACTGGTGGTGTAATGGTTAGCAAGCTCGACTAGCAAACCTACACGAGTGAGTTCGAGTCTCATTGGGTGCCCCTTTCATATGGCCTTGTGCCACATCTAAGCAAAAAGCTTAGTAAATTTCCACTGGTTAAGTTAACATCAAATCAAACCAATGGTGCGTTCTTTAGGTGATTCTCCATTGAATAGATCTGTTCAACTGTCATAGATTCTAAAATTTCAGAGCTGCCCACCCCAAATATGAGATGACCATGAGGCTGAAGAAAACCACAATATAAAGATGTCAGTTGTCCAGGGATTTGTAGAACTCCAGATAAATCCAGTATCAAAAAAAGGGTTCTTCTTAAAAACACTCGGCCTCCTATTAAAGATATAGACTTTGTTACCAACACCTTCGACCATCAAGTTTATACAAACAAAACGATTTGACCTATTTTAAAACACTAATTCCGGACCATTTATTTACAATTAATATATATATATATATATATATATATATATATATATATATATATATACATATCTGAATTTGACGCTCATTGACCCTTAAGAGGTTAATTTGCCATAAAACCCAACTATCACCAACCTAAAAATATGCGTTTACAAATCATATTTATAATATATGTGTAAAAAGGCTCTGGCATTAAATAATCTATAGGGGTTGATATGCCATTAAATCCAACCAACAAATCCAACCAACCAACTAACCAACCTACTATTTACCCCTAGCTGGTGGGAAATAATTTCTCAAGGGGATATATATATATATATATTTGTTTGAATGTATATATATATGCATATATATGTATATGCATATATATGTATATATATATCTATATGTATATATATGTGTGTGTGTGTATATATATATATATATGTATATGTATATGTATGTATATATATCTATATCTATACATATGTATATACATATACACGCATATATATCTATTTGTATATATACGTACATATATATATGTGTGTGTGTGTGTGTGTGTACAGACAGAGGGAGAGAGAGAAAGACGTGCTTTTCTTTTAATATATATCTTTTAAATATGTGAATAAGGGGATGTGAAAAAAAAGTGCTGCACAATAAATCTTCCAGCCAACCTTGGCCGCCCCTGCTTTACGAGTTGTTGCACTGGCGAAGAATAACCAACCCCCGGGTAAATCTACTTTTAGACGAGCCCCGATCCTATACGGAATATCACTGCTTCAGTCTCCCGGGGGTATGTTATTAACCGCCATTCCCAAAATCGCCGGGTGGCTACAGATAATTTATGACCAATTCTCATTCTTCTCTAATTTCCTTACGTAAAAATGATATATTCTAAACTATATATATATATATATATATATATGTGTGTGTGTGTGTGTGTGTATGTATTGAGACTCCAGTAATGCTGGAGCTATGGGGAATACGTAATACTCTTTCATTGCCATCACTCCCAGGTTCACTCTGTCCCAGAGTGGTTGCTCATAATCCATACTTACCCAACTCCTCCGCTCGGGCAGGATATGACAGTGGAGTTTAACAGGTTTTAATTCAGAGTTTTCCTTCTCCTAGACTAGTTACCTCACCAAGTCTGAAGAACCTAGTCTGCCCTACTATTTACCCATAGCTGGAGGGAGAATAATTGGATTTATACCTTTCCCAAGGGTATTAGTGCTATGTGAAATGCAATCAGTCTCGTCCAGGATTTGAACTCGTATCACCGTGTCCATTTCCTACGACGATAACGATCACACCAGGGCACCTCCATGTGGTTGCTCATAATAGGGTCCTATCTATGGATCAAACAGAACTTTTTGACATTTAAACTTTGTACAAACAAATGACTACTACTAAATTGAATTGCTAGAAATAGAACTGTTTGACCATTGAACTGTATATGTATGTATGTTGGGTATCACCCACCTTTCTCCATGCAATGAACTAGTCCATCTGCCATATATAATAGGGCAGACTAGAAGGTGAAGAGACACTCCTCATAACGAGAAGCAGCATTCAGCCCGGACCCACCAAAAAAAGGCCTTGTGCCACACTTTCAAGTTCGGTGGGGCGTGGAACAAATACCGCCGCTCCTTATAACGAGAAGCAGCATTCGGTTGCCGGGTGGCACTTCGGTCGGCAGTGCTGGCGGCGGCACAGATCTGGCCGGGTGTGGCTCGGTGGCTGGATAATTTCCTTCGGCCTCAGGGGGCCTTCCCCCCAGGCTTTTACCCCCTTTCGAGGGGGGTTAGGTTGATCGCCCGGCGCCCGAGGCGCCCCTAATAAGGGGTTTGCCGACGGGGCCGTAAGCATTTTTGGGAAATGCCGGGCGCGTGTGGACTACGGCCCTGCGCCCGGACCCACCAAAAAAAGGCCTTGTGCCACACTTTCACGTTCGGTGGGGCGTGGAACCCTTACTGCCGCTCCTTATAACGGAAGCCAATACTATCCTTGGACTATATCCTTATTCTGTATTCACTAATCCTATGTTTTTGTCTACTAACAGTTTCTCTATTGTATATACTTTTTCCTGAGAATATATCTCTATTTCCTCTCATATCGTGGTTTGTCCTTTATTTAATATTACAAGCGTTCACTAATCCTATGTTCTTGTCTACTAATAGTCTCTCTGTTGTATACACCTTTTCCTGAGAATATATCTCTATTTCCTCACATATCGTGGTTTATCCTTTATTTAATATTACAAGCGTTCACTAACCAGAACGCAACAATGTAAAAACAGGATTCGGCATTAAATAACCAACCATGGTTGAGGTTTAATAATGAGGCGGATGCGTATTTCCAATCATCTTGGGAAGACGTGGCCTTGGAGGTGACCATGTCCTCTGTAAAGAGTGCGAATGTAACTTTCAAGACATATTCAGGTTGATTGGCCGCGCAATTGCCATGACTAGTTAATCTGGCATTTCTTCTGTGCTATGTGGACAGGTGGCCCAGTAATAGAGTTTTGGTCTCCAGTGGGGAGATCATGGTATACAATGCTGATGAGACCTCCTTAGGTCGAAACAGCTGCCCACGGATTCCATATATCGCGCGTTAGTGTTTTTCGGATTTTCTGGTCATGGTAATTCTATTGACAATCGAAGAAGTATATCGTCTAATTTTCTCGTGATCCATACTTCGTGAAGTATTTAGTCAAGGCCTACAACATTTCTGGTTTTAGGGGTTTTATTTTCAGTACGGCATCAAGTTCTTTCTCGGTAAACTGTCCTAGTTTGATGTCTAGTAGGCTAATAATGATTTTTTCGTTAGGTTTACCTGCCGATTAGATTCTTGAAATATTTTTTCCACTTCTGAAGTCTTTTTTTCTTTGCTGACAGATTTTAGTTTGGCTTTATGTATGATTTTCCTTCCGCCTATATCATTTACTGTCTGCTATGCTAATTATGATTGTCTACCTTCTATCGAAATTTTGATTTTATTGATTTGTCCTTGAATGAAATGTATCCGTTCTTTTTGGTATGGGTTAATTCTCTCAGGAATTTCTTAGCTTTCCGCACATTGACATTTATTGGGTTTCTTTTAAGAAAAGATGCATTTCTCTCTCTCTCTCTCTCTCTCTCTCTCTCTCTCTCTCTCTCTCTCTCTTGTTTTTTTTCTTACTGCGATTGACTCCATTTACACTTGGCTCTTAATTTAGTCGGTATGTACTCGGCTGTTGTTTCTAGATGACCAGAAACAAAGTTTCGTAGTTGCCATTTGGTGTATGTGCTTCTGATGTCTTCATGTTATATAATTGTTGTGGGAACCTCACCCATCTTACCATAATGGACTCTTCCCACCGTTATTACTACTGAGAGATTTCGCTACCAGAGGCTGATCAATATCGGTCTGAACCTCTCCAGGTGCCGGGTAGCGCTTCGGCCGGCCGTGTTATCTGCGGCACGGATCTGGCCGAGTGTGTCTCGGTACCTGGAGATTTCCTTCGGCCTCAGGTGGCCTTCCCCCCAGGCTTTTACCTCCTTCGGGAGGGTTGGGTTAATCGCCCGGCGCCTGAGGCGCCCCTAATCAGGGGAATGCCGACGGGGCCGTAGGCATTTTTGGGAAATACCGGGCGCGTGTGGGCTACGGCCCAGCGCCCAGACCCACCATAAAAAAGGCCTTGTGCCACACTTGCCCGTTGGGTGGGGCGGTCAACAAATACCGCAGATCAATATCGGTCTGCACCTCTCCAGTTGCTGGGTAGCACTTTGGCCGGCTGTGTTATCTGCGGCACGGATCTGGCCGAGTGTGTCTCGGTACCGGGAGATTTCCTTCGGTCTCAAGGGGCCTTCCCCGCCGGCTTTTACCCCTTTCGGGGGGGGTCATCGCCCGGTGCCTGAGGCGCCCCTGATAATGGGAGTGCTGACGGGGCCGTAGGAATTTTGGGAATGCCGGGCGCGTGTGGCCTCCGGCCCTGCGCCCGGACCCACCTAAAAAAGGCCTTGGGCCACACTTGCCCGTTAGATGGGGCGAGCAACAAATACCGCAGATCAATATCGGTGCTATCTGAACAGTACGAGACTTCTTACCTTTTCTATGTAACTCTATCTTTCTTGTGTAATATAATCTGTTATCTAACATCCGTGTTTGTCTTTTCATTAGTGACCCTTTCCGGGGCCACAACAATAATTAAGGTAATGATTAATTATATTCATCATTTTTCGTTAATTATATTTTATCATTTAGTTTGGGAAGGCTTTGAACTACTCGGTGTCTCTTGGTTCAGATGTTATAGACGGACTGTGCACTCGCATGCACGCGCAGAAAGGATATGGTAATCATCATCTGTTATAATAAACTCCTAGACAAGAAATGGGGCTGGAAGCGCAGTTGGATTGAATTGAGTTTGCCGGAAGAGATGGACTGAGAAGTTTAGGATTAAAAAAAACTGACAGTTGAGGTACAGCTGTCAAGGGGAGCAAATGAGTTTTTCGTATCTGATCAGATCAGTTTGGGTCTCGATCGACAGAGATGAATGGAGATCTTAGACAATACAAGAGGCACAGCCCATGGGGGTTGTCTGCATAATAGGGTCAGTATAGGCCCTTATGAAACGACAAAGTATGTCTGTATTATTATTATTATTATTGATATCATCATGGCTATACAACATCCAGAAAAGTACCAAAATTGTTTCTCATAGTTGTATATATATATATATATATATATATATATATATATATATATATATATTATCCAAATTTTAAATAGAGTTAACGGGGCTTGATGAATGCCCGTTTGTCACCTTTGCGATCATATCTCTCTCTCTCTCTCTCTCTCTCTCTCTCTCTCTCTCTCTCTCTCTCTCTCTCTCTGTATATACCCCTCTCCCTCCGCTGTGGGTTGAGTACTCTAGAAGGGAAATTTGCCGCCTGCCACATATGCTGTAATACAATAGCTCCTCTCAAGAACTGAGCACTCCAAGAAGCCGATAACGTATTTATAGAAAGATATACGTAAAAATTCCATCACTTACGCTGAAAATGACGATGGACTAGGGTAAGACATCCGACTGAGGTTGAGTCAGTGGGGTTTCGAGCCCAGCTGGAAGCATCTCGCGAGCTTAGCCACTCTGAAGAGTGTGGCTAGACTCGCGATATACAATGAAATACAATGAATATACAATGAAACAGTCGGTCTGTGGATGACAATATATATATATATATATATAGTACGGACTTGTTTACTATTCTATGCAAGTCCCACTCGGACTATCATATGAAGGTTCTTAAGACCATTCCTATTCTCACCCATAAACCGTCACTCGGTGAACAGAGGGAATGTTAATTGGGTTTGAATTTGATTACTATCAGATTTACCCCTCCCTTTTCTAAACAACTTACATTTTTTTTTCTTCTACATTACACAGTCCCTCCCCCTTGTCCTCTCTTAATCGTGTTCTTGATTCAGCTGTGATTAGTGAAGACCGAACCTGTTAGTTGTAAAATCTTATTTTTAAAAATGATCAAAATTGGTCTCTTTTTAAGTATAAAATTTTTTTTATACCCTCAGGGTGTCTGTAGCGGGGAGGGAGAATATATCACCCATCTTACTTGCTCATACGGTAACGATCTGGATATGTGTGATTGCGGCAGAAAATTCAACAGCTTACGAGGGTCACGAATCCACAAGGCGCGCTGGTGCAAACAACGTAATTATCCTACCAGAGAATGTAAATCGAATGATGGGCTTATGAACCAGGATTACCCCCACAGTATTCACGAGCCCATTGCTGAGCGTCAGCGTCCTGGAGACATTAATGGCAAGCCCAGAATTTAGTGGCCCAAATGTAAAAAGATAGCTACTTGGACAAACTTAGACCAGGAGCTTTCTTTTTACTCACCACCCATCTTAAGGGCTCCATTGATCAACAAATAACATCTTTCAGCAGAATTATATATGACGTTTGTCTCGAGTGCTTTTGTGCATTAACGCATAAAAAAAAAGATAAAACTGAAATAAAATGAACCGAATAGATGACTGATATAGAAGGGATTTCAACATGAATGAAATACACGCGGAACCGCCATTCCCGTGTGATTACGCAAAATCAAGAAACGACCGAAAGTAAACACGTTTTCAAATCATATACTGCACTAAAATGAAGATGAACGATCGTCCAATGTAATGTCTGCTTTTAGTCGATCTGGCCTATATATAGATATATATTTCTTTTAAATACCCTGTCTGGTGGCAAAAGCTGCTTGGTAGCGCCAAGAGTGGCAGTACCGCTTTGAGCTACCGAAACTGTATTATCACCCTGGTTGGCGGCTGATGAGGACAGGGTATTGCACGCGCTTTCACACGTTGTATGATGAAAAAAAAAATTCTGGAACAATGTATACACTACTACTTGGTTTTTATTATGAACATCTTGTTCCCGAAACATTTACGAGAAAATACGCCCAGTTGGGTCTCAGAAACTCCCCATAATTTACATCTGAGCTGACATCAACTTGGCCCCTTCCCGCTCCTGTTCCAGAACAAGTCTTTTTTTAAGCTTATACACATTGCTTTTAAAAGCATTGTTTAAATTCTGCACTTACCATAATATATATATATATATATATATATATATATATATATATATATATATATATATATATCACTATATACTCACTATATATATATATATATCACTATATACCTACTATATATATATATATATCACTATATATATATATATATATATATATATATATCACTATATACTCACCAAACGAGCCACTAATAACCATAATATATATATATATATATATATATATATATATTATGGTTATTAGTGGCTCGTTTGGTAAGTAAATGGTGGATCAAATTTACGCTATTAGTGCTCAATATCAATGTTAGACCTTTTATACATATACACGCATACATGCGCTCCCCCATGGCAAAACAATTTTCGGCTGCCGATCGCATGATGCAAAGCTCTTCGAACGAATCGAGCACTCTGACATCCGGTAAGGTATAAAAATGTAAACAAACGAACGCTGCTGCTGATGTTGCTACATAATACCTTATAATTCCCTAGGTTGACGTGGTACGTTTGTTGGCTGAGCGGTCTGATACTAAGTCTAAGGTAAAGTTGGGCGGGTTTCGATCCCAGCTTCAAGCGTCCTACGTGTCTAGCCACACTGAAGAGTTGTAATACGATGAAACAGTCTGTCTGTGGATGACAATATATATATATATATATATATATATATGTGTGTGTGTGTGTGTGTGTGTGTGTATTACATGGTAGAATTTGTGATCCTGAGTTACATACTTTATGCATTCAACCCACAGTGGACTATGTTTACTTCGTAATGTATATATATATATATATTGTGGACCTATTCATTTAATTATATATATATATATATATAGAGAGAGAGAGAAAGAGGAAGATAGACGAATAGCTACATAGATCATTCAATATGTAGTCCGTGTAGAAAGAGTATACAAGCAACTATTCGCTCACTTAGTCGCAGAGTCAAACTTTACATCGTCGACCGAAATATACTCTCAAGGAATGTGACCGATTGGGGTTTATTTTTCCACATCACCCACTTAGTGGTTCACACACTTCTTCCCTCGGTTTTACCGATGTTGGATCCTGCCAATCATCAACAGCAGATATGACGTCATCATATACTCATTTCAGTCCATGAACTTTTTAGCCCTTACTTGTACACACATATTCTTCTTTACATTCTAGAGGGGTTATCCCATGATTCTGGAGACCACGGTTCGAATCTTTGGTATCATCCAACTTTTTTTCTTCTTTTTTTAAATTTACATGAGTGTAAAAAACGTATCATATTTTTCGTGATCAACTTATTTTTTTATTTATTGTTCATTGTACTTATTGAATATTTCTTAAATTTCAGTCGTTTGACATTTGAGCAACAAGCGAATTACAAATAATTTTATTTGATTTTCTAACTAAATTTTTTTTCACTTAACCCGCCCACTTATCTACTTTCTTCAACATTGTCAGGTGACACCTGCCCCAATCACCAAAACATATTAATCATTCTCTGCTCCAAGTGTTTACTAACTGTCCCCCCCCCACATACACACTTATACATTTATATACATACATTTCCACCTCTACTCCCAGCTGTGGGTAAATAGTAGGGTAGGCTGATTTCTTTAGCCTCGGCTAAGCAACCAGTCTAAGAGATGTAAAACTCTGAATTCAAAGTCCTCTTAAAAATTGACCTTGTGTCATATCTGGTCAGTGGCAAAGGGGAGGGGTTGGCTTAATGTATACTTGTGTATAGGTCGAATTATAAATAGGTCAAGTCAAAATTAATATTCGAAAGACCTAGGAGTAACCATCTTCATCAAAGATAAATTGTATGAATTAATTTCGTGATCACAAATCAAGGGTAGATTCATACACGAAATCGACCTTTACACAAGTACATAGGCAGTGTGTGTGTGTGTGTGTGTGTGTGTGTGTGTGTGTGTGTGTGTGTGAAGGAGGTAGAGGCTGTGTGCACGCAATCGTGGGTGACATAATCCGTATTCTTTCATTTTTATTCAATTAGGTGGGTCTGGTAAAAGGCCACAGCAGTGGGACACCCAGAGAAGAACCAACTTTAAACTGCAATAAAGTTCTGTGAGATTGGCATGCAAAATCGCTACTCGATGGTAAGGCATGCCAGTATTCTTCATTAGAAGATTATTTGCCGGCAAAATATGCCATAGTATGCATCGAGTTGTCTATTGACTTATTCCATTACGGCTTTCTTCTTTTCGACAAACCCATTCCAACTTTTTTGACAAACTTTCTTCTTTTTTATCTGTCATCAATTGATTCTTTTTGGTTTGTTAGTTGATTTTTTCAAAATTTTTCTTCGTTTCGTTTCAGTTCATAAGTTTTCGATTTTCTTTTACTTTTGTTTGTTTTATTTATTTCTTTTGTGTTTTCCTCTTTGATTTATCTATTTATTTTAATTTTATTCAGTTTCCTTTTTCGCTGCTCCGGGTTTGGTTTTTAATTTCCCTCTTTTTTAGTTTTCAGTCGGCTTTTTTTTTCGAGAATTTGGCATCCACAGATCTACCTATATATTTGCGTAGATTTCTAAGAAAATAATATTGTACCAATTTTTAGCGAGCTATCTCTGTTTGCTTTGAGAGAGAGAGAGACAGAGAGAGAGAGAGAGACAGACAGACAGACACACAGACAGACAGTCTTTTCACACACACACACACACACACACACACACATACACACATGCACACACACTTATATATATATATATATATATATATATATATATATATATATATATATATATATATATACTTCAATCTGTTCATGTCTATCTATTTCGCTCTCGCTCATTCTCTCTCTTTCTCTCTCTCTCTCTCTCTTGATACACACACACACACACACACACACACACACACACACACACATATATATATATATATATATATATATATATATATATATGTATGTATGTAAGTATGTATTTCTATATATATATTGTAACATTTTTGGTTATCACTAATTCAGTTTGTGGGTTTGTGGCGAACCAACACAGACATATATATATATATATATATATATATATATATATATATATATATATATATATATATCCGTCTGTTCACATACACACACACGCGCACACACATAGATAGATAGATAGATAGATAGATAGATAGATAGATAGATAGATAGATAGATAGATAGATTGAAGTCTGTTCATATCTTCTAAGCTATCGATCTCAATCTCTTCATATCTATCTATCTAGCTATTAGTATATATATATATATATATATATATATATATATATATATATATATATATATCCATTCGTGTTTGTCTGTTCCAATCTATCTCTGTTCACGTCTATCTATCCAGCGAGCTAGATTGCTAGCTGTCTGTCTGTCTGTTTGTCTGTCTGACTTAAACCGTTCCAATCTATCTATCTATCTATCTATCTATCTATCTATCTATCTATCTATCTATCTATCCTAATCTGTACATAGCTATGTCAATGTTCATCATTTTATCGATCTATTCTCAAATTTATTTTTCTGTCTATTTTTGAAAACTCTTAAAAATTTCCCTTACCTTTTTTTTCTTAATATCGTCATTTCTTCCTTGACATTTTCCACCCACATTCTTTCTCTTCCTTCCTTTTTTCTTTCTTTCTTTCCTTTTATTTTACGCCTATTTTTGTTTCTTTTGAGATTTTTTTTGGGTGGGGGTTCTTTTTCTTTTTTTTTTTATTTTGTTGTTGTTTTGTTTTTATATCTGTTTTTGTTTTAAATCCCAGTTTGAAAATGTAAACACGCGAAAAATAGATAAGCTGAAGAAATAAAAGCAAAAAGGAATGCATCATTGATTTTGAGAGTCGATTTCAGTTGTCGAGAAAATCGACAAGAGAGTCGAAAGCGCGCGGAAATACCCCCCCTCTCTCTCTTTCTCTCTCGCCATCGAACGAGGTGAGACGACGGCAACGACACCCAAATGTCGGCTGTGATAGGTTCTTTCTTAAAGCGGAAGTTAGGCTGACGTCTACCATCAAGGAATTTGTTGTTTTTAATTCTTCAAAAATGAGAGAGAGAGAGAGAGAGAGAGAGAGAGAGAGAGAGAGAGAGAGATTGAGTGAGTGAGTGAGGTGTCTGGGAAAGAATTTCTCGGTTTTCAACTTGCATCATTTCACTACACAATCTTCTAAATATGATCTATCTATCTATCTATCTATCTATCTATCTATCCCATTCTCTTCATATCTATCTATCTATCTATTTCATTCTCTTCATATCTATCTATCTATCTAATTCTCTTCATATCTATCTATCTATCTATCTATCTAATTCTCTTCATATCTATCTATCTATCTATCTATCTATCTATCTATCTATCTCATTATCTTCGTATCTATCTATCTATCTATCTATCTAATTCTCTTCATATCTATCTATCTATCCCATTCTCTTCATGTCTATCTATCTATCTATCTATCCCATTCTCTTCATATCTATCGATCTATCTATCTATCTATCTATCTAATTCTCTTCATATCTATCTATCTATCTATCTATCTCATTCTCTTCGTATCTATCTATCTATCTATCTATCTATCTAATTCTCTTCATATCTATCTATCTATCTATCTATCTATCTATCTCATTCTCTTCATATCTATCTATCTATCTATCTATCTATCGGTTAAACTCTTCATATCTATCTATCTTAACCTGTTCGTCTAGTTATTTATCAAAATCTGCTCGTATCAATTGAACTCTCTCTCTCTCTCTCTCTCTTTCTCACACACTCTCCTTTCTCTCTCTCTCTCTCTCTCTCTCTCTCTCTCTATCTATCTATCTATTTTAACCTATTCCTCTATATATTTATGTCTCTATCTTAACCTATTCGTCAATCAATCTATCTATCTCAGTCTGTTCATATTCATCGACCTTTTTATGTTCATATCTATTTTCGTTTGTTTATACATAACTGTTTTTCCTTTGAGATCTATCTATATCTGCATAGCTATATGTACTCTGTATATCTGTTTAATATCCTTTACTTTATCTATCTATCCATCTATCTATCTATCTACTTACCTTTTCCGTCAATTTTTTCCCCATCTTTCTTTCTTTCTTTCTTTCTTGAGGGTTCAATCTCACTTTCTTTCTTTCGATGTTTCTATCTTTCTTTTTTGCCTTTTCAGTCTTTCTAGTTTTCTTTCTTTTCACTCCCTGGATCTACACTTTCTTTCTTTCTTTCTTTCTTTCTTTCTTTCTTTCTTTCTTTCTTTCTCACCGCCTTCACTTCCTTTCTACTTTTCTTTCCATATATCTCCATAACTTAATCCTTATTTATTTATTCAATCATTTATCTCTTCATAGTTTTTTTTTCCTTCGATCGTTCAATCCATACCCCTTTTCTCTTTTTCTCTCTAAAAATCGACCCATTTCTTACCATCTTTCTTTCCTTATTTTTCTGTATAAGTTGATTTATCAGTCTTTCTTACTATCTTTCTCGATATCCATCAGTCGGCAACTTCATTTGAGTCAATTGTTACGTCTTCTAAACTTACCTAATCGATTACCATAAAACTTCTACGTTTAACTTGTCAATGAGAGCTTATCATGGAGCAATGTGTGATGGGTTACACCTACCCGAAGCAAAAAGGTTGCACAGCTTTACGTGTTTCTTTTTGCGTGTGTGTGTATGTGTGTGTGTATGTATGTGTGTGCATGTAAGCGGCTGTTTGCATACGCGCATTCTACTCAGTAAATATGCATTAGTTGTTGTGTACATTAGCAACAGTCAGTAATCTTGAGAAAAAACGACCGTTGGAAGCCAACTAAAATGAGAAACATTTGGTTGGAGCATACAGAACGGACCTTTGTAGGATGAGAGAGAGAGAGAGAGAAAGAGAGGGAGTAATGACTTGTCTTCTTCTTCTTTGTTCGTCGTAGTCGATGAGGGATATCAGATCAAGCTATGATTAAGGACGGGATCCGTAAGTGCGCAGATGGCTAATGAGACCAATCTGTGCGAGGAAAAATCTTGGACTGTGAGTACAAGGAATGGTGGCGGCACAGGCTGATGAGGGGGTGTCTTTTCTAAGCTTCCTGCGCTGTTCAGCTGCTGCGTTTCTTCTGGTTTCATCCTCTATCGCTTCACGTTTGATAACTTCACGCTACTTGTCTCTGTCCTGGGCCAGAAAAGACTTTTAGAGGTGATACCGAAAGATTTCATGTAGACCTTCAGTGTGCCTTTAAAGCACTTTTTTTTAACGTCCATGGGAGCGCTTGTCCTGAGACAGTTCGCCGTTGAGCAGTTTCTTCGAGAGGCGGTGATCTTTCATCTGGACCAAATGACCGACCCAACGAAGTTGTAATTGCATCAAGATGTTGTAAATGCTGAGAAGAGATCCCCGAATTAAAACTTTGTGGAGTCGGGGATGTGTTTTTGCCATGTAATGCCAAGAATCCTCTTCAAGTAAACCGTGTGGACGTGGTTTAGCTTTTTCATATACCGTTGATAAGTAGTTCGTTTCACAGCCATAAAAAGAGTGAGGTAAGGAAGACAGTTCGGTATACCTTGATTTTGATTGCCTCCGAAATGTCATCAATGACATGAACATTGTCATCAAAGAAATCAGACTTTTTAGTGACGAAGGTATATGAGTTCTGTTCACTTTTATAGGTTAAAATGAACAAGTCTCTCGGCATTGTTCATTAACCAATGTTACACAAGCCAAACAGATACACCACTATATCAGGAGTTCGTTCCTCACTGTGTGTTTCACATTCGTTGACTTATGACAGATATATTTTATATACAAAGAAGAGAGTCCCGGTGATGTAGCGGCAAACGTGATACACTGCGACATCGAAGGAAGCGAGTTCGAATTCCAGTCGCGCAAGTAACTTTTGGAATAATACCCATGGAAAAAGCATGAACCCCCTTATCATCCCAGCAAGGTGTTAAATAATATCACTGCTGACCTCCTACAAGGAGGGTTTTGGCATTAAATATTAACGAAGGTTGATACCAAATTAAACAAAGAAACAAAGCCAAAATAAACAGAAGTTACATTTCAATCATACATCTTAGATGCATCAGGGAGGTCTTCAGTGACGCGCTGTCTTCATTGCCGATTTCGGGTTATTTCTGCGTCATATCAGCTCCGACAGTAACCCCGGCATGACTCTGGAAGAGCCAAGCCGCCTCCGTGATCGCGACGTGCTACGTTCGTGCCTCTACCAAAGCAAAGAAAAAAAAATAATAATAAGGCCGGAATTCGGCCGTTCTTATAGACATCTGTCTTTTAGTAAACAGCCAATGAAAACAGGGCATTTCACACTCCTCTGCTATATAACACCATCTTTACCTCATCGGTTTCGCCCGGCTACTTCCGGAATCGGTACCGAGGTAAGATGTTATTTTAATACTCGTCTGTGTCCATGATTTACACTTCACTAGACTTACACGAATCTCCCGCCAAATCTGTTCTATAATAATACTTCTAAACTAACATGAATTAAGCCCCCGCTCAAAACTATTCAGTCAGTCTTTAACTCTTACCGAATACCCCTATTCGTAGAAAAAAAAACTGATTTATTGGTTTATTTTAACGGTATATCAACCCGTTTAGGTTTATTATATGCCTAAAGGTTATGGAATCGTGTTCGTTGTACATTTATATATTTAGATTTCGTTTTATTGTTTCTTAGGAGGAGTTTTTTTTTTTAGTTTATTCCGCCAATCCGATTGAAAACGAATAATAAATAAATTTGACCCACAGACGAGACCCTAAAAATTCAACCACTTGTAATGGCAATGAAGAAATATTTCAGGTCTCCAGATGGAGCCTCACCACTAGATACAGGCTATTGTCAAGTAAAAATAACATTCCATTTATTGTTCATTCAAGCTTTGCTGCTTTTTTAACTCACACACACACACACACACACTCACACACACACACACATCTCTCTCTCTCTCTCTATATATATATATATATATATATATAATATATATATAATAATAAATAAAGAGAACAATTTGACCCACAGACGACACCCTAAAAATTCAACCTCTTCGGATCAGAGCAGACCTGTGAGTAATGGCAATGAAGAGGTATTTCCGGTCTCCAGATGGAGCCTCACCATTAGATACAGGAGGTGTCCTCGTGGTGTAATGGTTAAAGCGATGGACTGCGGAATCGTAGTACGCGAATTCGTACTCCAGTCGCGCGATTACGTTAACTTTCGGGAAAATACCCCTGGGAAAGGTATGAACCCCCTTATCCTCCCAGCTATGGGTTAAATAGTACCACTACTGTTCTTCTAGGAGAATGGCTTTGGCATTAAATAACCTAAAAAGAGTTGATATGCCATTAAACGAAGAAACCAAACCAAACCAAACCATTTGATACAGGCTATTGTCAAGTAAAAATAACATTCCATTCATTGTTCATTCCAGCATTGCTGCTTTTTGAACTCTCACACACACACACAAACACACACACATCTATCTATCTATCTATCTATATATATATATATATATATATATAACGCGGTTTAATGGTTAACGTCTTGGAAAATAGACACGTTGACCCTACTTCAAATTCTGAACAAAGCAATTAAGAAAGGTATTAATTCATCTCTTCTACGCCCTGATTATTGGTAAAGGGTACGTTTTACTGGGGTCTTTTTTCGGTGGGGTGGGGTGGGGTGAAGAAAACTCTAAATTCAAAACAAGACTAGGCTGAAAAATTGACCTTGAGTCGTATCATCTGTGGCGTTAGTGTTGTGCAAATTCATACACACGCTATCTCTTTCTCCCTCTCTCTCTTTCACACACACATACACACGCTATCTCTTTCTCCCCCTCTCTCTCTCTCTCACACACACATACACGCGCTATTTCTCTCTCTCTCGCTCTCTCTTTCTCTCTCTCTCACACACATACACAGGCGCATATCGAGAGACAGAGAGAGACAGAGAGAGAGAGCGAGAAAGAGATCGAAATAAGACTATGAATCTTTTAATTATCACCTTAATTACAAAACACACATACACGCGCTATTTATCTCTCTCTCTCTCTCTCTCTCTCTCTCACTCACACAGACACATATCGATAGGCAGAGAGAGAGAGAGAGAGAGAGAGAGAGAGAGATCGAAATAAGACTATGAATCTTTTAATTATCACCTTAATTACAAATCAACATCAATTAAGTCAGTTGTCTCCCTTTAGTCGAAGGTGACTCGAAGGCTCCGTTTTCAGTACCTACAACACCGAAGTGAAGGGTGGGGGCTACTCCATTCCCTTGATTGCTCCACTTTACCCTTGGAACGTACCTTATAATGCAGAGTGTTAAGTAAGGCGGCATCAAGTACCTTTTTTTGAGTCTTTGGTGTGACTCGACCTGGTATTGAACCCCGGGTTCCGGATCATTGGCGAACACCCTACTCATTAGGCCTATGGCCCAGTTCCCTAAGGAAGCTAAACACCGACAAAGACGTTGTTTCCACTCCTAAAAACAGTTCTGGAAGTCCATAAGTGACAATGCTTTTAGTTGGTGAATCAAACCTGCCACATGTTTGCAAAATTTCCAAATGGTGACTACGGAGGTTTTTTTTTCTTTTTTTTTTTTTTTTTTTTTTTTTTTTGACAGAGTGGGATTTAGTGGCACAGGAAAAAGTCAGATCAGGGATGTAAGGGATATGAGATTCCCAAAATGTCTTTTTTTTCAGGGTGTCAGCCTTGATCGAAAATCAGCTCATCAGTCATTCTCAATCGATCTCATCGTCAATGATCTGTCAGATCTGACTGGAATCTTCGCTTTGGAAGTATTTTTCTTTGTTCATGTTACGAGTGTTCGACAAAAACCAAGTTCACGTTCTACTGCCTCTAAATTATAAAAATGCTTTTTTTCCCACCAAAAATTGAACCCAGGAAGGAAAGAACTTATTCTCCGCAAGCCTGTGTTAACTTGTTAAATCATTCTCTCGCAGCGTCATTAAGTTTGCGATAGAATTTGATCTTGAGTTTTATTTTTGCGACACACTTAACAAAAAACACGTATTGTGAATTGAATTACCATGACCAGAAAATCCAGCGAACACTTTCGCACAACATACGGAAACACTGGACAGCTGTTTCGACCTTATTAGGTCAGATCACCCGTGTATACCGTGATCCCTACTCTGAAGATCGAACCTGCGACCACAGAAGGCAGAGCCGAAACTCTACCACTGGGCCACGGGTCCACATCGCACAGAAGGTATGCCAAACCAACAAGTCATGGTAACTGCGCGGCCAATAAACTTGAATGTTTTATTTGTTTGTTTGTTTTTTTTTTAAGTAGAGGAATTAAATTGTGAATTGAATTACGATTACCAGAAAATCCGGCGAACAGTTGCACGTGACATGAAAAAAAGGTGTACATCTATATCCTTGCCCTTAAGGTTATGATAATTACGCTAATGCGTATTTCCAATCCTCCTGGGAAGACGTGGCCCTGGAGGTGACCGTGTCCTCTGTAAAGAGTAGGGATATAACTTGCAAGACACATTAAGGTTAATTGGCCGCGCAATTACCGTAACTTGTTGGTTTGGCTTCGCTTGTGTCCGATGTGGATTGATAGCGCAGTGGTAGACGTTCGGCTCTGCATTCTGTGGTCGCTGGTTCGATCTCCAGTGGAGTGGATCATGGTATACACTGCTGATGAAACTTAATAAGGTCAAAACAAGCTGTCCAGTGTTTCCGTATGTCGCGTACAAGGGTTCGCCGGATTTTCTGGTCATGGTCATTCAATTCACAATATAATTCCTCGACTTAAAAAGGAAAAAAAAAACGCACAAAAACACGTAATAATAATTCAGAGGAAGTTTCCCTCTTGTAGTGGCTAATGTGCTGCACTGCAACATCGTAGTAAATGAGTTCGAACTCCACTAGCGCTATTACGTTCACTTTGAAACTAATATCCGTCGAAAAAGTATGAACCCTCTTTTCTCCCCCACCACCGGTTTAGGGGTTAAATTTTACCCCAACTGCCTTTAAACAAGGATGGATTTTGCATTAAATACTCCTCAAAGATTGATATACCATTAAACACCGAAACCAAACAGGTCAATGATAACCCCAGATAACTCAGGTGATCGTGAATTTTGAGAGACAAAACAAGAACTGAATATTTTACGTGTTCAAGGTCAACATTTTTAATCAAGGTTGCCAACCTGAAATTTTGTTAAAAAAATCTATCATTACTTCCAAGACTGGGGAGGCATGCTTAGTGTAACGGTTATCGTTGTTGAAAATGGGATGAGTGACTCGAGTTCAAATCCTGGACGAGGCTCTTTGTGTTTAACTTCGCGCTAATGCCCTTGGGAAAGTGTTGAATCGTTCTCTTCTCCTCCAAAAAATGGGTAAATAGTAGAACAGACTTTTTTCTTTAGAAAAAAAAAATTCTGAATTCAAAGCAGATGTTCTCCAATAAAAAAAAATTACCAAGTGTTGCATCCTGTTTGTGGTTTAGGTGTGGGGTAAATACATACTTTCTAGACTGACCTGGTATTTTATCTTGTCTGGTGGCTGAAACGGTATTTTTACCGGAGCTGAATGTTGGTGTTCGTACTCAAGTGAAAGCCAGCCCAATCGGCTGGGCGGCTGTAGAATACACCGACTGGATCTCTGCAGAAGGGTAAGACCCCCTAACGTGTGTTCTGAATATGACATTAAACGATCTAATGGCGAAGCTCCAGTAATGCTAGAGCTTTGGGGAATACGGAGTACCCCTTCATTGCCTTGGCTCCCAGGTCCACTCAGGCACGGAATGGTAACACGTAATAGGGTCCTATCTATGGGTCAGATAGAACTAAACAGTGTACTTACGCTAAACTGAATTGTTTGAAATAGAACTGTTTATTAGTATAAAAATGGATTCGGCATTGAATAACCTATAAAGGTTGATATGCCATAAAACCAAACTCTGGCCCGGAGTGGTAGCACCTGACTGGACCCTATCTATGGTTTAGATATAACTAACGGCATACTTATACTAAACTGAATTGTTTGACTAAATTGAATAGCTCTATATAGAAATGTTTTTGACAATTAAACCGTACTTACATTTAAACTGCGTGCTTATCCGATCTATGGGTCAAATACAACTGTTTGACATTTAAACTGAGTGCAAACAAATGACTTGTACTAAACTGAATTGTTTGAGATAGAACAGCTTGATCATTTAAATGTGTGTAAACAAATGACTGATGCTTAATTGAATAGTTAGTGATATATAACAATACTTGGAACCATTTAACTGTGTGCAAAAGAATGAGCTTAGGCCCGTGTAAAAACGTTATCAACAAAATGTGTTGACAAATTATATATATATATATATATATATATACAAGGTGAATACGATAAGTTTCCAGACTTTTTTGTACAGGCATTTAAAGTTGTCGTAGGCTCTTGAAGACCCAGTATGTTATTGCTATACATCTTATGAGATGACTGACCAATTTTTATAATTTCAGGTTCAAAGGAACAGCTACAGCAGCAATTGGAATACACCCTACTAAAGTCTGATTGTCACAGCTGGTGAATTTCAAAAATGCAATCTTAACGTGAGGACACTTTAGAAGAACAATATGCAATAAATTTTTTTTTAACTAGGAAATAATGCCACAGAAAGGTATGGAATGTTGCACACTGCTTTTTGACCGTCTTGCATCAATCGAGCATGAGTTTTTGAGTGGCATAAGAGATTCAAGGAAGGCATGGAGTCTGTGAGAGATTATGAGAGGTGTGGGAGGAGTAAGGAAGTCAATAAACCAGAGTTGATTGGTCAAAGGGTTAGGGTTACTATGTTGAGGTTTTAAGTGGTTCAGGAAGAAATTCCGTCGGAAGTGGCCAGCACTCTTCAAATCGGGTCAGTGGCATTTCCACCAGGACAATACACCAGTCCACAACTCCATCCTTGTCACAGACTATTTGATCAAGATGGGCATTAAGACTGTTCCTCAGCTTCCCTATAGTCCAAACCTTGCTCCCTGTGGCTTTTGCTTATTCCCTAAGCTCAGAGGCTGTCGTTATGAGACAATTGAAGAGATGAAAGAGGCTGTGACGAAAGTCATTGACACGCTCACAGAAGAGGACTTCGATGGGGCCTTCCAGAAGTTGTTGGAACGGTACAAGTGCATTGCCGCCGGAGGAGGTTATTTCGAAGGAGACTAGAGTTTCATGTGTGTACTATCAATAAAAGTGCCCATGCAATAAAAGTCTAGAAACCTATCGTATACACCTCGTATATATCGAGGATGTGGCATTAAATAAATAACAATGGATGATATGTCATAAAATCTAACCAAACTATGAAGAAAAAGCGGACAGGCTTTCTCAATTTGGAAGATTATCGGAATATAATCTTCCGAGATCCCATTTTATTTCCTTTAATATAATCTTTGCCGAATTAATCAGAGCTTATCCTCTGGTACATTTTTCGGCCGATACCAGAGGTCAGTATTCGAGATTAACTTAAATACTGATTTTATAGGTCTTCTCTATTTTGACCGAATACCAGCCTTCCAACCCAATCTGGCCTGATCCTTTTCGGTAGCCACAGCCCTTTTTGATTTTAAGGATTGGTATGATCCGATTTTCTATCTCCTTCTTACCTTGTGCCGTACTACGTTCGGTAAATATAAAGTCTGAATTTTTGTACACTTTTCAGTGCTGAGGGTCTTCGATTCTCCTTGGGATAATTCAAAAAATTTTAAAACCATAACCAAAATAACTCCTTTTTATCTTTAACGAATCTAAAACACATTTTCTGTTTGTTTGTTGTTTTTTTTTGAGGGGGGGGGTCTGTATTTTTCATTTTTTCTAAGTCATGTAAATTGATAAAATCTATTGCTAAGACCAACAGTGAACGACAAAAGGTTACATAAAATCTTTACTTTTTTTTTCTCCTCATATTAATGGATAAAGATATCAGGTCTTCTAAAATTAAATTAAATATAGAAATATAGAAATAAAAAAGTCTTTTTATTATTTCCCACGTTCGTAACTTTTTTTTAAAGATAAAACCCATGACGTGTCTGTTGGACATGTTAAGGGAATTTGTGCTTATGGCTTTCTAGCAAACATTACTTTATCAACTCAATGTGAACGCTGCTGGAGTCTTAGGCGGGGGAAAATGAGGGAGAAAAAGGGCTAAGATTTAGTGAGTGGTGGGGTGATAACATCCATATATGGGCTGTAGAAGAAAATGCCGGTAGTTGGCCGTCTTGACCAATGGTTAGGTTCTCAGTGAGAAAAATATCATCAGATGGGGGTGGGAGTCTGGTATACATATTTCAACACAATCCCCTTTCCTTTTCCCGGCATTTTCCTCGTCGACTGCTACCCCTACTACAACTTTGGTTTGGTTTCTTTGTTTAATGGCAAATCAACCTTCGTAGGTAATTCAATACAAAATCCATCCTTCCATAAGAACAGTAGTGGCACTATTTAACCCATAGATGGGAGGATAAGGGGGTTCATACTGGAAAGTGAACGTAAGAATGTGACTTGATTTCGAACTCGCATACAACGATTCTGCAGTCCAGCGTTTTAACCATTACACCACGAGGACACCCCGATTACAACCTTTAATAATAATAATTATTATTATTATTAATATTATTATGGAACATGAAAGTGACGGTGATACTAATTGTAATCAGTGCACTCGGTACAGTCACCAAAGGATTTGTAAAGGGGCTAGAAGAATTGGAAATAAGAAAGCGAGTGGAGACCATTCAAACGACAGCACTATTAAGATTGGCCAGAATAATGAGAAGAGTCCAGGAGACATGAGATGAATTGCTGTCATTCAAACTCCAGTGAAAGATTATCAGCTGATGCTGGTATGAAAAACTCTCAAAGGAGTGGAATAAAAATGATAATAATACAACCTCGTACTAATTAATAAAAAGGAAGACTTGCATGAAGAATCGAGACCATCCAGACTATAGCATTGTTGAGATCAGCCAGAATACACTGAAGAGTCCTAAAGACTTGAAAAGACTTGCTGTCACTCAGTCTCTGGTAAAAAACCACCAGCTAATACTTGTGTGAAAAACTCAGTAGAAATAGAATAATAGAAACAATCATAGTACAAATAAACAATAACAGTAACAATAAACAATAATAGTTACAATAAACAATAATCGTACAAATAAACAATAACAGTAACAATAAACAATAATAGTACAAATAAAAAATAATCGTACAAATAAACAACAATAGTAACAATAAACAATAATCGTACAAATAAACAATAACAGTAACAATAACAGTAACAATAAACAATAATAGTGACAATAAATACTAATGAAACTAATAAACAATAATAGTAACAATAAATATTAATGACACTAATAAACAATAATAGTAACAATAAATATTAATGGCACTAATAAACAATGATAGTAAGAATAAACAATAACAGTAACAATAAACAATAATAGTACAAATAAACAATAACAGTAACAATAAACAATAATAGTAACAATAAACAATAATCGTACAAATAAACAATAACAGTAACAATAAACAATAATAGTAACAATAAATATTAATGGCACTAATAAACAATAATAGTAACAATAACAATCTAATTCCACGAAAAAGACAAAAACCGACTGTTAATTAACAAGAAAAAAAAAAAACAAGAGAAAAAGGATTTGTTATCTTATGAATTTCTGCGTTCCAACGGACTTCAGAGTGAAAAAAAAAAAAGAAAGCAAAAAGATTGAAAAATACTTGGACCTTGCCAGAGAACTAAAAAACAGCTGTGTACCCTGACAGTGATAGCAGTTATTGTTAAGATCGGCTAGAATACTAAGAAGGGTCCTGGAGGCCTAGTTAATTTGCTTTCTTTGTTCAATGGCATATCAACCTTCGTAGGTTATTTAATGCCAAAGCCATACTTGTAGAAAAAAAGTAGTGATGCAATTTAACCCCATTGCAGGAGGGATAAGAGTGTGCAAACTTTTTCCAAGGGCATTAGTCCGAAAGTGAGTGCAATAGTGCTTCTGGAGTTTGAACTGGCTTACTATGATGACACAACCCAGCGTGTTAGCCACAACGCCATCAGGACTCTCCCAATGGAAAACAGCAGAAACTTGCTCTCCCATCAGTGAAAAAATCATCCTCTAAAACTGGTGTAAATAAAATAGCTGGGAGTGAATAATAATAATAATAATAATAATAATAATGGTTCTTTTGATACAGTTACTAAAAGATTATTAAAGGGGCTGGAGGACTTGGAAGATGGCGGACGCGTGGAGACCATCCAAACTACAGCATTATTGAAAATGCCCAGAATACTGAGAAGAGTCCTGGAGACTTGAGAAGACTTGCTGTCGCTCAAACTCCAGTGAAATACCATCAGCTAACCCTGATGTAAAAAACTCTAATGAGTCAATAATAATAATAATAATAATAATTTGATTTTTTTGCCTTTGCTTATAATCCTTAATTCTTCTGCCTCTTTCGTCCTTTTTCTTCTCATTTGATTTTTAATCCTTTTCTTTATCTACTCTACCAGACTTAAAATTCAACAACTGTATCCATCTGAAGACACCTTGGATCCCTCACTAAAAAAAAGGAATGTCCTGGTAATGACACTAAATTCTAAAAGAAGAGAAAACTCGAAATTCAAATCAGCTTTACACCCCTTCCCCCTCCCCAACGCTTAAAAATTGAACCTCTGTCACATCCTGCCTGTACCGTAGAAAACAAAATAATTGTGTGTCCCTACAAATGATTATTATTACAAAATAGAAATATCGTCTAAATCATTGGGGGGTTGCAGGTTCAATCCCGATTACAAGTAAATTACAAGGAATTCTTACTAACCCACCACTCGTACCCTGTTATGGTTAACGGAGTTAGAACAATCTGAAGAAGACCGAAGGACGCATCGACTGAAATGTTGTGAATACGACAATAAAGATGACGTCCGAATACTCTAAATGATAAAAACTAACAGGACTAGTTAACTGAAATAGTTATGGACGAATTAGTAGTATTAGATAGGAATACTTGAAACTATATAACTGTATTCAAATTATTTTCATTATAAGCATTTAAATGAAGATTTATTTTTACAAATGATTATTTTTAGTTCAGAGGAGTCATTGATGGGTAACGGACTGGGGTGTGATATCAAAGCGAGTTCGAACTCTATTACGTTCACTTTTGGATAATGTCATTGGGAAAGATATGATCCCATTAACATACCTCCTATGGCTTAAATAATACCAAGACAATTCTTTTATAAGGATTTTTTTTTGCATTAAATAACCTATGAAGGTTTATATGCCATTAAACAAAGAAAATGAAACCCACTTATTAGTTTCTTGAAACCATATTCGAAAAAAACAATTCCATATGTAATAACCCCACAAGGCTTTATATGGCGTAAAAGTAATCAACAAATCAATGAACCAATTGTTTCTGTGTACTTTCAATAGTATTTTTTGCTTACTTATCCAACAAAGTTATATTGTTATTCCTTAATAAAATATATTAAACCCCGATAAACCTGATAAAATACATTCAACTGTACAATTCAACGCTATCTTTTGAATTTTGTTTGGAGATGGCTTGCCTGCTGTTTACTGCCTGTTTTTATAAGGTCAAGTGAGATTATTATCATTTATATCGTTTTTAAATGACACATTTCGGACATTTATTATCTGACACCCGGAGGGTTTTTCACATAATCTCAAACTGGGGGTCCCTCACTGGAGTCTGAATGACAGCAAGTCCCCTCAGCTCTTAAACAATCCAGTCGACTGAGCGGGGTGGCCGTTGTACACCAACTGCATCTCTGCAGAAGGGTAAGACCCCCACCAATGAGTGTCCTTGATATATCACTAAACAATATGATGATGAGGTTCTGGTCCTGGAGCTCTGGGATTACCCTTTCATTGCCATTGCTCCCATGTCCACTCTGACCCATATTGGGAACTTCTAACAGGGTCCTATCCATGCTTCTAATAGAACTGTTTGACATTTAACAGTGTGTAAACAAACTGATGTTTAATTGAATTGTTAGTGATACATATGAATACTTGGAACCATTTAACAGTGGGCAAACGAATGATTAACGTTAAAATGAATTATTAGAGTTAAATAGCAATACTTGTAACCACTTCTCTGTCAGAAAAAGAATTATTTGTGCTAGATAGAAATATTTGAAACCATTTAACTATGTGCAAAAAAGACCTCAGACTCGTTTAAAATTGTTATCAACAAAACATGTTTACAAATAATATATTTGATATATATGTATAAAGAGGATTAGACATTAAATGACCTACTATGGTTGATATGCCATAAAAACCAATCAAACTAAATCATATATATTTACTATATATGTGTATAAAGAGTATTTGGCATTAAATAACCTACAATGGTTGATATGCCATAAAACCCAACCAAACTAAATAATATATTTTTACTATATATGTGTATAAAGATGATTTGGCATTAAATAACCTACTATGGTTGATGTGCCATGAAATCCAACCAAACCAAATCAGATCTTCATGACTCTTTCACATAACCGAGCCTGAGCCATCCTTTTGCACACACACACACACACACACACACACACACACACACACACACACACACACAGGTAATTTTAACACAGAAGCAATATCACATATTGCCTCTAATAGTTTCATGTTTTCACCATCATCAAGCAATACTATATTCTGAAGAACATCAGACTTACTCATGGGATGAGAGTTTTGTACATAGCATGCAATTCCTGAAGTTCTTCAGAATGTAGTATTGCTTGATAATCATGGAAACATTAAACTATTAGTAACAATATGTGATTTTGATTTATGTAACGCTGCCTATACATATGCATCCAATCTCACAACAGCTAGGATTTGACTCACGGTCATTTCATTGTGGAGAACCTTGCATGAATCGAAACTCAGGCGCAGCCGTTACAAAAATGCTTGATTCCATCCGCATTCCCCTATGTTGGGGCGCTTCAGACGCCCAGTGATGAACTAAACCCTGTATAGCAGTTATTGCCTGGGAAGACGCCCCCCCCCCCGGGACGAGGCGATTCAGATCAATGATACCCACCCGATGTGAACTCCAGACAGGTGGACATTTAGGCGGCCGTTGAAGGTGGGTGATCAGTTTGTACCTCAAAATTCCAGAGAATTTCATGAATCTTATTTTCTAGGATGGATGGGGATTTGTGCCTAAACCACTTGGCATCATTATTTTCACTTTGCGCGAGTTTTCGTCACCACTAAAGTCTAAGTTTTCGTCACCACTAAAGTCTAAGTGACTGCAAATATCCTCCGCTCTCCAGGGGATGTCCTCGTGGTGTAATGTATAAAGCGATGGACCCCGGACTCGTAGTAAGCGAGTTCGTACTCCAGTCGCGCTATTACGTTCACTTTCGGGCAAATACCCGTGGGAAAGGTATGAACCCCCTTATCCTCCCAGCTGTGAGTTAAATAGTACCACTACTGTTCTTCTTGGAGTAATGGCCTTGGCATTAAATAACCTAAAAAGTTTGATATGCCATTAAAACAAGAAATCGGATCTCCAGGACACTTCTAAGTATCCGAGCTGATTTTAATTGTGCGGTAGCCATTTTTCTTCTAATTTCCAATTCACTCAGTCTTTTTTTCAGGTTTTTAGGGGCCTTCTCAAGTGTTTTAACTATAATTGGTATCACTGTCATCTTCATATTCCACATAATCTCTGCGAAGATCCAGATATTTGTCCATCTTTTCGCTTTCCGTTATTTTTATTGTATGATCGGATAGAAAGGCAAAATCCACAAGATGACAAGTTCTTTTCTTTTTGTTAATTAAGATTTAAATTTTGTCTTTTGTCTGGAGTTTGATGGTTCTTTCGTATTTCGAACTCTCTGAGAATTCGTTTTTTTTTAAGTAAGATACGAGTTTGTACATATACCAGTTGTTACTAAGAGCAATTTACCTTAGTGTCCACTCATAATACCGAGTACATTCCTTGGTCTTAGAAGGGAGTGTCCACGTGGTGTAATGGTTAAAGCGATGGGCGGCAGAATCGTAGTAAGCGAGTTTGTACTCCAGTCGCGCTATTACGTTCACTTTCGGGCAAATAGCCTTGGGAAAGGTATGAACCCCCTTATCCTCCCAGCTTTGGGTTAAATAGTACCACTACTGTTCTTCTAGGAGAATAGCTTTGGCATTAAATAACCTACAAGGGTTGATATGCCATTAAACAAAGAAACCTAACCAAACCTTAGTTGTTGTGTACCGTAATTGAATGGCTTATAGAAAATTGAAAGGAGCAATCGGGTTTGAACGGAAGAAATCGAGCGACCGACGATCAGGGAAGTCGGGTCTAAGTTGGGTCCAAAGGTGCAAAGAAAAGTGATGAGAGGAAAGATTAACCTGTCTTTTTCTCTCTTATCAGACAACTCACAGTAGCGAGCAAGTTATAAACCCTGGTGCTTGGCATTGCAAACCCAGTAACATGGTCTTAGAGCTAACATGGTGGTGCTATTATTACTGTTTTTTCACACCAGCATCAGCTGATGGTATTTTACTAGAATCTAAATGATAGCAAGTTTCCTCAAGTCTCCAGGACTCTTCTCAGTATTCTAGCTGATCGCAACAATGCTGTGGTCAATATGGTCTCAATTCTCCCTCTGATTACCAATTACTCGTCTCTTTTCCAAGACTTAGGGAACTGTTCCTTCGATTACCTTCATGATCCTCAGTTTTTTCAGCTCTCAGGTAAGATCTAAGTATTAAAAATTGTTTTTGATTCTCTTTCATTTTAACTCTAAAACAGCAAAATCCACCTGATGAAAAAAATTTTTTGTCAATTAAATCTAAGTCTGTTCTTTGGGACTAGATTAGGTGATCCGTTTAGATGTCAGAATCCTGTAGAATTTTATGAGTCTCATTTTCTAGATTTGTGTATATTCTAATTCTTAGTGTGGTCAATTTTAATCTTTTGCACAATTCCCAGTGAATTAACTTTCGCACCCAGTCGTGCCTTCACTCATGTGATTAATCGTTTCATCTCTGCCTTGACATAATCTACACTTGCTATTCTGTTCTGTATTATAAATTTTCGATTTTGATCCTTATGACATTATTTTGTGTTGCTATTAGAAGAGATTCAGTTTCTCTCTTGAGATTTCCTCATCTTAGCCATGTCCAGGCCTTCCAGTGAGTAATCTTTTCCGTTTGTCGCTTGAAGTATCCATACAGTTGTTTTCCCCATTTTTGCTTCCTAGATTTTGTTGTTTTATCATGTATCTTTTTGTTGACATGGCTATTACTGGCTGCTGTCATTTCTTTGCCTTTTCTTTTGTCTTCCCGAGTCTTTGAATTGTTGCATGTACGCAATTCTCAATGCTAGCAAGTCCGATCTCTCCTTCTTTTCTTGACACATAGAGACTATGTCGTCTCTCGGGTGTAAGGCCTTGTGCATCGTCATCAACTTCCTTGTCCTTTGGTCTATTTGTCAGAGTTTCGTTCTGGTTCGTTTAAAGAATGATACAGTTTTTTTCAATTATTGTATCAACACGCCTTCGAAATTATTTGCATGCCTTCAAAATAAATCATTAAGACATTTTATCCTATTCCTCCTCAATAGCAGTCTTAAGTGAATCAATATTCGGATGAGAAGTTGCATTTGTTTTGTTTTCTAAAACGCCCCAGGGGGTGTCCTCGTGGTGTAATGGTTAAAGCGATGGACTGCGGAATCGTAGTCAGCGAGTTCGTACTCCAGTCGCGCTATTACGTTCACTTTCGGGCAAATACCCTTAGGAAAGGTATGAACCCCCTTATCCTCCCAGCTGTGGGTTAAATAGTACCACTGCTGTTCTTCGAGGAGAATGGCTTTGGCATTAAATAACCTACAAAGGTTAATATGCCTTTAAACAAAGAAACCAAACTCAAACCAAACTAAAACGCCCCATATAGCGGGTTAAGGTGTGGGTTTGATAAAGGCACTCCAATTATTTCGGGAATTTTTTTTGGGGGGGGCTTGGTTTCGGCGTTAAGCAGATCAGATTCTTTGTCGCTTTTCGTGCTCACTCATATTGGGCTGAATATTAATAGAAATGATAAATAGGGTTAATCATGAAAATTTAGATTTGTCGCGTTTTTTTTTTTTTTCAAAAGTTTGACAAATCAGACTAAAAAATATGTTTTAAAAATTATTCCATATTTTGCTTCTGTACCCAGGATAGAGCATTTTATATGGTATTTATACCTTTAATGAGATTTCTACTGTTGTTAAATTTCAAGACGTTTCCTTGTTCTTCGGAGCTTCTCTATTCTTTATTTTTCTTTCATTTCTGTTTGATGATGTCTGCTTCTAATATTCCCAAGTACTTGTCATTTTCCTTTTCTTCAAACTTTGCTAACGACACTCAACATCAAACAAAGAAATCGTTTTTTGCTGGATTCCAAGCCACATTGGGATGAGAGGAAATCATAGACAGACGCGGCAACAAAATCGGCTTTAGACTTGACCCCCGACAAGTACAACATCCCATACACCGATCTGAAACCTAAAATAAATAATTTCCTCCATAAAATATGACAACAACGCTGGAATAGAAATACCTATAATAAACTATTCCAGGTTAAACCCTTTTTGGAAGAATGGTGCCCAGCCTTCTGAAAATCGCGAAAAGAACGAGTTACAATAACGCGATTGCGTATTGGTTACAGCAGACTTACACTCTCTTTTATTTATACTCAAGCAAGAACAGCAACCCCAGTGCTCGACAGGCCAAACGCCCTGCACAATCAAACACATTCTCCTTGAGTGTAAAGTTTTTAATGACACCAGAAAGTACTATTTCCACGCAAATACCATGAAGGACTTATTTGAGAACATCCACATGGATAATGTTTTGTCGTTCTTGAAAGAGACTGGGTTGTACCAGAAAATATAGACTTGGTTACAATCCTGAAAACACAACAAACTAATCAACTGAAAGCAAATTATTGCTGAATAGAAACACTATTATGTTTGTGTTAGTAGAAATAGTAGTGAGAAATAATAAAAAAAACAAACTATCATCACTAAATAAACTAATGTCATATAGAAATACTTGAAAATACTTACTCGTAAGCGAGTAAATCAGTTGTTTGGTTTTAGTGTGGTATCAATAAATTATGTTTACAAACCGTACATATGTGTAAACAGGCTTTGGCATTAAATAACCTATAGAAGTTGATATTCCATTAAACCCAAACAACCGACCATTTTCTTCAAATGTTCTGATGCTTTCCGAATTTCAACGTTCTGTTTCTTTTTTGTTTCGCTTCTCTTTTTTTACTATTAGCATAGCACATTTTTCAATCCAAAGTTTTAATCCTATATCCGAGTGTTATATATTTAAGGTAATGATTTTTTATATTAATCATTTTTCGTTAATTATATTTTATTATTTAGTTTGGTAAAGCTTTGAACTACTCGGTGTCTCTTAGTTCAGGTGCCATAGTCAGATGGGCACTCTTACGCTCGTGTAGAAAGGATATGACGATCATCAGCTGTCAGAATAAACTTCCAGACTGGAAATGGAGCTGGACGGCTATTGGAGAGAACTGAGTGGGTGGATGACGTCATGCCCCGAAGAGATGGTCCGGAGAATTTGAGGATTTGAAAAGACGATTAGTTGAGGTTCGACCGTTGAAGTGCGCGGTTGGATTTTTCGGATCTAATCAAAGCAGCTCAGTTTGGATCTCTACCGGCAGAGATGAGTTGAGATTCTAGACGCCACAAGATGCCCAACAAGGCTTTTATGATTTGTGTCTCTCTCCTCGTGTCGCCCAGGACAGAAGGTAGAAAGAAATAAACTCGTTCCTACCACCTGTATTTGTATTATTATTGTGGTTACTGATATCATTATGGCTGTACAGCTCTAGCTGTATATTCTTATATTTATTTATAGAAGATTTTCTAGCTGCTTTTCATTTTGAACAAATGTCTTAAAAATCATTTATATACATAAGGTCGTTTATCTTTTCGGGTGACTTTGTAAATTTGTGGCCTCCTGAACATTTTCCAAGTTTTTAAGCGAATGGCAATTGTGGGATCATATTATGGGCCTTTTTGTAGTCTATCTATGCCATGGCTACATTTTTTCGTCTTGTTTTGGCTTTATTGAGAATGTGCTGATCTATTATGTAAAGTAAGTCACTTGTCCTTCTTGTTCATTCGAAGCTTCTGAAAATAATCAGCGACATTTAAGCAAGCAATATATTTCTACTCTTGTCTGTTTAATTAGGAATTTCTACATCATTTTGGAGTTGCTGGGATAGTTTCCTTTTTTAGAGGAGGGCTTTCTGGATTAAGGTAGTTTTCCCCTTCGTCATCTGTTCGGCTATTTTTGTTTCTGGTAGGTATTTACTCAGTTGCTGAGACAATCTGTCCTGGATGGATGTGGATTTTTAAAACCAGAATCCAGTATGACATCTTAGCTTGCCTTTTTCTTATTTGGCGCTTACTTAGGTGTTGCCCTTGATGAGTCTAGGTGTATGTCCACTTCGAAGTCTTCTTCATGTCCTTGAAATTCATTTTTCGTGTTATTTATCCCTTTGGTCTTTTTGCTTAAGTTCTTTGAATTCCCATATCTTGCTCCAGAGATGTTTTGTTTCCTTTACATCCGCTTCTTAATTTGTCTTATTGCTTTTCTGTTATCTTGGAAGGTTCATTTTTTTTTGTGTACTACTTGTTTCTTTACAGGTATATTTTGACTCTCCCTTCTTTCGCCAATATCTTTTTTGGTTTATTTCTTCCTGTTTTATTGATTGCCTTGTCAGTTTTTTTTATGTTTTCATTCGATTATGCCTTTGTGTATTTTTTCTTTCTTAGTATTTCAGCTTATTCTCGAAGTTTCTTTATTTGGCTTTCTAGCCAAATGTCCTATCCAAATTTTGTAAACAAAGTTACATAAAATCCTAACATTGTTTTTAAGATATTCACCTAGGATCATGAACACTTGTTTATATCATTCTATGGTATACACAAATATCATATTCCAGAGCAATAAACTGAAATTTTTGTGTGTTTTGAATATCCAAGTAAACACTGTAAGCTACATCAAGGTCAACACTAAATTTTTTTATTTACGGTATTGAATTGATTTTTATTTTTTTTTACTATAGTTTTCAAAATATAAACATTTGTTTAAATGTTTTTCTTTATTTCATTTGATGTTGAAGAAATATTTTTGTAGTGAAGGATGATAAAAATTTAAGGTTCCTTTTTACAAGGAATATACGTATTTACTAACCCCTCCACCATGAGGAGGATGTGACACAAGGTTAATTTTAAGCGGACTTTAATAGGCTTGAATTCAGAGTTTTCCTTCTCCTAGATTGATTGACATACCAAGGCTAAAGAGTCCAGTCTGTCCTACTACTTACCCATAGTTGTTGGGAGAATAGTTGAATGCATACCTTTAGCACAGTGGCAAATGTAAACAGCCACCTTCGATATAAGATAAAAACATTTTGGAATTAAAAATTCGGAATCTAGCAAGAATTATCTTCTGAGAATAATGTTTTAGAGATGCATTATCTTTGGACAGCAGTATCTCCTCACCACCGCA
This sequence comes from Sepioteuthis lessoniana, assembly GCA_963585895.1. Taxonomy (NCBI): domain Eukaryota; kingdom Metazoa; phylum Mollusca; class Cephalopoda; order Myopsida; family Loliginidae; genus Sepioteuthis; species Sepioteuthis lessoniana. Next base: position 73,215,934 of record OY757933.1, read on the forward strand.
TAAAAGGTTTGTTTGGGTTTTATGGCATAACAACCACTGTAGGTTATTTAATGCCAAGTCCTGTTTATAGATATATATTAGATATATATATGATTTGTAAACACAGATAATATTCTACAGGAGCCTGAGCTGTTTTTTTTTTACACATAGTTAAATGGTTTCTTGTATTGCTTTCTAACAGTCACAATTTAACATCAGTTTTTTTGTTAGCATACAGTTTGTTCTACCTATCCCATTGATAGGACCGTATCAAGTGCTACCAATCCAGGTCAGAGTGAACCTAGGAGCAATGGCAATGAAGGGGTACTCCACATTCCCCAAATCTCCAAGGCTTGAGACAAGCCATAAGATAGTTAAATGTCATATCCCGGACATTCATTATGGGGTTTTACCAATCTGCAGAGATGCAATTGGTGTATTCTACTGCCACAGCTGACTGGGCTCCCCACACATAAAAGTAGAGGAGGGGGAAGTCCATCCAAAAGAGAGATAAACAACAAGAATATTATCATTATTGTAAATTTTTGCAATGGACCTTATTCATTTATTTACTCCTTCGAATCGTCTTATTTTACAGTGTCTGGTCTCGTTTTGCTGTGTGGCTGACAATTACTTTAACCAGAATTCTGTTTCATACTGTGTGTTGCATGCATTTGATAAAAGGCAGTAATACAATTTAGATGATGCAAGTTATTTGTGCAGTGTACCCAGGTGCAGCGAATGTGTAAATAACAGTGATGGTTTTGCAGGTTTAAAAAAACTATCTTCTTTCTGATAAACATCCCTCAGGATAATTAACTACTCTAAATAACAGTTTTTTGAAGGCACCTCTTAAAGCAGATCCTCGTCAAAACACTAGGGAATAGCAAAAAAGCACAATGCATCTCTCTCTCTCCCTCTCTCTCTCTCTCTCTCTGCATATATATATATATATATATACAAGGTGTGATAAAAATATCAAGATTTTTTAAAAATTTAAATCTAAATGAAGATGTAGAACTAAACAAGATACATAATAAAGACACTTAGACGAATGTCTATACCGGCGGTCACCAACCTACAGCCCATGGGTTACATGCCGCCCTCGAGACCCATCAAAACGGCCCTACACCCAACTTTTAAAATTTTATCTTGATTTTTTTTTATGTTGACTGTGAAGAAGTCCCATTACAACTGCATATGGAACTCACTGACCTTCAGTGTTCGGAATAATTAAAGTCCAAGTTTCGCAACTGTCAAATTCTCACATCTCTGATGCGCTCTTTCTGTCAGCCTCTTCATTTAAAACTGATATTACACTTTTTTTGTGATTGCAAACAAAATTAGATGTCTTATCAATAAATTATGATTGTTACCCAATGAATTTAGCTATATTTTTTCAGTCTTTTTAAGATCACATCTTTTGGCTCTGCCTGAATTAGTCTTTGTGGCTCCCGGGCTAAAAATGTTGGAGACACCTGGTCTAGGCGTCTCGATGATGTTTAGATGTGTCAGTCCTTAATAACCTTTGATAGGCAGTCTCGATACTTTTTGAACGAACAGGGCCCAGTTTTGTTTTTTCTTGTTTCTAAACTGGAAGTTATTTTGGATGTAAAAAGATTTGAGGACGTCGAAGACATTTAAATCAATACGACGATCCAGATTCATCATCATTATGTCGCGCTGCCACCATGGATCTCCCGGACCCTCTCTCGCCACTATCGTCTATCGTTCCCGGGAGGTCTTTAAGGCTGCATCCAGTAATGGCACAGAGCTGTTGTATATAGGTTCTAGCCGGTTGTCCTGCCTTTGCTCGTCCATGTGAAAGGGTCCACAGGAGTATGTCACTTATAAGTTCGTCCTTACTTCTCCAGCAATGTTCCCCATGTTTGGTTCATCTAACTTGGATAGTTTTCGTGATGGGTGGTAAGTGGCCGTAAACCAGCTGTTTTATGGGGTGTTACCTCCAGGACATTTTCAGTATTGCTCGCAGCATTCTTGAGTAATTGCCGTCAAGCTTTTAGAAGAACCAAAAATGTCATGGATCGATTTCTTCAAAAACCATTTTGATTCTTCTCAAGTATCTTCTCAATTTCAGGTTCGATACGGTTGCGTTGTAGAGCATTGTAGATCTGGGCCGCTATGGATGCAAGGGTTATACCTCGGTTGATGTAGGCTAATCCGAGGTCACCCTTCTTAGGGAAGGGAAGGATGCATCCCTTTGTCTATCTGTCTATTGTATTTTGATTATATGCAGTTTCGGAGCTGTATGTCGTCAAATTCCCTGGTCTTCCATACTTCTGGGGGTATTTCATCAAGTCTTGCTGCTTTCCAATTTTTATTTTTTTCTTAGAACCTAGTCGAGTTCTTCTTGCGGAAACGGTCCTAGTTTGATGTCTAATTGATTACTAATAAGTTTCGTGATTGGTTCATGCGTAACTTTCGGTGGCTTTCCGAGTAAATTCTCGAAATTATTTTTTTCTTAATATGGTATGAATCAGGAAATTTTTTTTTTTCTTCTTTCCAGATTCATACCATATTTAAAAAAAATAATTTCAGAGGGTTTCTTTGTTTAATGGGTGTTAGAAAGGCCCGCAGGATATTTCGAAGTTGTCTGGAGGCTGTGGTTGAAGCCAATGGCGATTTTTCTTTGAATAAATTTAATTTATAGTAGTTTCACAACATTTTCATGTAATTTAGTAAATACATAAAGCCTTCTTTTCATTTTTACATAATTTAAATGAAAATTTACCCATCGCACTATATATATATATATATATATATACACTATCCCCTCCACATGAGCGAAATGTGATGAAAGATCAATTTCCTAGTAGAGTTTAACAGATTTGAATTCAGAGTCTTCCTTCTCCTAAAGTGGTTGCCTAACCAAGGCTAAAGAACCTAGTCTTCCCTACTACTTATCCATTGCTGGAGGGAAAATAATAGGATTTATACCTTTCCCAAGCGTATCAGTGGTCTATAAAATGCTATCAGCCTCGTCCAGGATTTGAACTCGTGTCGCACTGTCCATTTCCTACTGTGATAACCATTACACCAAGGGCACTTCCATAATATATATATAGGTGTGTGTGTGTGTGTGTGTTCATCCACCCTTATGTCATGGGCAGAATTTGAGACCATGACATTTTAAAGCTAAGTACAATTGATTTAAATATAGTTTTCCTTCTCCTAGAATGGTTGCTGTACCAAGGTTAAAGAACCCATCCTACTCTTCTATACAAGGCAGTAGAGATAGAATCGGACGTTAGCATGAAGTAAAACGCAAACAGGATTTGAACATGGTTCACCTATTCCATTTTCTCAGTCGAGTACGTGTGTGTGTGTGTGTGTGTGTGTGTGTGTGTGTGTTTGAAAGGGAATGTCCGCAAACATATTAGATTCATATGTTTATCATCTTTTATTTTACTCCACCTGTTTCAGTTATCGAAAATCTCTGAGTTTTAAAGAATTTTCTGGATTTATGTTTGGTCAGAGTGTTTTTTTGGGGAAGCAAATAAATTTAGATTTTATTTTTCGTGTTACGAATTCCAACCGGCTGTTTTCACATCAGAAAATCAGAAAATGGGACTTTAAAAAAAGACACTCTATTTATCAGTTTCTTTGTTTAATGGCATATCAACCTTCAAGGGTTATTTAATTCGAAAGCCCTTATTGTAGAAGAACAGTAGTGGTGGAATTTAACCCGTAGCTGGAAACACAAATGGGTTCATGCCTTTCTCCCAAGAGTACTGGTTAAAAAGTGATTGCACTACCGTCACTGGGATTTGAACCCACATATGATTTCGAAGATTAATCCGTTAGCCATTGCACAATGGAGACTCTTACCAATAATTGATTTGGACTTATGAATGAAATTTAGTATTCTTTTTTTAACTTTACAGTGAAATCTTCTGTGCGCCTCAGGCGATGCAATGTTAGCAAGCTAGACAAGCAAACCTTCACGAGTGTGTTTGAGTCTCATTGGGTGCCCCATTTATATGGCCTTGTGCCACTTCTAAGCAAAAGGTTTTGTTAATTACAACAGTGTAATCTGTTTGAAAAGTTGACATCGATTTTCTTTTATATCTATTACTAAATAAAAAAGCTTTTTTGAAATTAGAGTATTGTTTTTTTTTGTTTTTTATTTGGTTTCTTTTTTAGTTTATTGGAGAGGGGTTCGTGGGGTAAGGGAAATTTATCTCCAACTTTCGGAGGCACGGTTATCGTCGTTGTAAATTGAATCGCCGACTCGAGTTTAAATTCTGAACGATGTTGTTTTGCTTTCACTTCCTGCTAATGCCCTTTTGAAAGGCATGAATCCACTTAATTTCCTTTAACCTTTGGGAAAATAGTAGGACAGACTGGCTTATTTAGACAACCAATCTTGGAGAAGGAAAACTCTGGATCCAAACCAGCTCTATGCCTTTTAAAAATTGACCTTGTGCCACATTCTGCTCCTGATGGAGAGTTTTGTTTGGTTGAATTTTATGGCATATCAACCACTAAGGGTTATTTAATCTAAAATCCTCTTTGCACATATTATGATTTGTAAACGTATAGTTAGTAGATAAAATTCTAAAACGAGCCATAGATTATTTGTTTGCACACAGTTAAATGGTTATACATATGATTTGTAAATCAATAGTTTGTAGATAATCTTATTTTTAAATGAGTCAGAGCAAATTTGTTTGTACATAAGTATTACTATTGTTTGCACACAGTTAAATGGTTCCAAATATTCGAAAACGAATAGTTTTATTTAGCGTTAATCATTCATTAGCGCTCAAATGGTTTCAGATATTGCAATAGTTTTATTTGCACACAGTTAAATTGTTTCAAAAATCGCTATGTAATACAAACAATTTAATTTAAGCACACAATTAGTCATTTTTTTACACAAAATTATATGATCAAACAGTGAATAGGGCACCCAATGAGATTCAAGTATTGCTTATCGACCCAACTAATTTTATCCAACATAATGCAATCGTTAACACACAGTTAATTGGTTTCAAGTATTTCTAAGTATCACTAACAATTCAATTAAACATCAATCTTTTTTTACACTCAGTCAAATGGTCAAACAATTCGATTTAACAGAAGTCATTTGTTTGAACACAGTTTAAATGTCAAACAATCTATCTGACCCACAGATATGACCCAATCAGGTGTTACCACTCCGGGTCAGAGTGGACTGGGGAGTAATGATAATGAAGGAGTTCTCCCCATTCCCTAAAACTGGAGCCTCGCCATCAGATAGTTTAATATTATACCCAGGACACTCATTGGTGGAGTCTTACCCCTCTGTAGAGATGCAATCGGTTCTTTCCACAGCTCCAGCTGATTGGGCTGCATGGCAGAAGGGCTTGGTAAATGCATGCTTGAAACTATATCATCATCATCATCATCATCATCTTGTCGTGCCATCAGCACGGATATCCCTGACCCTCTCTTGCCACCCCTCCCTATCGTTCATCGCCTCCGGCAGGTCCTCAGGACTACACCCCGTATCCGCACGGAGTTGCTGTATTGAAACTATATAACAGTTAAAAAAAAATTTGGCTTTGGTATTAAATAACCTAAGAAGCGTTGAAATGCCATAAAACCAACCAACTAACCTAATAAGGACTTGAAGGATATTGATATATAAATAAAACATACTGGCTGGTAAATGACAATATACTAAGTTGGTTCAAAGAGACAAATTTGTAAACCAGGCAAAAAGAAACGTAATTATTTGCTAACAACAAAATCTAGATTTAGTTCCACATCTGTTTTATTAGTATTTATCATTTGCAGAAACGTTTAACACTCCTGGACACTAAACTAGTTCACATGTCATCAAACCAACCAACCAACCTCATGGGAGACAAAGACTTTAATGAGTATCAACATTGCAGTATGAATTTCACAACTTCATCGATGCAAAACAAATAAGAATATTCGTACAGTGCAACTTGGTGCAATAATTGTATGCAAGTGCCAGCAACGATTTTTGCAAACTAAAAAAATAGCACGCGTCATCTTTCATGAAGACGAAAACATGTTAGATTATAATCTTTTGAACTGTTGCAACTGAGCCTCGTTAAAAAAAAAAAAAGTTTCCCTATGAGGGTTCAGCTAGTTTTGCACTCAGTGTTTCTTTCTCTAGATTTGATTGTCATTCAACAATTAAAGACTCCAGTCTGGCGTACTGTTTACACATAGCAGAAAGGATAGATGGATTCATGCCTTTCATTAGTGCAAAGTAAAATTCAAACCGGATCATTTACTTATGGATCAATACCTCTACCTAAAATCAAGGTGTAATATCTCTGTGTGAATATCAATGTAGAGCTTGGGATTCGAGCGTGTAATTTGTTGTATCGTCTCAAGATATACAGTTTTGGTTTGGTTTGGTTTGGTCTTGTGGCAAATCAATCTTTATTGGTTATTTAATACCAAGTCTATTTTTATACATATAAACAGTTCTATTTCAAACAATTCAGTTTAGTATAAGTATAGTTTTCAGTTTACACTCAGTTAAATGTCAAAACAGTTCTACTTCAAACAATTCAGTTTAGCATAGTGCGCAGTTTAAATGTCAAAACAGTTCCATTTCAAGCAATTCCGTTTAGCATTAGTACACAGTTTAGTTCTATTTGACCCTTAGATAGGACCCGATCAGGTGCTACCACTCTGGGACAGAGTGGACAGGGAAGCGATCGCAATGAAGTGGTACTCTGCATCCCCCAAAGCTCCATCAATACTGGATCCTCACCATCAGATTGTTTTTTGTCATATCGAAGACACTTGTTGAGTGGGGTGATCTTACCCCTCTGAAGAGAAGCAACCGACTGGGCAATCAAAATATACAGTGTTAAGCAACAACAAAAAAAGAAAGAAACGCCTAACTAAAAAGATCAATCTGTTTAATTTTCATCTCATTCTTGGGTTATTTCATATGGAGAACTACCCGTGGCATAATGGCTAATGAGCTGGACTGCAGTCTCAAAGTTAGCGAGTTTGAACTCTAGTAGTATTACGTTCACTTTCGGGCTAATGCCCTTGTGAAAGTTATAAACCCTCTTATCCCTCCCACCTATACGTTAAATGTTATCACTACTGTCAAGCTACAAGGATGGCTTTGGGACGAAATAACTCGACTGCATCTCTGCAGAGGGGTAAGAATCCCTCCCCAACGAGGACCCAGTTGACTGAAGCTGTAGAATACACTGACTGCATCTCTGCAGAGGGGTATGTGTGCTGGATCTAACAAGAAACAATCTGAAATTGAGGTTCCAGTTCTGGAGATTTGGGGAATGCAGAGTATCCCTTCATTTCCATTACTCCCAGTTCCACTCTGACCCGGACTGGTAGCACCTGATAGGGCCCTATCAATGGGTCAAATAGAATTGTTTGACATTTGTCTAAACAAATGACTTATGCCAAATTGAATTGTTTACTAAAGAACAGTTTGATCATTTGCTGGTTAAACAATCCAATTTGTCATTTTTTTACACAAAATTATATGATCAAACAGTGAATAGGGAACCCAATGAGATTTGAACTCACTTTTGCTGGTTAAACAATCCAATTAGTCATTTGTTTGCGCAAAGTTATAAGTGAGTTCGAATCTCATTGGGTGCCCTATTCATTCGGCCTTGGGCCACATCGAAGAAAAGAGCTTCGTAAATTACTCTAATTAAGTTGTTTGTTTAATGGCATATCAACCTTCTTGGGTTATTTAATGCCAAACGCATTCTTTCAGAAGGATAGTTTTGGTACTATTTAACCCATAGCTGGGAGGATAAAGGGGTTCATATCTTTCCCCAGTGTATTTGTCCAAAAGTGAATATAACTGTATCACTGGAGTTCGAACTCGCATTCTACTATTTCACAATACAGTGCGTTAACCATTACACCTCGAGAACATCCACGGCTCGTATTGCTTGTGATATACGTTGTGCATTCAATAAGTTTCCAGACTGTTTTTGTACAGGCATTTAAAATTGTCGTAGACTCTTGAAAATTCGGAATGTTATGGCTATACATCTTATGAGATGACTGACCAATTTTTACAATTTCAAATTCAAATGAATAGCTACAGCAGCAATTGGAATACACTCTATGAAAGCCTGATTGTCACAGCTGGTGAATTTCAAAAATGCAATCTGGACGTGAGGACACTTTAGAAGAACGATATACAATAAAATTTTGTTTTAAACTGGGAAATAATGCCACAGAAACGTATGGAATGCTTCAGACTGCTTTTGGAGCATCTTGCATGAATCGAGCATGAGTTTTTGAGTGGCATAAGAGATTCAAGGAAGGCAAGGAGTCTCTGAGGGATGATGAGAGGTGTACGAGGAGTAAGGAAGTCAATACACCAGAGATGATTGGCCAAAGAGTTAGGGTTAGGGTTACTATGTTGAGGTTTTAAGGGAGTTCAGGAAGAGATTCGGTCGGTAAAGGCCAGCACTCTTCAAATCGGGTCAGTGGCGTTTTCACCAGGACAATGCACCAGTACACAACTCCATCCTTGTTACAGACTATTTGACCAAAATGGACATCAAGACAGTTCCTCAGCCTACCTATAATCCAGACCTTGGTTCATGTGACTTTTGGTTATTCCCTAAGCTCAGAGGCTGTCGTTATGAGAGAATTGAGATGAAAGAGGCTGTGACGAAAGTCATTGACACGCTCACAGAAGAGGACTTCGATGGGGCCTTCCAGAAGTTATTGGAACGGTACAATACGTGCATTGCAGCCGGAGGAGATTAGAGTTCGAAGGGGACTAGAGTTTCATGTGTGTACTATCAATAAAAGTGCCCATACGAAAAAAAATCTGGAAACTTATTTAATGATCCTCGTATACGAATGCTTAAAACAATTTAACAGTTAGTAAATGAATGAATAGAGTCGAATGAAGTAATTAATGTTGAAAGTAATACTTGTAACCTCTTCACTGTCTGCAAATATATGATGAATTTTAAATAGAATTATTAGTGTTAGATAACAATAATTAAAACCATTTATCTGAGTAAAGACAATGGCAATACTAGTGTGCAAATTAGTTCGAAATCATTAAAAATAAAATTACTAACAAACTATTCACTGACGAATCATGTGCGTTAACAAATGATTGATGTTGTTACTGTTATACAATAGCAACACTTGAGACAATTTAATAATGTGCGTTAACAAATGATTAATAGCAAACTGAATTATTCGTGTTAGATAGAAATACTTGAAACCATTTAACTGTGTACAAATATAAGCTCAGGCTCGTTTGAAAAATATCTAAAAATGTGTTTACAAATCATACATCTAATGTATATTCAAAAACAGGATTTGGCATTAAATAACCAATAATGGTTGATGTGCCATAAAACCAAACAAAAGCAAATGTTACATATCTAATATATATTAATAAAGTGGATTTGGCATTAAATAACCTACAATAGTTGATGTGCCATAAAACCAAGCAAAAGCAAGTCTTACATATCCAATATATACTCATAAAGTGGATTTGGCATTAAATAACCTAAAATGGTTGATGTGCCATAAAACTAAATCAAAGCAATTTTGATATTTTTTTAAACACTAACCGCAAATCAAACGAATCTATGGTAGTGAGTCCCATCTTTACAGACTTGTTTATATTTACGACTTAGTCTAGTTGTGTCAGTACTATTGTACGATGGCACTACCTCTCCCGAAACGCATAGGAAAAAAGCTTGATGGGAACTACACAAGAATGCTGCGTACTCTTTAAAACAAATCCAGGAAATAGCACCCTACAAAGCAGCAGTTGTACGGCCACTTACCTCCCATCTCGCAAACCATCCGAGAAAGGTGAGTAAGGCATGCTAGGCACAACTGGTGAAGTAAGGACAATGTTATAAGTGACGTCCTTCAATGGACTCCTAAACGTGGACACACCAGTATTGGCTGACCAGTAAAAACTTACATTCCTACACTCTATACGGACACTAGTGAACTTAACCAAGAGCGAGGATCGATAGGGACGGGTGACGAGAAAGAGAGTCAAGCCATGATGATGATGAAAGGGTTACAAGCTCGTATCATAGATTCTACTGTGGGGGATTTTATCGTCATTACTACATTTACAAATGTAGTCTACTTGGAAGAGTCTCCGAGGCGTAGTGGCTAACGTGCTGCACTGCGACACCGAAGTTGTCTTAGGAAACCTGTTCCTATTTGAAGACTGCATTGTCATTCATTGACAACTACCAGGACCACTCTCAGTAAGTGTTTAGCATGTGTGAAACAAGATCTACTGGGAGTATCAATAAATAACTTTATCCAAAATAGTTTGAGTGTTCGCCAATGGTCTGGGGGACCGGAGTTCAATCCCAAGTCGAGTCATACACAAAAAAGGATACGTTATGTCACCTTGCTTAACACAGCATTATAAGGTAAAGATCAAGTGTAAGTGGAGCAATCCAGGAAAAGGATAGCGCCCTCCCCTACACTTCAGTGTAATAGCAATTGAAAAGGGAGCCTTCAAGTCACTATGGTCAGTCAACATGGTTATTTACTGAGCTTTGCCAAATTGTAACACAAGATCAGTTGTACAGAGCACCCTGTGAGAATCGAATTCACTGACAATGGTCCATTAAATGATTGATTGATCTTAATGGCATGTCAAACAGTTTAAGTTAGGGAATTGCGTTCATTGTACATTTATATTTACATTTATTGTGATTTCACTTTAGTTTCTTTGTTTAATCAAGCTTCTTGGGTTATTTAATGCCATAGCCATCCTTCTAGAACAACAGAAGTGGGGCATAGCTGGGAAGATAAGAGACTTCATACCTTTCCCTAAGTGCATTAGGTTGAAAGTAAAGGTAGTAGCGCTGCTGGAGATCGAACTCACTTTCTGTGATGTTGCTTTCCACAACATTTGCCTTTGCTTGACGGGGTCTTCCCCATTTATTGTGTTGTTGTTGTTACAGAGTTTGTTTTTTGCACATAGTTAGAAATCAAGTATTTCTATCAAATACAAAAAATTTTCACACCGTTGGTTATAATTATTCCTATCTCATACTAATAATTATATGGTTTTAAGTATTTTAATGTAATACTAACAATTGTATAGTTTCAAGTATTCCAATTTAACACTAATAATTATTTGGTTTCAAGTATTCCTCTTTATTACGAATAATTATATGGTATTCCAATCTAATACGAATAATTATCAAGTGAGGGACCCAAATATATACAATTAAAAAAGAAATTAAAATATGAATTTTGAAAAGTGTTTTACTTTTTTTGTTT
>OY757933.1:73232198-73277486 GCA_963585895.1 Sepioteuthis lessoniana
TTTTAAAAAATAAATAATTAATTTTTAAATTAAGAAGCCTCATCTCAAAAAATGATTCGAATTGAAATATTCTTGTTTAATAATAAACGACTCAATTATAAAACAAGATTAATTCTAATTTTAAAAATAAAAAACAAAAAATAAGAAGATTGACTCAAAACAGTAAATTTACTCATTATGGCCACCATTTTTTTTTTTTTTTTTTTTTTTTCAGTTATTGCATCAACATGCCTTTGAAATGATTTGCATGCATTTAAAATAAATATTTCAGACATTTTATTCCATTTCCATAGCAGTCTTAAGCGAACCAATATTTGGATGGAAAGTTGCTTTTTTTTTTGTTTTCTTTACCCCCGCTCCCCACCTAATTTAGCGTAATCAAAGGATTTAAGCTCTGGGTTTGATGGAGGCCATAAAGAAACTTCAAATATTTCGGAAATTTTTTTTTTTTGGCTAGTTTTCAGCGTAATGCAAATCATAGCAACTCTGTCGTTTCCTTTCTTACTCACTCTTATTAGGCAGAGTTTTAATCAAAAAGGGCTTGAATAAGAGCGTTAATCATGAATATTTACATTTAGCTTTTTTTTCAAAAGTTTGACTAATCCAACAAAAAAAAAGTTTTAAAAAGTATTCCATTTTTTGCTTCCGCACTATATATATATATATATATAATTTACGTATGAGACAAAAAAACTTTTGTTTAGTGGCCGAGGAAGCCTACGACAAGTGATAACTATGGAACCAAGAATGGTTAAGAGGCCAAAGCTTCATTACCCACAGCAGTATCTTACAATACCACCAGACTAAGGTATTTTTCTATCTCATCGTAGAAATGCCAGATCAAGAGCAATTTCTTCATAAAACCCTTTGTTGTATTCACAACTTTCCAACAACGAAACGTTAATTCAGTGATGTATGATCTGAATTAACTGACGAGATGACCCGTTAATACACTGAACACGAACGAGAAGAGAAATTTCGTACAAGTTAATACATAAGATCTCATTAATTAATCGATGATACAATTTTGTTAATTTGAATTCGGGTGTCTGAAAATAGATACAACCCATTAATATGATTATGTTTTATTACTGAGACAAGTGCAATAGCGGTCATTTTGAACACGTACTGTAGAAAATGCGACAGACATCAAAGCAATGTTGTTTTTTTTTTTAATTATTATTATATCAGCTTTCAAAACATGCAATCTTTTTTTTGAGTTTTTTGTTTCAGTAATAAATCATTATCATATTAATGAGTTGCATCTATTTTGAGACAGTTTTCAATTATTATGTTGCCAAAAACGTAGTGACGCAAAATATTTTTTTCCTCTCTTGTTGGAGGCATTTTGATCAAGGATTAATAGTTGTTATAGAATACTATTTTCAAATCTGATTTGGTTGGGTGGTTGTTTGGGTTCGATGGCATATCAACCTTTGTTGGTTATTTAGCGCCAAATCTATTTCTATTTAAGCTATTCGGTTTATTCAAACAGTTCTAATTCAGCTAATTCAGTTTAGTATATCTACAGATTATCATTACACCCAGTTAAATGTCAAAACAGTTCTATATTAAACAATTCAGCTTAGTGTAAGTAGAGTTTCAATTTTAAAAAACAGTTCCATTTAAACAATTCAGTTTAGCATAAGCACGCAGTTTAAATGTAAGTACACTTTAATAGTCAAAAATATTTCTATTTCAAGCTAATCAGTTTAGTCAAACAGTTCTAATTGAAACAATTCAGTTTAGCATAAATATGCAGTTAGTTCAATTTAACCCATAGATAGGGCCCTATCAGGTTCTACCATTCCGGGCCAGAGTGGACCTGGGAGCAATAGCAATGAAGGGTACTCCGCATTCACCAAAGCCCCAGTATCACTGGAGCCTCACCATCAGATAGTTTAGTGTCAATTTTAGGACACTCATTGGTGTGGGGGTCTTACCCCTCTGCAGAGGTGCAGTCAGTGTGTTCTACAATTCAAATCTGAAACAAAATACAACATTATTATTAGTTGAGTTATTAGCAGTCACATGAGTCACATGTATATTGAGACACTCTATATATGACAAAAGGAAAAAAATCGAATTCATTGGAAAGTTAGAAGGTGTTCAAAATAGTTAATGTTCAAATAACTTCTTTAAACTAGTAACCCGCGCCATCGAATACAAGAATTCAATGTGCTGTGGAGCACTCCTGATTCTGGATCCTTTCAATTGATTTACAATATCGGTATGTTATATATATATATATATATATATATATATATATATATCTTATATATATATATATATATATATATCTTATATATATATATATATATATATAACATATATATATAACATATATATATGTTACATATATATATATAACATATATATATATATATATAACATATATATATATATATATATATATGTATGTATATATATATATATATATATATATATATATATATATAAGAGTAAATAAAGGATTGTAATCCGACAATATGTACAAAAACTGATAACAACGATCCAAGTGGAAGGAATGATTTATTGAGGGGTCGAAATTATAGCGTTTCGGTTCTACTGAACCATCATCAGGACTATGAGGGGTGATATTAACAATTTTAAGTTAACGATGGATGTTTAGAAATGTGAAATACAAAAACCTAGGGGGAAATATTTTCAGTCGAGCCGAAACGCTATAATGTCGACCCCTCAATAATCATTCCTTCCACTTGGATCGTTGTTATCGGTTTATATATATATATATATATATATATATATATATATATATATATATATATATATATATAAGTATGACACAAAACTGCATTTGATGGTTAGGCTCCAGTTCTGGAAATCTAGGGTGAGTGGAATTGGTCTATACCTTCATTGCCATTACTCCCAGGTACACTCAAATTTAGAGTAATAGTACCTGTTAATTTATCATGTATAGGTCAAAAAGACTTGTTGAAAAAATATTCGTATTGGATAGGAATATATGATGCCATAAACCTGTGTATGAATTATTTGTATTAAAATTAGTTACTTGAAGTTATAATCGTTTACTAAGGATTATTATGAGTTACTTGAAGCTATCTATCTATCTATCTAAGTCCGTTTGTGTCTATCTATTCCACCCTCTCTTATAGAAATCGGAGTACGAATCAATATACCGAGACAGAGAGTGGACGAGGAGGAGAGAGAGTAAGACAAAGAGAGAAAGAGATCCTCTGAGTGTGAGGGAGTATATATACATTATCATCATCAAGTCGTGCTGATAGCACGGTTTCTCCTGACTCTCTCACACTCTGTCCCTGTCTCTGTCTGTCCGTCCGTCTGTCTGTCTATCTGTCTGTCTCTCTCTCTTTTCATCCGTATTACCCATCGCTCTCGGAAGGTCCTTCAAACTAAATTCAGTGTCCGTACAGAGCTGATGTAAGTAAATAAGAACATGCTGTTAGAGAGGGGAAGATAGATAGATTCGAATACAGTGATATATATATATATATATATATATATATATATATATATATATACTACCAATCAAAAATAATTAGCCAACCTTGAAAATTTTCCTTTTTCATCGTAAAACTGTTATTTTTAATGAAACAAGTTAAGCACCACAATGTTTTTATTAATCATACTAAATACAAGTCTTCCTCAGTAACTTTAAGCTTAGTATAACCAAATGTATTTTGAAAAATTGGTTTGAATGCGTTTGTCTTCTTTAGAACTAAAAATAAAAAAATTCCAGAACTACATTGGATTATACTGTGAGGAGACAATGGATAAGGGAGAAAACAAGACCAAAAATTGGGCTGGTATACCAAAAGCAACAACGAGAGCAGAGGACAATTTCATTAGAGTCACCAACTTGGGTGTCAGAAGGCTGTCTGATCCAAACATCTTTGAACAACCGAACCAATATGAGGAGGAGCCTCTTTGAAGCTATACATATTTACCCAACCCCTCCGCTCGGGTAGGATATGACACAAGGTCAATTTTTAAGCGGAGTTTAACAGATTTGAATTCGGAGTTTTCCTTCTCCTAGACTCGTTGCCTCACCAAGGCTGAAGAACCTAGTCTGCCCTACTATTTACCCGTAGCTGGAGGGAGAATAATTGGATTCATACCTTTCCCAAGGGTTAGTGCTATGTGAAATGCAGTCTCGTCCAGGATTTGAACTCGTGTCGCCGAGTTCATTTCCTAGGGCGATAACCATTACACCACGGGCACCTCTTTGAAGCTATATGGCAAAATTGCTGTCAAGAAACAACTGTTGAGTAAGTAAAACAATGTCAGAAGGCTCCAGTGGGCCAAGGCGTAGAAAGACTGGATAATAGAAGAGTGGAAAAAAAGTTGTCTGGATTGACGAATCAAAGTTCGAAATCTTTGGCTAAAATAGGAGAGTCTATGTGCAGCAAAGAGTTGGTGAAAGAGATGCAAACCTCTGTATCACACCAACCGTAAAGCAAGGGGTATGCTCAATTATGGTAGGGGAGGGGCTACCAATTGGAATGTCAGGGTTTTGCTCCAGGTGAAGGGCAAATTGAATCAGACCGTCTATCACAGTATACTACAGAATTACGCAATTCCCTCGGGAACGCAGTGGCTTTTGGATCAAGGGTTTGTACTCATGCAAATTAATGAACCAAATCATTCAAGTAAACTCTACCAGAGGTACATTAAAAGCAAAGAGGAACAGAACGTCCTTCAACTGATGTTTTGGTCGGCGCAGTCAGCGAACTTAAATCCTATTAAGCTGGTGCAGGATGAACTTGACCGAAAAGGAAGAACTATCTTCAGTATATCTCTAGTCTTTGATGAAAAAAGTGCCAAGAATCTGTGGAACAGTGATAGCACTCAAAGGGGGTCATTTGGATGAATCAAAAGTTTAAGAAGTTATTTGTGTTTTTTTGGTTTAATTTGTATTGAATGTGAATTAGGAAAACTTTTATTTGGAGTAATAAATAAAACCATTGTGAAGCTTAAGTTGTTTCATTAAAAATTACCCTTTTAGGATAAGAAATAAAAACATTTGAGGGGTGGCCAAATACTTTTGACTGGTAGTATATATATATATATATATATATATATCACAATAGATAGATTGAATATATATACATATCACAATGTTTGTACCTGTCTATCTATCTATTCTCTTTCTAGTATTTACAGTAATTTATTTATTTTTGTTTTGTTTTGTTTGTTTTTTTTTATATATGTTTTGTTGTTTTCATCCTAGTCTTTCATTCTGTACGCCAAATTCTATTAAACAGCGAAGACAACCACCAACAAAAAACGATGGATTTTCTTCTTTCTTAACGACACCGCCAAAATACTTTAGCATCTTACCATTTCCTTTTTTTTTTTGTTTTTTGTTTTTGTTTTTGCTTTTTTTTTTTTTTTTTGTTGTTGATTGGTTTTACCCTCAAAACTCGTCACCCGTTTCATTTTTTTTTTCTCTCGCCCTGGATCACGTCACTCGCTTTTCCAAAAAGATTTTTTTTCTTTTTTGTTCATGTCTCGTTCTTTGAAAAAAATCTCTTTTTTTCCGTCAGTCATGTCAGTTTGCACCGGCGCGGTGTTTTTTTGTTTTGTTTTTTGTTTGCTTCAGCCCGGCGGCAATGGGCGCCCATCTCCTTCCTGTCTCTTGTTGCATTCTTTTCTTTTCGTCACACTTTTCTTTTCTTTTTTTCTGGTGTGTGTGGGTGGGAATTGTTATGCATTGTTTTAGAGGCAACGGTTCGAACATGGGATTTGTTTTGATAGCTTCTTTCTTCAATGTCCTTTAGTGTCATCCTCTACCTGGCTCAGAAACAAAGGAAATACGTAAAGACTTCGCAAAAAAGGAAAAAAAAAAAAAAGATATGATCATTTTCACATTGGCTCGGTTTTCAACTTAGCACAATACAAACCCAAACTAGCTGAAATACCCGCCTACAATGGGCAACAGACGAAGACTTGAAATTACAGAAACAGGACTGAAAAATTCTTTCAGTGTCATTTTCCGAAAAAATTGTATGGCAATATGCCCAGTCTCGCCGTTAAACTTATTTCTGCAAATCCACCCCCAACTTGTGATTATTTTCAACGAGGATCAATCGGGTTTCTGGTCCAAACTGAGGCAGGTTCTCTCCACAAAGAAAAAAAAAGAAACAAAATCGAATACTGTTTCTTGGTTTACTCTCAGACTGATTGATTTTAACGATATGTCAACCCACTAGGGTTATTTTGTGCCCAGAAATTGGGCAATCATTGTACTTTCATATTTACATTGTTTCGTCCTTCCTTAAGAGAGTGCTTTTTCTTTGTTTTTGCTTTTTGTATTTTTATTTTTTCTTTGTTTTATTCTTTTGCTTTTTTTTTGGTGGAGGAGGGTCACTCTCAGAAATGGAATCGGTAATCCAAGTTCAAATCCTGAAAATGGCTGTTTACATTTCACTTCGTGCTAGTACTCTTAGAGAAAGCCCGAATCCTTCTCTTGAATTCCCAGTTATAGGTAAATATTCGGATAGACTGATAACGGGAAGATGGTTGTGTTACCCTCCCGTTTTATTAAAAGGGAATAATATAATAAATGAGTAGAATGTAAATATTAAAGGGTTTTCAATTTAAAGGTTTAATGACAGCTTTTGAGTTGCGAGGTAGCCTTTGTGCTGGTCGTCGTAGTGGGAGGAAAACAATTAAAAAGTGATGAGCAGGTATTTGACGTTCAGCCTGTAGTTCTAAGTCCTATAGATTTTGGAGTGAGGAATAAATGTCTTCGAAATAGATAAGCAGAATAGAGATGGAACATGGCAGCTAGGTGTCTGTGTGGATTTGCATCGCTACAGTCATAGCAAAGTTTTTGTTGCTGAATAAGGACGGGAATGATGTAATCAGCCATAAGCGTAGTCCTATAGCAGTGGGAGAGAGAAGAATGATGATCTCCCACAGAGTTAGGAGGAATGAAATAGCTGAACGTCTTAACGAATTTACGCGTCGCTGTAGACATAGCAAAAGTTAGAGGCGACATAAAAGTGTTAATGTAAGTGGCAAAATTGATATATTTATATTCAACTGGGAACCTTTGGTCAAGGAGGTTAGATTCAATGATACATAAATTAGATGGCTTTCCTCATGGTGTAACGGTTCTGCTGCTATGAAGAGAGAGGACAGAAAGTACACCCGTCCTGCTCGAAAGATTCTGAGGAAGAGAAAGTTTGGCGGGCTTTTACCAATTTTTATGCTGCCCGGGAAAAATGGTCCGGGCAGAATAGGTTAAGTCATCCTCATTGGGTGAAAATATGCGACGACCATAACGGTCAAATTAATTTACGCGCCAAACAAAAATACGAAGTTCTTTCTGTTACAGACTGTATAGGAGAAGGAATACTCTGAATTCTAACCAGTTGTACGGTAATTGACCTTATGTCACTTCATGTCCGTTACAAGGGGTTTGAGTAAATACATACCGTTAAACAGGATTCATACAAACTTCTTGCAAATCGTTTTTAGATATTTTTAAAGGGTTTACCCTTTTTACTGGGGTTTTTGGATGACTTTCAACTACAGTTTTTTGGTTTTGATCTTTGTTTAATGATTTGAGCCTCTCACTTGGTTTTCCAAAGTTGAAATAAACTGAAAATTGGACATTTTTAAAATTGAATTCTTACTGCTCATTCTCAAAGAATATCAATACCAAAATTGGAATTTATATTCCTCGCAGACCAGTTTACATTATGGCCCAGAATCGAATCATACAACTATAAAAAGCGAAAATCGTGAGTTGAAATGCTCGTCGTATTTGCTTTTTAAAAAGTTCGTAAAAATTAATCGAAAGAAATGAACTTTTTTTACGAAATAAACGTCTCCTCCGATAATCGAAAATAAATTGATGCTAAATAGAATTGGCGTAAACCGAAGACGAAATTATTTATTAATTAATCTTTCTAACTATCCCAGACTATTCACATATATTTATGTACTGATCTATCAATCTCAGTTTGTTAATATCTATCTAGTTATCTATCTATCTAGTCTTTTAATATCTCTCTCTCTCTCTCTCTCTCTCTCTCTCTCTCTCTCTCTCTCTCTCTCTCTCTCTCTGAGGGCAGATATAAGATTTACAATAAAGGTAAAAAGAGTTAGAATTCCATTTAAAAGCAAACGCTGTAATCTTCAACGACAAAGACGCCCTTACACAGTAGTAATATGCTAAAACAAAAGTTACATCACTTTTGTAATAGATCTTCCCCTGATGATGGCCCAAAGTCGGGCAGAAAGTACTAGGGATACATACAACTATGGACAATACATAAACCAATTCCCCCCGAATACGATAAAAGTAATACGGGAATTCGAACGGATCTAGAAGAAAATATGTAGACATAAAATGTCTATTATGTTTAATGAAATTTGTATTAACGAAGAAATGCTGCCTAAATATACATATATATATATAGAGAGAGAGAGACTATTTGTACTGTAGTGTTTGGTGTCAAATAACACCTAATGATATCCGTTTTCATTCTACCAGTAGAAATTATGATTTGATCCAAAAGAAAATTAACGTTTTATTTTCCAATTGATTCTTCTGGGCAAACTTATTCATGCATGATATTAAACACACATACGTACGCACACACATACACACAAGCACACACATACACATATGCACACACATACACACACGCACGCACACACACACACACACACGTACGCACACATACAGGGATGGTTGCACCACTTATAAGTATGTAAATTTGGTGACCGTAGTCGGAGGCGACCGGAAGGTTCTCTTTTCAATAGCCACAACACCGAGGTGTTGAGGAAGGCGCTTCTCCTTACCTTGGATTGCTCCAATTTACCCTTGATACGTACCTTATATTGCTGAGTGTTAAGCAAGGAAGCATCAAGTACCATTTTTAAAGTCTTTGGTATGACGCGACCAGGGATTGAACTCATGTCTCCCTGCCATTGGCAAACACTTAACCCACTGCCACTTATACTCTTACGAAACACCTGGAGAAAAGGTTAGATTGGAATGCAACGTGTTTTGAACAAATCGTGGAAGCAGCACCTCACAAAACAGCAGGTGTACGGTCACTTGCCTCCTATCTCAGAAATTATCCAAGTAAGACGAACAAGTCATGCTGAGCGCTGCTGGAGAAGAAAGGACAAAATTCTCCCGTGAACTCCAATCCATAGACACACCAGTATTGGCAAACCAGGAAAGACTTAAATTCATCAGTTCTGTGTAGACATTGGATACAGTCTAGAGGACCAACCAAGAGCGATAGCCGGTAGGGAAGGATGACGAGGAAGAGGCGAGAGAAATAGTGCTATTAACACAACTTGATGATGATAATTATTTGATTAGATATATGTGTATATTGGGTTTTTTTAAACGCCTTTCCACGATATGAAGTAAAGCAAAGAATTGCTGTTTAGTTTCGTCTGAGAAGTAAAAAACAAATCTGTGGTCTGTGTATAAAAAGAAACAGGTCTGATAGAGAAATAAATAGAGAAAAGTTTTTAAAAAAAAATTGTCATGTGAATTCGAGAACGTGTCTCAAATTCACTGATAAAAAAAAAAGAAATAAAAATACAGGCAATAAGAGAAAAAAAAATGCAATAGAGCTCTTAACCAACTACGCGCTCAGTACAAATATAGATACGAGAGAGGAAGCGACGCCATTGTTCCGATAGGTGAACTTCCGGAACCAAACTGAGGCATGTCGGGAGATATTTGACAAGTATTGCCATCATTGTTTTGTTCTTTTTATTATGCGTCTAATTATCTATTTAAGTCTGTTCATATTTATAAATCTCTCTTACTCTCTTTTTCCAATCTCTCTATCGATGAATCTCAGTGCCTATCTATCTATCTATCTATCTATCTATCTCAGTCTCTTTCTAACTATTCATCTCATTATTCATTAAGTTAACGCATTATTTGTTTCAATTCTATCTTTAAATACTTGTAAGCAGACATTTGCTTTTGAAAATATGTACTTCTAATACACGAAATTCAATTGGCAATAATCTCTTTCCACAATAAAGAATTTGACACTACCCAACGAAATACGGAGTGAATTTGGCCACTGAACACAGTCAGCGAGTACGTATAGCGTTTAACAGCTGCCGATTTGGATTGTTTTAATGTAACTTTAATTCCTTATATATTACAGTTTTGGGATGATTTCATCAACTTAGAAATCATTATGATAATTATAAATTATATATATATATATATATATATATATATATATATATATATGTATGTATATATGTATGTATTGTTAAATTTTGTCTTGAAAGTTATTTATTGATAAACTGCAATTCTTTTTTAGCAATTTGTGTTATTTCAAGAAGCCAAACAATTTAAACATTAAACAAATTTGAACAGAATTTAATTTAGTTTATTCTAAGGTGTAAAGGTAACTATTCTTATTATAAAATGAATTAATTTTTTTTTTTTTTCATAAATTTAATGTCATCAATTTGATATTTATTTTTGATATCTTTAATAAAACAAAAACGAAAGTATTGTTAGAGTGGGTGAAAACGTAACATCAACGAAATTAAAGGTTAATTTTCTCAAGTTTTAACCATGATAAAAATTAGCATAAGTCAACATTTTTCTATCAAAAGTTAAAGTTTGAATAATAGATGTGAATAAAATTTTGATAGAGAAAGGTTCATTAACATTTCGCTATTAAGATTTTATCTAACATTTCTATCAAAAGTTTAAAAAAAGCGAATTTCTTCACACTTTTGTTTTCCAAATTCATTTTTTTAGAAAGGTCTCCTTTTACGTCTTTTGACGTTTTCATTTTTTGTGCTTGTTTTAATGTTTTTATTGCAAAATTTATTTTAAAATTATAATAATAATACCATTCTATTTATCACATTTATTTTAATATTTTTCTGATTTTTTAGTGAAAGGACAAAATACATTATTTTTACTTTTACAGTTGTAGGATTTATGGATGAAAAGATTTTAACTGTTTAATCATCAAAATTTGTTGATGGTATTCATCTCTTTATGTTGAGAATTTGTAACAATTTGCACTTTGAAACATTTCATTATGGAGTTTAGTATTATATTAGCAGCTTGTCCAAAAACGGTATGAATACAGTGGATACTTGGTCAAAACTGGAAGAAATCATCCAATATTTAAATTCTATGGCTTTTGATCACAAGAAAAATATCCTGAGTCGACAATTTTTAACAATGGCTCCCAAAATGGTTGGAATAAAATACAGCTCAGATATAGCTATATGTGCTTTTGGGTACTATGCAACATCACGGTCATTGTCTGATGGATTAAGGGACAATTTTCAATAACCCCCATTAGCAATATTAGGAAGGATGATATCAAAAGTTTCAAAACTTAACGAAAAATCTTTTTGTTATCTATATTTGATACTCTTATGTTGCTATATCATATCATGGCAAACGACTATTTGGTAAATCAGTTGACAATCCATCTCTACTTGCTCAAATAGTACTTGGTATAATGTTGATATGTCTCAATAGGGGTCCAAAATTCCTTACAAAATTGATTCCAATTTCTAAATTAACATCAGCCTTTTTATTTGAACAAATTGAGTTAACAGTCCAGGCGATCACATCTGTACCAGCTGATGTAAGTGATGACAACCGAGTAAATCAAGCTTTTTTAAAATAATATCCTACACTTCCTGAAAAACCTTGGTTAACTGAAGATAATAAACATTTGCTTTTTGATTAAGTTCATCTGTTGAAAAATATTCGCTATTTTTGGCTGAAAGAAAAAACAGAACTAATCTTTGATGATGATGGAGTAAGACGAGTTGCAAAATGGGCACATTTTAAACAATTATATCGTTTTGAATCTGACTTTTAGATTTAAATGAAATCTCCATTACTCCAAAGCCAATAGAAAGACAACGGGTTTCTACTTGCCTCTGTGTTTTCTGAAAAAACATATAATGCACTTCTCACTCTGTCTGGAATAAGTGCAGGTAAGAATGATACTGCCCTCTTTATAAACTAGGTTTTGACACGGGAGAAAATTTTAAATGTTAAGTCTCTTCAAATTGATAGCTTACAAACTGAAATCAGATCTCCAAATGACACCCAACTTGATTTTATCATTGAACTTGGTAAAATGGCTGGCAGTCAAGGTAATCATAAAAAAGATTATCCCAAAACACTGCTACTGCCATACATCATATTTGCAATGGAAGTGTTAGTCTATGTTGATAACTTTTAGCTACAAGTCATAAATATGTACTACTTGGGCAATTTTCAACTGATCCATTGGAAAAAGAATTTGGTAAACTTCGCCCAGGATCAGGTAGCACCAATCTTATTAAATGTTCAACAGTGTATTGAAAAGCTGCATATTAAGCATACATCTTTATTTTTAAATAAAAATCTAAATATAGATTGAATAAAGGGTTCAGTGATACCAGTAAATAATATAAATATTTCTGATTCAATATTATGAGTATTATATCTTTCACCAGAAATCATAATTACCCCTTTGCGTTGTTTAATAATTATCCATGTCCATAGCAAAAATACTGTTATGGGGACATGTCCTACCATACCCCAAAGATGGACTCGTCCAACCTAAACATTCTCCGAGCAAGCTAGCTCGGAGAAGACAACTTCTCGTTTCTGACGAGACATTTGACAGACAGACTGCAATCCGAGAACGGCAAGTACTTCTTTTGTATGGCTTCTTTTTTTCTGCTAATACAATAACGTTCACCTATCACCCGTTGTTTGAGTTGTTCTTCCACCGGTCTTACCTGAAGATCACAACAAATACATATTTTCATTTATCTAACTTTCAACACATCCTATTATCCTCAGTTGTGAATTAGAATGTTATCCTAAGTATTTTCAAAAGTGCTTGACTAAATTTTCTTCTAAAATTTCTGAAAATCATAAATTCTTCAATTGGCCTGGCTCTTAGTTGTGCCATGAGTTTGCCTATGGTATAAAACGCCATGTGCGGCCCCCACCCCTGTAATATTTACGTTTTACTTATTAAAAATTTTGCTGCAATTCTCTAAACAAAACCGACCAAAATATTGGATGCTTCAGCAAAATATTACCATGCCTTATCTTAGAGTAATGGTTCCGTCATATGAAATGAACCTAGCAACTCGAGTTCAAATCCTGGATGAGACTGGCAGACTGGGGTCTTCAGTCTTGGTATGGCAACTGATCTAAGAGAAAGAAAACTCAGTATTCAAACCTATAAGACTCCGCTTAAAAACTGACCTTGTACCACATCCTGCTCGTTCAGGTGTGGGTAAGTAAATACACACACACACACACACACACACACACACACACACACACATAAACACACACATAAACACACACAGAGAGGAGCCCGTGGTGTTATGGTTATCGTCGTAGGAAATGGACACGGCAACACGAGTTCAAATCCTGGACGAGACTGATTGCATTTCACATAGCACTAACACCCTTGGGAAAGTTATGAATCCAGTTATTCTCCCTCCAGCTATGGGTAAATAGTAGGGCAGACTAGATTCTTCAGCCTTGGTGAGGCCACTAGTCTAGGAGAAGGAAAACTCTGAATTCAAACCTGTTAAACTCCGCTTATAAATTGACCTTGTGTCATATCCTGCCCGACCGGAGGGGTTTGGTAAATATGATAAACACACACACACACACACATATATAAACGTCCTTCAGTACAGACGCCTAAATTTAGATTTTGATAAGTAAATTTTCAATTCAAAGAACTTAAGTATTTCGTTTCGATATTTTTACTATATCTCGCGAGTGTTAATATAAACAACAAAAATACCCCCAAGAGTATGATATAGTCAAAACATGCACGATTCAATGAAAGACGAAATGGAAAAATCTCCCATATAAAATAGGATATCGTGAAAAGAGCACAAGCTTTTTAAATAAGGTAACAATAGTTGCAGATTGAGTCTGTAAGGAAAAATATGCCCCCAAGAACATACTGAAAAACAATTACGGAAAAAAATAAGCGAATTAGTATGAAATACCTAATTCAATATTCATTTCCCTTTATTTCAACAACTCTCTTTCAATATCTATGAATGTGTGTGTGTGTGTGTGTATGTGTGTGTGTGCGTTTTATCACGTGTGCCACGTATATTTCTTTCTTAACATATAACTTTATAGCATACTAAAATTGTGATTGATTGGTCCATTTTCTCACTTTTTCATCAGATGATTTAGCACAACTCGTGAAACTTAAAAAAACGAACTTCCGGAAGACCGAGGTTCAATCTCGGGTCGAGTCATACTAAAGACTCAAAAAATGATATTTGATATGTTCTTGCTAACCACTCACTATTATAAGGTATGGATCAAGGATTAGTGGAGCAATCCAGGGAAAGGAGTAGCGCCCTCTCTTACACCTTGGAGTAGTCGCTATTGAAAAGGGAGCCTTTGGGTCTCTTTTGACCACGGCCGGCCAACTTACTATACCTGATCTGCTATAGAAGTCGAGCACTTTTTCTAGCAAAATTTTCTCCTTTTGTTTATTATAATATATATATATATATATATGTGTGTGTGTGTGTGTGTGAACGAATTGCCAAGATAAAAGAAGGTATGACAATGCACACAAATGGGAAAAAGAAAAGACATAAAAAAGAAAAAGAAACGAAAAAACTATGTATTTACCCAACCCCTCCGCTAAAAGCAAGATGCGACACAAAGTCAATTCTTAAGCAGAGTAGAGCTGGTTTGAATTTAGACTTTTCCTTTTCCTTTTCTTCGATTGCTATACAAAGGCTAAAGAGCCCAATCTATCACATAAAACAAATGTAAAAGAAATCCATTAAAAAGAAGGAATGACTAATCACACAAAGAAGAAGAAGAAGAAGAAGATCCATAAAATGTAATCGTCTGTCTTTTCACTGTGACACAAGGTCATATAAAAGTGAGTACGTTCTCGCAAATGTGTTGGTAGAGACCAAACGTGCCGAGTTTCCGCGACAAATTTGTCTTATCATTTCGTTTTCCCTGTTAATAGTGTTTTGGCATACGTTTCTTTTTCATTAAAGTAAAAAAAATCGTTATGTAAAAAAGTAAAATGAAAATTTCTTATATTAGTAATATAAAAAATCCTAAAATAAGATTGCAATAATTATCGGATTTCATTTATGTTTTACCCTTGAGAAAGGCATGAACTCATTTTTTCCTTTAACTATGGGTCAAATAGCACCATTACTTTTCTTCTCGAAGGATAATTTCGGCATTAAATAACCCACGAGGGTTAATATGCTATTAAATAAAAGAAACTAAATCAAAAATCAGTCAAGTTTATGAAACAAAATTTCATCAATTAATCGCCTCTTTATTTGACTTTATGAAATAACTGGGCCATTGGTCTAATGAGTAGAGAGTTCGCCAATGGTTCGGGAGACCGGGGTTCAATCCCACGTCGAGTCATACCAAAGACTCAAAGAATGGTACTTGATCCTGCCTTGCTAAACACTCAGCATTATAAGGTATGGTTCAAGGGTAAAGTAGAGCAATCCAGAGAATGGAGTAGCGTCCTCCCCTACACCAAGCTGTAGTAGCTATTGAAAAAGGACCCTTTGGGTTACCCTCGATTAAGGTCGCCAACTTTACTTACTTTACTTATATGATATCATTGAGACCCTAAGATTATGTACTTTTCTATAAATATGTGTCCCAGACTCTAAATTATAACAAAAATATTTTTTTTTGTCATGTTTTAGTTTAACCAGGGTGGGTATCGTCTTTGTACTTTAGATTTCCCGGATGTTTCGTGGCGTGGAGCATAGTCTAGCAAGGAGTACTGGAAACCTGTTATCCGATAGGTATCCCACCCGTAAAAATAAGGTGCTTGATTTGCTGAGTACGCAAGACCCACTCAGTTGATGCTTATCTGGCTATGGTTTGAAAGGCCGCATACCGGAGTGATAAAGGACATATTTATCAAAGAGGTCAACTTAATCATTTATCTTTTTTAAATCCTTTTCCGTCTTCGACTGCCCATTGTGGGTTCACATTTTATGCCGGACAGACAAAATTTACCCATTTGTTTACTTCTTTGACCTCTCAGTGGAATAAGAGAAACTAAACACCTTGAGTGACCGAGAGTCTATCTTTTCCGCTAGGTGAAGCTGTCAGTCATAAAGTGGAGCAGATTATTTCTATTGACCTATGGGCAGTCTTGAGCTGTGCGACTAGATATCATTGCCTTGGGGATGCAGAGTTCTAGTCTCGGCTCGAGCTCGACGTTCCCCTCCCTCAAACCCAACTCTAATCGACCTTTTGGTCATTGACCTTGTGTCAAGTCCTGTCTGGTGGGAGGAAGTGACAAAAAAATCCTTGGGGAAAAGCAAGTTTAATCTCTCTCTCCTACTATCTCCCTCTCTCTCTCACAATATATATATATATATATATATATATATAGTTATTTATAAAGCAATAAAAACCCAAAGAGACTGTCTAGTTTTACGAATTGTTGAAATAGAATATATATATATACCAAAGACTCAAAAAATGGTACTTGATGCCTCCTTGCTGAACACTCAGCGTTATAAGGTACGGATCAAGGGTAAAGTGGGTCAGTCCTGGGAAAGGGGTAGCACCCTCTACTACACCTTGGTTTAGTAGCTATTGAAAATTGAGATTTCAGGTTACACTCGACTACGGTAGCCAACTTTACTTTATATATATATATATATAATATTTTAAACCAATTTCTAAAACTCTGACGGTGTGAAAAAAAAAACAGCTGATACGATTTGTATATAAAAAAAATATTGCTCAAACTAATATCGAAAAAAAATCAATAAAAAAAGAAAAGACTACAAAAATATCCGTTTTTAGGAAGTGCCCGTGGTGTAATGGTTATCGTCGCAGGAATTGGACACGGCGACACGAGTTCAAATCCTGGACTGATTGCATTTCACATAGCACTAATACCCTTGGGAAAGGTATGAATCCAATTATTCTCCCTCCAGCTATGGGTAAATAGTAGGGCAGACTAGGTTCTTCAGCCTTGGTGAGGCAACTAGTCTAGGAGAAGGAAAACTCTGAATTCAAACCTGTTAAACTCTGCTTGAAAATTGACCTTGTGTCATATCCTGCCCGAGCGGAGGGGTTAGGTAAATATGATAAAAAAACATCCGTTCTGCTTATAAATAATCTACTAGACCGCAATGTCTAGACAAAAAAAAAAGCAAAAAAAAAAAAAAAACACCGACAGAGTTACCAAAGCTCGTACGTAAAAGTGCTCTGTGCAAATCTACTAAAAGTGCTCAATACACCAAGAAGAGCAAAAAGGGAATAACTAAAGAGCCAAAACATATCTACCTCGGTTTCATCAACCGTAATCATCAGGACAATTCTAACAAAAGAGTGTTGGTCAAAACGACATTTTATAAATATAGCGGTATTTGTTGACCATCCCACCAACCGAACGAGTGGGGCACAAGGCCTTTGTCTAGACACGCCCGGTATTCCCAAAAAAGGCTCGGGCCCCGTCGGCATTCCCCTAAAAAGGGGCGCCTCCACTACCAGGCGATACACCTAATCCCTCTGAGGAGGCTCGAGGTATGTCCAGAGACGAGACACACCCGACCAGATTCGTGCTGATGACACCACGGCTGGCCGAAGTGTGTCTCATCAACTGGATTCTGCTGATTGAAATCAGCTATTTTATCAATATAGCGACTAACAGAACGATTAGCATATTCTATGTGTCATGTAGCCAAGCTTTTTTTATGCCTACAAGCACCAAGTATTTCAGGTATTTGAGTAATTCATTGGGGTTAATGTAAGAAGCGATAGCGAACTTTTCCTCCATACATAGGGGCCAATATTTATTACCAGCTGTATATTTAGGGCATTTTTTATTATCTCTCGTTTTAATATAGGATTTATACCTTACTTATTTCTAATTTCCCACACAGTTAGATAAGCTAATCATGTGCCTGTATATTTCGTGTGCCAAACTACTTCTATCGTTGTAATATCTTTTTTTAAAAGCTCCTTCAGTAGAGCTCACGTACATTTGTTACCATTACTATAATTATTATTACTACTTCTATTATTGGGTCTGCTGCTCTACACTGTAACATTATATACTGTGCATTCATATCGGCATTTTCCATTAAGAGGACAAGTGGCTTTATTAATACAATTACATCTAGGGAACTCAATACGTTGTTTATTATTGAGTTTTTTACTGTTGCTTTTATTAATTAGATTGACAACGTTGGGCAATAACTATAGCTTAATCTATCGGTAGTTTTGTTAGATATTTTTACAGCTTGTTCGTCGAGAAAAATTCTTCCTTAAAAATCCAAAAAATTCCTTTTCTAATTTATTAGCTATGGCCTTTTATATGGGTGCGTGAAACTTCAAATTTTCCTAGATATATTTTTATCCCTATTACGTACATTGCATATTTCATCTGCGGTTTTATAAACAAGATTGGTTTTGTAACCATTATTTTTTTAGCGCCAGCTCATAATTGTGCTTGCTTTGAGTAAAGATGTTAATGTCAAAAGAATTTGTAGATAATTTAAATATAATACCATGAGCGATATGTTTGAACATTTGTCTAGGGTAGTTAGAATCTATGATATGACATGGGTATTGTTTATTTTTCCTGAATGGGGAAGTTAAGTATAATATCCAAAAAATCTGTCATTTTTAAATTACTTGGGATATCTAATTTGAATCCTAACCTATCGAATAAACAATTCAATTTTTCCCTACATAGCCTTTTCTAGGGTTGCAATTGTCTCCAATAATCAACCCGTCATCTCGATAAAGGCCATGGTTAGAGGGATCAATAATATTATTGAGGTTCTATCACAACAAGCAACCCACTAACTCCCAGATCTGTGTTTCATCATAAGCCCCCATAGGTTTATTGAAATTACCTCTAACTTCTTTTTTGATCCACAAAACCCCATTAAAGTGCAGCAATGATTTTCGGCAATGTTTAATGATTTTGATTCTATTCTCCGATATCAACATAGATTCCGTAGTTGGATTCAATGTTGTTGTTTTTTCTGTAATTGACGGGTAAAATTCTTTAATGTCAAATTTTATGAAAGAACATTTATCGTTTGTGCTATAATTCTTAAATCACTTGATACAATGATTCGTATCATGCCATTGGTTTATGTTTAGGGATATTTTAAGCGTCGCACAAACATCTTGCAAAATAACCTTGCTAATCTTCCTTATTTGTGTTTTAGTGGGGTTAATTAATCTACATGCCGGATTACTACGGACATCACTTTTGTGGTCCTTTAAAGTGATAAAACAACTTTTTATATAAAATTTTTCTCTCCGATCTTCTATTTATAATTTACTTGCTTAAGATTCGGCTTCCTTATTCAGATCAGCCTCTAAATTAGGTGACGTTTTTTTATAATGTTTAATTACTTCGCTATCCACCATTTGTTTATATTGATTAAGACTCATCTTTATTGTGATGCTGACCAAAGAAAGACACGGTGAACACAAAAGGTTTGATAGAAAAACATATATATTCAAGTAACAGAAACAAGATACAAGTGAACCTGGTTAAACAGTAGTTTGTTGGTAGAAAGCTGAGAGTCCGTTGGGGTAGTGACTATCCGTCCACTACGCAAATGATATCGCATGTGATTGTGTCGCGCTGATTGGTGCACTCCCCTGACGCTCTCGTTGACGTCATGGAGGAGGTTGAGTCCATTACGTAGGGAGTACAACAATCTTATATAAATTACCCGACTTATCAACCTTAACAAAGATTTTGTTAGTGCCCTTGATGTCTGTAAGGTCACTCTTTAATCGCTGTTGTATGCTATCATTAACATTTCAGTACCTAATAGCTCGATTCAATCCGACTCAAAAGTATTTAGTTCTTTAAGATGAGGGGGGGGCATTCGTTTTAAAGCCACAGAACTCTAGCTTATCTTGGGATTTAGTCTAGGAATTGTTTGTAAGGAAAAATATTCTTTCCATCTCATATTCGAGATAAAAGATTCAATGTTTTTTGATAATGATAATTTATATCGATGTTTATTTAATTGCAAAATATCTTAAAATGAATAAGGGATGTGCGTTTGCTTCATTACGTATGGAACTTGAAAGTGCTCAATAGTAGTAACTAGAGCTATTATTATTTTTCTTATTTCTATTTTTAAATCTATTTCTATAAATCTGTCGGCGTGAAAAAAACCCAAATAAAACAGAAGATGCAATTTGTAAAAAAAATTAGGATTATCTCGATGATCTGGTCGGTGAAACCAAGATAAATTGATTAGGCATTATATATATATATATATATATATATATATTTCAATCATACATCCTAGATGCATCAAGGAGGTCTTCAGTGATGCAACCTCTTCATTGCCGATTTCGGGTTATTTCTGCATCATATCGGCTCCGACAGTAACCCCCGGCGTGACTCTGGAAGAGCCAAGCCGCCTCCGTGATCGCGACGTGCTACGCTCGTGCCTCTACCAAAGCAAAGAAAAATTTGAATAAAGGCCGGACTTCGGCCGTTCTTATAGACATCTGTCCTTTAGTAAACAGCAAATGAAAACATTATATATATATATATATATATATTGTATATATAAAATAGGATGGTACTTTTAGAATAAATGAACCGACATTTTAGTGGAGAAATCTAAAAACATTTCTCGGTCTTCATTTTCCACAAATAGTCAAGAATATATTTTATCTATAACTTGATTGATTGGTTTTAACGGCATGTCAACCTGTCTAGGCTTATTTTATACCTAGAATTTGGTAATTGTCTGTAGAGAGTGTTTATAATAATATATTTTATTCAAGGTGCCTGTAATTCCTTTTTTATCTGAACTGAAGTTAGACAATCGTATATTTTTAATATCCTTAAATCTCAACAAATAATTCTTAACCTTGGGAAATTTTATTAAAAAAAAACAGTCAAGTGATACTGCTACACTTACACAACATTCTACGAGGTGCCTTCAATAAGTTTCCAGACTTTTTTTTTTCTACAGGCATTTAAAATTGTCGCAGACTCTTGAAAATCAAGTACATTATTGCTATACATCTTATGGGATGACTGACCAAATTTTATGATTTCAGGTTTAAATGAACAGCTACAGCAGCAATTGGAATACACCCTACTAAACCTGATTGTCATAGCTGTTGAATTTCAAAAATGCAATCTGGACGCGAGGACACTTTAGAAGAACGATATGCAATAAAATTCTGTTTTAAACTTGAAAAAAAAAATGCCCGATAAACGTATGGAATGCTTCAGACTGCTTTTCGACCATCTTGCATGAATCAAGCATCAGTTTTTGAGTGGCATAAGAGATTCAAGGATGGCGGGAAGTCTGTGAGGGATGATGAGAGATGTGGGAGGAGTAAGGAAGTCAATAGACCAGAGTTTATTGGCCAAACGGTTAGGGTTAGGGTTACTATGTTGAGGTTTTAAGGGAGTTCAGGAAGAGATTCCTTCGGAAGAGTCCAGCACTCCTCAAATCGGGTCAGTGGGTTTCCATCAGGACAATGCACCAGTCCACAACTCCATACTTGACACAGACTATTTGACCAAGATGGGTATCAAGACAGTTTCTCAGCCTCCCTATAGTAAAGACCTTGCTCCCTGTGACTTTTGGTTATTCACTAAGCTCAGAGGCTGTCGGTATGAGAGAATTGAGGAGATGAAAGAGGCTGTGACGAAGGTCATTGACACGCTTATACAAGAGAACTTCCATGGGGCCTTCGAGAAGTTATTGGAACGGTAGAACAAGTGCATTGCAGCCGGAGGAGATTACTTCGAAAGGGACTAGAGTTTCATGTGTGTACTATAAAAAGAAAGTGCCCACACGAAAAAATTCTGGAAACTTATTTAACGATCCTCGTAACTAAACCAATCGCAATAATCACGCCACGAAAAATCGGGTCGCATTGTTCTTTCCAGACGACGAAAACCATTCTACCATGATCTTTACAGGCTCCTCTCGGAATTTTTTTTTTTTTAATCTAACCCCTGAATTAATATTGTAAATGTTACTCTATGTAGACTACTCCTTTCTGGAGTGCTGCAAAACCTATGTATCGTCATGTGGAAAAGGAAAGCACTAAAAAGATGCTGGGCTCTTTTTGGCGCCGAATGTTTAACTTTAGGAGGAAGTGGAATTATGGGTAATTTCAATTTTATTTTCGTATGCTTTTATTTGTTTTATCTGTTATTTTCGTTCTTTTAATGAATCGATTAATCCCTAAAAAATAGGTAAAAACCAACCAACCGACCAACCCCCCACAACACCTCCATTGAAAGATCCTTTTCTATTTGTGCAAAACCTAATTCTTTCGTACATGAATATTCGTGCCGGTGGGAAGGAAAAGTTATGATCACAAAGCCTCAGGGGGCCGTCCCCAGGGCTCTTACTTACTTGCAGGACCAATTTTATTGCTAGGTGCCTGAGGCGTCTCATTAGGGGTGTGTTGACGAGTTCAAGTTATTTTTCCACCAGCTGCGTAAGAGTCTCGATTCGTGCGTGGTTCCCATTATAAAACAGCCTTGTGTCACACTCTGCTTGCTGGAAAGCCGGAAAATATCTTTTTAAAAGTATATCTCTCTTTCAAGCCTGTCTGTCGTGAAAATTACTTCTAGAGGAGAAAAGGAAAGCAGACCTTAATTAGCTTTTCGTTCTTCATACACACTTGCTGACCTGGTCAGTAAGCTTTCTAAAAATAACAATGTTAATTTCAAAACTTGTGGAGATGTTTGTTATGCGGGACCACTCACGTATCTAATAACTGCTACAATATGTTGACAGTCAGAAACTGTCAAAAAGTTTTCACATCAGACAGTCATCTAAGCGCGAAACCTACTTACTAATTTAGAACTCATGCTTCATGAAAACCAGATTAATGGTCTTAATGGTCTCCAATCCTTTTTCTATCAAATAATACACTATTTAGTAATTGACTAAGCGTTTTGCTTAGATGTGACACAAGGCCGTGTGAATGGGGCATCCAACGAGACTCACACAATGTATCACAACGACAAATAAATAGTTTAGGGGCATAATTTTTCCATATAAAATTTTACGTAGAATTTATTCTTTAAAAAATACATGCTCAACAGCGCAGTCTGAAACCAGACAAAGCTAAACTTCGTGAATAGCCAACTGCGTTTCCGCTGTAGAGGATTGGTTCGTCAGCTTGTAGAGAGTCTGATTTTTACTAAGGGCTCAATTTAGTGCAACCTTAAGCCAGACTAAGCTAAACCTCTTGAATAGCCAACTGCGGTTCTGCTGTAGTGCGTTGGTTCGCCAGTTTTTAGAGAGTCTGTTTTTAACTAAGGGCTCAATTTTGTGCAACCTTAAGCCAGACAAAGCTAAACTGCTTGAATAACTATTTGATTCATTACGATAGTTAAATAACTAATTGGGCACATAATAATTTACCAGCTAGTCTCACTTGGGTAGTATTTTTACACTGAGTGCACAATAGCTGAATCCTTGAGCCAGACAAAGCTAAACTTCTTAAATAACTGACTTGGATCCCGTTGTAGAACAATGATTAACCAGCTTCTTATAGCATTGTAGTGATTTTGTTTCTCACTGGGGACTCAGTTGCAGCAACCTTC
The DNA here is from genome assembly GCA_963585895.1 of Sepioteuthis lessoniana. Taxonomy (NCBI): domain Eukaryota; kingdom Metazoa; phylum Mollusca; class Cephalopoda; order Myopsida; family Loliginidae; genus Sepioteuthis; species Sepioteuthis lessoniana. The sequence goes on from OY757933.1 coordinate 73,255,829, forward strand.
AACCAAACTAAACTAAACTTCTTGAATAACAAACTGGAATCTTACTGTAGAGCGAGGATTGGCATTCTTGTCTTAATAGGATGGTGAGATTTTTTTCACAGGGTGCTCAATTGCTTCAGCCTTGACTCAGACTTTGTATATATATATATATATATATATATATATATATATATATTGATAATCTAATTTGGTATATTTCAAAAAAGGGAGTGCTCAAAATCATTGATAGAACGTATATATTTAGGTTAAGATAGCGTATACCCAGAGTCAACGTCGCTTCGCAACTGTCAGTTTCTCTACTATGCGTTCAACAGGCTAATATTGAATATCAGAAAATAGTATTATATATATATATATATATATATATATATATATATATAAGTGTTACTATTTTCTGAGTGTGAAAATAAGAACTTGTTTTAAAAATATTCCCATGTGTACAATTATTTCCCCACCAAAATAAAAAAGAAAATGAATTTAAAAAAAAAACAAAGATTAACGTGGGGCCTATTCACGACTGTTTTTTAAATGGCAGACTACTAACTTTTTTCCAGGGTAGAGATATGATAGGTAATCTTCTTTTGTATACCCAACTCCTTTATTGTGTTTTTTTTTTTTCCATTTTATTTTGGGGGGATCTTTTTTTACTGGAGTAAGGTAGTCTCGGTGAATTCGTGCTTTGTTTCATCACAAACCTCTTTCTCTCTCTCTCTCTCTCACACACACACACACACACATACACACACTCTCTCTCTCACTGACACACTCTCTTTCTCTCTGTCACACATACACACACACAAACACACACACACTCTCTCTCTCTCTCTCTCTCTCTCTCTCACACATACACACACACACTCTCAATCACTGACCTTCTCTTTCATCTCTTGCTGTCTCCCTGGAAGGAGCCAACCGAAGAATGCTATTTTCTATTGTTTCTATACACGTCAACCCCTCTTCTTATCTACCCGCCTCAACTACCAGTGTACGTATCTATCTACCCAGTTATTCACCTTAGTAACGTTCTTGGAAGCACGTAAGAGAAAGACTTGCGAGAGTCTGGATTATTTTTGGATTCTCTGTGTCTGTGTGTCTGTGTGCGCCTCTGTGTATTTTTTCATGCGCATGTTTCAGTGTCGGGGTCTGAGATGTTTTCTTGTGTCAGTGTTATCGTACGTTTATACCGTTTTCAGCTGCGGAAGATTTGCCAAAGAAAACAAATTCAACAAGGCCCCGCTCTTGTATTTTACAGACAGGAGCAGAGCAGAACAGACAGATCTCTGATATTCATATATTTATCAACTGATATTTGTGGGACTAAGCAAATCTTGATCTATGACCAACTACACTTAGTACCCAGTCATAATCAAGCACACGAGAAATGGTTTGCAAAATAAAATAAAAAATGACCTATGTAATGTTCTTGGGTGTATTCAAAGAGGAGGTAAAGAGGGCCACTTGATTTTCATGCAGGAATAAAAGACAAACGGGTTAGTCATAGAAAAATAACCACCTTTATTTCAAACGTCAAGTTTTCTTCTTCGTTGGGTAGACTTTGCTTTTTAACATTGTTAAGGAAACCAATATCGGAGAAGAAAAACTGAATTTAAACCTGTGGTATTCCGTTTAAGAACTGACTTTGGGTCACATCGTTCTCGTAGCGGATGACAAGTTCTTTGACACTTAAAAGCAGGATCGGCGGCTCGAATTCAAATCCTAGACGAAGCCGTTTGCTTTTCGCATCGAGCTAATATTGTAGGTGGTGTGGACCCAAAGTCGGTACACAGAAGGAAAACACGGAACACGGTTTAGAGGTAAGAAAGATATAGTCGTACTTCTCGTACTACTGTTACCACTGCTACTACTGCTACCGCATGCTACCCTATTAGGATATTACTACGCTAGTAATATAGTGCAGGAAGAGTCCATGATGCAGGTCAGTTTCGGTCTCACAACAGTAGGGGAAGGCATAAATCCAACTATTCTTTCCTCAGTTATGGGTAAACAATAGGATAGACATTGCTTTTTAACCTTGTTAGACGACCAATCTAGGAGAAGGAAAACTCTGAATTCAAACCGACTATACATTGTTTAAGAATTGACTTTCTGTTCGGCTCACACACACACACACACACACACACAAATATGAAATCCTTTGCCACTTACTTCAGTTCCAGTTATAGGATTGTTTCTCTCTTTAACTCTTCGAATCTATCTAAATCTCTCAAATCCCATGTGACTGCCTATAGCCAACCAACGTGCGCCCACGAATTCCCCAGGCTTCCTACAGCAGCGATTGAACTAGTCACCTGCAAAAGTCCGGCACATCCGCTATCCAATGCGCTGAGGGTGGAATCTCGTAAGCCATTCACGCACGATATACATGGCCTATGAGACAGCGTGCAATTAAGACTCGAGTGACACAGCTAACAAAAGTCTGAATTTCAAAAAAGTAACAAATGAATCAGTGTTATTGCTAAAATAATTCAAAACTTATAATTCTTGTTTTGCTATTATGATACTTCACTTGAGAAATTAATAAAGGGACACCATAGCAGTGGATATAATTTGCAACATCATCATCAGGTTGCGCTGACAACAAGGATTTCTCTGATTCTATCTATCTCTCTCTCTCTCTCTCTTAAACCCTATCATCTATCGCTCTAAACTACATGGCCCACTTGGCTGGGGCCGTAGAATACACCAACTGCATTTAGTCGATATGTTTATCTGTCCCTTTCTTGATTATAACCAGTGCTCCCACAATTACTGGCACGGTAGTAGTTGTAAGGTGCTCCTTTTTCAATGTTTATTTCTTGGTCTTGGTATTTACTTATTTTATCACATTCTTTGACTGATATATTATTATTCTTTGCAGGCTTTTCACACCAGCGTTAACTGATTGTCTTTTACTGGAGTCTGAGTGACAGCAAGTCTCCTCAAGTCTCCAGGACTCTCCTCAGTATTCTGGACGATCTTAACGCTTTTGTCTGGATGATCTCTACTAGTCATTAGATTTTTAAGTCTTCTTGGCCCTTTACTAAGCTTTTAGGTATTGTTCCGAGTGCACCAATTAGTATTGATATCACCATCACCTTCATGTTCCATTGTTTTTGGGTTTTTTTTAGTTATCTGGCAAGTTTTAAGTACTTACCTCACTTTTCGCTTTCTTTTCTTTTTACTCTGTGGCCCACCTGGACAACAAAGTACACTATTCGGCACGTTATCTTTTTTCTTCTTGACTATCACAAGGTCTGGTCGTCTGGCCGGGATTTAGTGATCTGTTTGTATTATTATTTTACAATTTTGCGTGTTTTTCACACCAGCGATGGCTGATGATTTTTCACAGGAGTGTGAGTGACAGCAAGCTTCTTCAAGTCTCCAGGACTCTTCTTAGTATTCTGGCCGATCACAATAATGCTGTAGTTTGAGTGGTCTCTAGTTGTCCTCTTATTTCCAAGTCCTCCAGTCCCAGGACCAATCATTTAATAAATGTACCGAGCGCACTAATTACAATTAGCATCACCGTTACTTTCATATTCCATAGTTTGTTTTTTTTCGTTCTTATCTCTTTTCGCTTTCTTTTATCCTAAGATCAGCCAGAACGGTAAAACCCACAATTCGGCAGGTTTTCTTTTCTTTTCTTTTTTTTTTTTTTTTTTTAGATTATGACAAGGTTTGGTCGTCTGGCTGAGATTTGATGATTTGTTTGTATCTCAAAATCCCCCAAAATTTTTATGTATCTCATTTTCTAGGACAGATCCCGGGTTGTGCGTATATCATTTGTTCGTATGGACAAATTTAAACTTCTAGCACAATTCCCAGTGAATCACCTTCCCCATTCAGTTCTGTCAAGTCTTATATTCTCTTTGTGCTAATTTATTGCATACGTTTATTATGTGGTTAATTTCCATTATTAATATTATTGTTATTGTTGATAATAATAATTTTTATTGTCCAATTGATATGAAAACTTTTGAGGGAAAGAGAACAGGTCTTTACTTCTACCGTATGTTGGATGAAAATCAGTATGTATCTGACATCTCACCAAGCCAGAATGCAGCACAAGGCCATTTTATCGTAGGGACTGTGCACGAATTGAAACTTATGCACTGCACGTGCAACAAATACTTGACCCCATCGGCGTTCCCCTATTGAGGGAGGGGGGCTCAGACACCGAGCAATCAACTCAGCCTAGCAAAGCAGGTAAAGCCAAAGGGATGGCCCCGGGAGACCACGTGTCCAAAAGATATCCAACCACCCGGTATGAATGCCAGGTGGCCTGCCCGAAGGCAAGTGAATGAAAATCGAGAGAGTTATGTTCAAGTTAATTCTTTTATACCCAGATGATATGGAAACGAAGAGTGTAGTTTTCTACCGCTTGTGGTAAAGTGTGTTGCAAGCAAGGAAGTGAATACCTATGTCTCCGTTAAAGGTTTTAAGGCAACGAAATTCGTTTTTCATCAATAAATATAAGCGGTATTTGTCTCTGCCTCCTATCAGACAGGATTTGACACAAGGTCCATGACTCGAAGGTCGGCTTAAAGTGGGGGTTAGGGAAGAGGTAGATCGGTCATGAGCCGAGGTTCAAACCCTACTGAACTTTGCTGGTCATCGGCTCACTTAAAGCAAAGTGAGCTTGATGAGCCAAACAGATGCTTGATTATAGATTGAACTGGACCAAGAGGTTCAATGCTATATTTGCTTCTCAATGACCGCCCCACCCCCCAAGGTGGCCTAGCCGAAAGGCCGAGAAGCTCTATTTGCCAATGTCTCCCACCAGACAAGGCTTGACACAAGGTCAAAAGCCCGAATGCTGATTAAAGTAGGGATAAAGGGGAAGGGAAGGTCGGGAACGAACCGAAACTCGATCCCTGCTGGTCTATGTTGCTCATCGGCTCACTTAGTGCAATGTGAGCCTGATGGGCCAAGCAGTTTCACGAACCTAAATGTGGGTCCTAATGCCGGGTTATGGCTTGAACTAGACAGCAATGTCTAGTGCTATACATAGGGTACAAAGGAGACAATGTTGCAGCTCGCCCACCCGGAGGGAGCCTTACAACCTCAAGTTTGCCATTGTTCCTTTTTGGAGCCTCGCTCTGGCCAAGAGACTGAGAAGCGATAAATATAAGCAGATTAATTTTTATTTGCATTTTAGACCCGAACTGTTGGCTGGTCAATGAATCTATTCATTGTTAAACAAAAATGAATAAGTAAATTTAAAACGTGGTGAAAATCTTTTATGTATGATAATTCCATAATTTTTGTAAAAGGTTCAACTTTTCAAGTCTTCTATTTTCTTTGAGAAACTTGATAACAGTTGTATTTAGAATAAAGTTGTCTACTACATGTGATAACGTAGGCGATACCATTCTGTGATTTTTTTTTTTTTTTTTTTTTGATGGGAGGTAGATTTAAAAAATATTTTTATATTCGGCCAACCTTCTGACAATTGAACACTTTTTAATTGGTCTGTTAAGTTTTTTTTACGAATGACGGTGGTTATAGCATATATATATATATATATATATATATATATATATATATAGTGGTGGAAATAAGTATAAGACATTAAATCAAATTTTTAATAATTTTCTTATTACTGCACAAGTTCCCTTAAAAATTCGTGTGGTACCAAGATCCGATGGGTATTAGTATACATATTCGATTTTATAACAACTTTTCACCAAAAAAATAATTATTGATGAAACTTCGTTTTCGAGGGTAGAAATAATTACAAGATAGTTTTGAAAAATTACGTATCTGGTTTACTTCAGAATGCCAAAGCAAGAATAAGTGCATTCACAGATTATAAAAAGCCTCTTATCATGATTTTAAGCCACGTGATTCCTATTTAAATATTTCATAATCGAATACAGTTACTGTAAAATGCCTAGAAACTCCCCACTTAACGAAAAAGGGCAAATTTCTGCTTATAAACTGGAAGGAAAATCAATAAGTTTGAATGCAAGAGAACTGTCGAGGTCCCGAACAGTTGTGAAAAATTATCTAAAGCACCCTGAATCGTATGGCACCAGGAAATGTCCAGGTTGTCTGCCAAAAAATTACAGATGCAGCCAGACGTTGACTTTTTCGAGAATCTTCTAAAGGACAATCAAGCTTAAGAGATCAGCAAAAATCTCAGAATTTACCCATCACTCCAAGAAAAGTTCGTCAACTTCTCCATGAATCACCAAATCTTGTATATCAAAACAGGAAGACAACTCCTGCTTTAATTGCTAAACACAAGAAGATGCACATAGATTGGGTAAAGAGAAAAGTAACATGGACAAAGGAGAAATGGGAAACTGCGGTGTTTTCTGATGAGCAAAAGTTTAATTTGGATGGGCCCGATGGCTTCCAGAGTTATTGGCATGATTTAAGAAAGGAGAACCAGTTGTTTTCAAAAAGACCATTTGGAGGAGGATCTGTTATGGTTTGGGGAGCTTTTACTGCTTCTGGAAAGGCTGATTTAATAGTGATGGATCGGTAACAAAACTCTGCTTCATATATCAATGTGCTGGAAAAAAGTCTTCCCATTTATGAATTTTTCAACATGACAATGCAGCCATACACACTTCTAAGCTCACGAAAGACTGGTTTAAAACAAAAAAAATATTGAAGTTTTGGATTGGCCCTCTAAGTCTCCAGATTTAAACCCAATAGAAAATTTGAACGGAATTTTGTCAATAAGAGCATATAAATATAAACATCATTTGAAGATAGAGAAACTTTAAAATCTTGCATTAAACAGTATTGGAATGAAATTCCTTCTGAAACTCTCAGAAAACGTATTGATTCAATGCAAAACAAGTGTGTTGAAGTATTACAATTGAAAGGGAATAAATGTAAATATTGAATTTTGTACAATTTTGCTGTTAAATACAAATTTTCAAAACTATCTTCTACTTATTTCCACACCCGAAAATGTATTTTTCTTAAGAACTTTTTTTTTTTTTTTTTATAAAATCCGATATGTATACTGATATCCATCGGATCTAGGTACCACTCACAAATTTTCTGAGGAATTTGTGCTGTTATAAGAAACTTAACAATTTAATAGAGTGTCTTACACTTATTTCTACCACTGTATGTATATATGTACATAATCATATTTACCCAATCCCTCCGCTCGAGCAGGATATGACACAAGGTCAATTTTTTAAGCGGAGTTTAACAGGTTTGAATTCGGAGTTTTCCTTCTCCTAGACTAGTTGCCTCACCAAGGCTGAAGAACCTAGTCTGCCCTACTATTTACCCATAGCTGAAGGGAGAATTGGATTCATATTAGTGCAATGTGAAATGCATTCAGTCCAGGATTTGAACTCGTGTCGCCGTGTCTAAATCCTGCGACGATAACCATTACACCACGGGCACCTCCTGTACATAGAAGAAAATTCAAACCTGGTTAAATTGTCATTATAAATTTATTTCGGCGAAGAATATCATTAGAATCTTCGTCTCATCAGATGAATTCACACGTTTAATTTGAAGTTGAAAAACTGCACATACGGATTACAGTATATATGTATTAAAAAAACCCTATATAAATTTAAATCCTCAGACGAAAGTATCGGGGGTTAAAACAATAACGAATTAGAAAAATTAAGAAACCAGGAAAAGGGCGTTCCCGTAAATGAACCCACCCTAATTTGAACATATGCAAGATTGCACTGTGAACGCTCTGTATGTGAGTTTTATTATATAAACCTGTATAGGGAATATATTACAATAGCCATACCTCGAGTACTCCCATAGATTTGTATGAAATTCCTCATATATTCTATACGCGAATAATCCATACCCATTGTCGTTGGACGCTGGCTGGCTATTACTGATATATATGATCATTATTATCATACCTTTTTAATTTGTTCTTTCTTTGTTGTATTAGATAAAGATACTTGATATCCTACAACTGTGCAAAAACTCTAACGAAACAACTTTACAAAAATCTAAATAGAAAAGTACAATGATGGTTGGTTGGTTTGGTTTCATGGCACATCTCCATTGTAGGTTATTAATGACAAATCCATTTTTATACAAATAAACAGTCTATATTTCTGAGATGAGGTATTATGTACATTATTAACATTTTTGAGACTATTGTCCTCATCTTTGTCGCCATGTTTATCACAACGTTTCGGCCGTTGTACGCTTCAGGTGGTTGGAATGTCGAAGTTAACACTTTATTTCGCTTACCGGGGTAGACTGTTCCAGTTCCACGAGCCATGTTTAATGAATTTCAGTTATCTCCTGTTAATTTTCCCTCTGAAAGTTCTCCACTGCCTTCACCGAGTATTGAACTCACACTCTTTGCGTATGTCATTGGATCTAACCAACGCCTTTATCCACTATACCATGTGTCCTTGAGTGTGAGTTCAATACCCGGTGAAGACAGTGGAGAACTTTCAGAGGGGAAATTAACTGATAACTGACATCCATTAAACATGGTTCGTGGAACGAGAAATGTCTACCCCGGTAAGCGAAATAAAGGGTTAAGTTCGACATTCCAACCACCTGAAGAAGACCGGAGCGTATAACGGCCGAAACGTTGGGATAAATATGGCGACAAAGATGACAATAGTCCGAAAATTGTAAATAATGTACAAATAAACGGTTCTATTTCAAACAATCTAATTTAGAATAAGTACTGTGGGTTTTTTTTTTTTATTTACACAGAATTAAATGTAAAAACTTAATTTCAAACTATTTAGTTTAGCGTAATTATACAGTTTAGTTCTATTTGATCCACAGATAGGCCCCTATCCGGTCCCTTCTGGACAAGAGTGGACCTGGGAGTAATGGCAATGAAGGAGTACTCCGCTTTCCTAAAAGCTCCAGCATTACTGGAGCCTCACCATCAGATTGTTTTGTGTCATATCTTGGATACTCATTGGGGAAGTCTTACGCCTCAGCAGAGATGCAGTCAGTGTATACTAAAGCCCCAGCTGACGGGGCTAAAAAGTACAATGAACACAATTCCCAAATTTCTGGGCATAAAATAAGCCAAGACGGGTTGACATGCTGTTAAAATCAATAAATCAATATATTATTCCGTGGGAGACGGTCAATGTTACAAGTTATTATGTCTAGGTGAATATTAACCAGAGGAAAACAATATAGAGAAAGTTTGTTATTATTTCCTCTTTCAGAAATCCATTGATGCCCGTATAACGTATTTGTAACTGATAAGGCCAGGATTGTATACGTGTGTGACTGCGTACTGTGTGTGTGTGTGTCTGTGTGTGTATCATACGTATGTATTGTGTGTCTGTGTCTGTGTGTATTGAGAGTGTTTTGTGTGTAAATGTGTCTGTGTGTGTGTGTGTAGTGTGTGTGTGTGTCTGGATGTATTATGTAGGTATGAGTGTGTATCATGAATGTGTGTTTTGTGTTGGGTCTGTGTGTATTATATGTGTGTATTGTGTGTGTCTACGTGTATTGTGTGTTGGTGTGTATTGGGTGTATATGTGTGTATGTATTGTGTGTGTGTGTATGTTTAAAAATTTACTTAATCTTTCCTGTAATATATATATATAATACATTTGCTGCAACAAAGATAAATGCAGCAATTTCCCAACAAAACGTTCATTAGATCATGACCTTTGATCTACCATGGTTTTGAAGCTGATGTATCATAACCACTGACCCAAGGTGTCTCAGAAGGACCTTATAATAGCGCCAGACTTTCTATATTACACATCGCAGTACTGGAATAGCAGATCCAACCAGATGCAGCCTCTGCCTAATCTTAGAGTCTCTAGATATATTTCCGTTTTTCTTCTAAAGAAAAGCTAAGTTTAGTCAGATAAGATGAGGCTGAATTAGCCATAAAACTTAAGCGTCGGACTTCAGTGGGAAATACATTAGAAGTCCGTTCAAGTATTTTTTACATATTGCTCTTGAAGATCTTTGTACATTTCCAGCTTACGTTGATCTGCCCCCTTATATATATATATATATATATAATGTATTAGTTATTATCTATTATGCCTAACTCAGATACTTTAGCTAAAGTAGGTATCAACAAGAGGAAAGCAATAAAGAGAGAAAGATTTGGTACGATCAACGTATTTAGAGATATACTGTGTTTGTGTGTGAACTTGTATGTGAGTACTATGTGTATGTATGTCAGTGTATGTGTCTGTATATGTGTGCGTGTACGTTTCTGTATATTGTGTGTGTATTGTGTTTGTGTATATGTGCACGGTGTGAATGTTTGTCTCTGTATGTGTCTGTGTATGTGTATGTGTATACTTGTGTGCGTGTGTGTGTGTATGTATTGCGTGTGCCTGCATTACGTCTATGCGTGTGTGTGTGTCTGTTTGTGTGAGTACGCATTTTGTGCGTGTGTGCGTGTGTGTGTGTGTGTGTGTGTGTTTATGTTTATGTTTATACAGCTGTGTTTCCTGAATTCCATTTTGATTAAAGTCTAAAAGAAATTTAAAAATTTTGCAAAGTTTTTCTGTGCCAATGTCTTCGGAATAAAATCCTTGGGTTTTTTATTTCGACAGCTGGGATTGTGGATCGATAATGACTGGCTTTCTTTAAAAAATCCCTCGTTATTATGTAATAAACTTTTTATTCTATACATATATATATATATATATATTAGTTTTTATATACATCTAATAGCATGGATGCTTATCTGCGACCACAGGTTCCATACTATCTTATTATGACAATCATCAGAGAAAGAAAGATATTGGAGAAATCGAAAAAATCGAAAAATACAGTCAAAAGAATGTTTACGTTAGAATTTCGTATAAGTATTGTGCGCGTGCGCGCGTCTATGTGTAGATTATGTTTGCGTGTTATTGTGTGTAGTCGTATACGTGGTCGTTAGTATGTGTGTGTTGTAGTATATATATATATATATATATATATTCAATTTCTTGGGTTGCAGATACTGCCGAGAAAAAAGTATTAACGAAAATATTGTATCTAACTAACCGCACCGCCTCAATCAGGCGGTGCCATAAGGACAATTTTAATTGGATTACAATTGGTTTGAATCTAGTTTTCCTCCTCGGAGACCGGCCGTTGCCATACTAAGGTTAAAGAGCGCAGTCTGCCCTACTATTTAGAGCTATCCACCTCGCAGCCCGGCTGTTGCCATACCAAAGTTAAAGGCTTCAGTCTGCCCGACTATCTAGAGTTTTTCTCCACTTAGACTGACCGTTACCATAACTAGCTTAAAGTGTTCAGTCTGCCCTACTATCAAGAGTTTTTCTCCACTTAGACTGACCGTTACCATACCTAGCTTAAAGGGTTCAGTCTGCCCTACTATCAAGAGTTTTTCTCCACTTTGACCGACCGTTACCATACCTAGCTTAAAGGGTTCAGTCTGCCCTACTATCAAGAGTTTTTCTCCACTTAGACCGACCGTTACCATACCTAGCTTAAAGGGTCCAGTCTGCCCTACTATCAAGAGTTTTTCTCCACTTAGACCGACCATTACCATACCTAGCTTAAAGGGTTCAGTCTGCCCTACTATCAAGAGATTTTCTCCACTTAGACCGACCGTTACCATACCTAGCTTAAAGGGTTCAGTCTGCCCTACTATCAAGAGATTTTCTCCAATTAGACCGACCGTTACCATACCTAGCTTAAAGGGTTCAGTCTGCCCTACTATCAAGAGATTTTCTCCACTTAGACCGACCGTTACCATACCTAGCTTAAAGGGTTCAGTCTGCCCTACTATCAAGAGATTTTCTCCACTTAGACCGACCGTCACCATACCTAGCTTAAAGGGTTCAGTCTGCCCTACTATCAAGAGTTTTTCTCCACTTAGACCGACCGTTACCATATCTAGCTTATCTAGCTGCCCTACTATTTACGCGTAATTTGAGGGAGAATAGTTGGATTCATACTTTCCCCAAGAGTATGTGAAATTAAATCAGACGTCCTGGATTTGAACTCGGTTCTCTCTGTCCATTTCCTACGACGTAAACGTTGTGTGGTGGTTGTCATTTCTTCAATAAAAATGCCAAGACAACAATAAAAAATGTTGCAACTCTTGTTTACGAAATTCTGAAATACGAATAATTTCTCAAGCGGGAAAATTGTTGTAATTGGAAGAGGCTGGTTTCGAACTATTTTGTGTATGCGTACGTGTGTGCATATGTATACTTATGTGTTTGTGTGTGTATAGCGCAACTGGAGTTCGAACTCACGTATCTACGATTCTGCACTCCAGCTCCTACACTCCACACCACGAGGACCCCCCTGTTTTTTTTTGTTTCTTTTTTTTTTTTTGTGTGTGTGTGTGTGTGTGTGTGTGTGTGTGTGTGTGTGTGTGTTCTTAGCAATGTTTTGTTATGTTAATTTTGATAAGACTCCACAAGAAACTTTTCCAAAATAACTTTGCCCAGTCGGCTGGGCCTGTAGAATACACCGACTGCACCTCTGCAGAAGGGTAGGACCCCCTCCCGCACGAGTGTCCTGGATATGACACTAAACAATCTGATGGTGAGGTTCCAGCAATGCTGGAACTTTGGGGAATGCAGAGTACCCTTTCATTGCCATCGCTCCCAGGTCCACTCTGTCCCGGAGTGATAGCACCTGATAAGGGTCCTATCAATGGGTTAAATAGAACTAAACCGTGCTTCTTTCACTATACTGATTTCTGCATTTAAACTGCGTATTTATACTAAACGGAATTGTTTAAAATAGAATTGTTTTGACATTGGAACTCCGTAATAGTGCTAAACTGAATTGCTCAAAATAGAACTGTTTTGAAGTCTAAACTCTGTACTTATGCTGAACTGAATTATCTGAAATAAAACTGTTTGACATTTAACTCTGTGTACTGCCCAGTCGGCTGGGGCTGTAGAATACACTGACTGCACCTCTGCAGAGGGGTAAGACCCCCACCCCGCACGAGTGTCCTGGATATGGCACTAAACAATCTGATGGTAAGGTTCCAGCAATGCTGGAGCTTAGGGGAACGCGGAGTACCCCTTCATTGCCATCGCTCCTAGGTCCACTCTGGCCCGGAGTGGTAGCACCTGATAGGGCCTAATCTATGGGTTAAATAGAACTAACAGCATACTTATTCTAAACTGAATTGTTTGAGTAAACTGAATAGCTTGAAATAGAAATGCTTTTGAAATGCTTTTGACAACTGTACTTACATTTAAACTGAATTATTTGAAATAAAACTGTTTGTCGTCATTAAAACTGTATTTACACTTAACTGAATTGTTACATATAACTGCTTGAATAGTTTGAAATAGAAATGTTTTTGACAATTAAACAGTGTACTTATGCTAAACTGAATTGTTTTAAATAGAACAGATTATTTACATAAAAATGGATTTGACGTTAAATAACCTACAAAGGTTGATATGCCATAAAACCCAACAAACCAAACCAAACCAAACCAAAATAACTGAATCTTTCCTTTGATCATTTAAGTAAACGTAGATTTGTGATGAGTCAATCTGAAAACTTGAAACTGAGAATTTCACCATTATTAGAATCTCAACCTTTAATGCTTGAATTCTTTTGGACGAATATAGTTTTTTTTTTCAGTATTGGCATTATCATGAATAAAACTTTCTCAATAAACGCATAAGACGAGCAATTGCCAACAATAAATTTTAAAAATGTTCTCTTCTCATCTAAAATAATTTCTAACACCGAATAATTACATTAAATCATATTGATGTCCTTTATCTTTAACTTTTTCGATGATTGTCTCTTCTTTTGGATCTATCTATCTCTGAATACAAATATCTATCTATCTATCTCTGAATACAAATATCTATCTATCTATCTATCTATCTATCTATCTATCTCTGAATACAAATATCTATCTATCTCAGATTATACATATCTATCTATCTATCTATCTATCTCTGAATACAAATATCTATCTATCTATCTATCTATCTATCTATCTATCTATCTCAGATTATGCATATCTATCTATCTATCTATCTATCTACCAATCTATCTATCTCAGATTACAAATATCTATCTATCTATCTATCTATCTATCTCGCGCAGTCGGCTGAAGCTGTAGAATACCCATCTCTGCAGAGAGGTAATCCCCCCTATGAGTGTCCTGGATATGATACTAAATTGCATCCGACGGTGAGGTTCAAGTCCCAGAGCTTTGGGGAATGTTGAGTATCCCTTCATTGCCATTACTTCCAGATCCACTTTGACCTGAAGTGGTAGTATGTGTTAAGATTAAATAGAACTGTTTAACCATTTAACTGTGTGCTAACAAATGACAAATATTTAATGGAATTGTTAATGTTACATAGCAATTCTTTAAACCATTTAACTGTGTGCAAACAAATTTGTGATGTTGAATAGAATTATTGGTGTTAGATATAGATACTTGAAACCATTTAACTCTGTGCAAACAAATGAAGTCTGGGTCCTTTAAAAATGGTTGCCTTCAAACTATTCGCTTACAAATATATGTAAGGTTTGTATAAACAGGATTTGGCTTTAATTGACCCTGAAGGTTTGATATGCTATAAACCCAACCAACATAAAACTCTCTCTCTCTCTCTCTCTATTCTGTCTGTCTATAATGACCTGTCAGTATGTTTATCTCCCTCTGTTCATATTTAGTTATTGTGATATCTTGCTATATATTAATCTACGTCGATCTCTAAGCCAAAGTCAACATTAGGGTAAAAATAACAAAACGACAAGACAACAGGGACATGTACTTTATTCTTTCTTTCTTTCTTTCTTTTTTTCTTTTTTATCTTTCTTTCTTTTTTCTCTTTCTTTCTTTTCTCCATTTTTTTAAAAATCTATTTATATGTATAAATCATTACCTTATGAATCATTTATCATTTCTTTCTTCTCTTTCACCTGTCTCATTTGATCTTTCTTTTTTCTTCCTTCATGTGTTGATCAGCTTTATTTTGTTCTTTGCCTTCTTCCTCAACGTGTCTTTTTGCTTTCTTTCTCTAAGTGTCTTTCTTTCTTTCTTTCTTTCTTTCTTATCATTTGCTATATTTCCATTCCTTTTCTTTCTTTCTTTCTTTCTTTCTTTCTTTCTTTCTTTCTTATCATTTGCTATATTTCCATTCCTTTTCTTTCTTTCTTTCTTTCTTTCTTTCTTTCTTTCTTTCTTATCATTTGCTATATTTCCATTCCTTTTCTTTCTTTCTTTCTTTCTTTCTTTCTTTCTTTCTTTCTTATCATTTGCTATATTTCCATTCCTTTTCTTTCTTTCTTTCTTTCTTTCTTTCTTATCATTTGCTATATTTCCATTCCTTTTCTTTCTTTCTTTCTTTCTTTCTTTCTTTTCACGTCTTTCGTTCTTTTTTTCGTTTTTCCTCTACGTGTCTTTCTTTCTTTCTTTTTTCTTTTCGTGTCTTTCGTTCTTTCTTTCCGTTTTTCCTCTATCTATCTTTCTTTCTTTTTTTCTTTGCGGTCTTACTCTACGTGTCTTTCTTTCTTTCTTTCTTTCTTCTTGAGTGTTTTTTCTTCTTTTGTGGTAATTTTTTTAAAAATATTTTCTTTCATTCTTCATTCATTTTTACTCTTCCTTTTTATTTCTTCCCTTCCTTCCTTCCTTCCTTCCTTCCTCTGTGATTTTTTCTTTCTTTTTTTCTTTTTTTTATTCTGTATGAGTCTGTCTTTCTTTCTTGTTATCCCACTAAAAATGATTTTACTGTTTTTAGTTTTTATCTCTATTCGACACTTGAGGACGGCATCCATTTTAGAACGGGTTAGAACAAGAATAAAACTCTTCAAAAGAAAAAAAAAATTAAATGAAAGAGATTAAAAAACACCGCCCAAAAATATTTTTGCATAAGCACAGCATAAAGACACAAAAAAGTGTTGTTTTTTTTTAAATATACAAAAACGAATGAATAAAATGAAGACTTAGAAATAAAAACAGCTTGTAATATTTTCGCTGGGTCTGAACAAGAATTGATGCTGTTATTTTCACTCCGGCACAGACGCAAGATTTTTCTGACTTGAACCTTACCTGCTAATAGCACACAAAGTTATCAGTCATTTTAACAGGAAAAAAAAAACACATGCACTCGTTTAGAAAACGGACATTACTAAGATGCACACAGGAATAATGCAAGGGTTATAGACACACTAAACGTGACCTAAAATCTCCAAACCCGATTGTAAACTATATTATCCATCTGTCTACCCATCATTCTGCTCTGCTCATAAAAAGTAAATGACTAAGCTTTTTTGTTTTAGATATGGCACAAGACCAAAATAAACGGGCACGCAATGAAACTCGAACTCACTCGTGAAAGCTTTCTAGTCTGTCTTGTTAACCATTACATCATCCCAGGCACCCTGCTCACTAAAAAGCCAACCTACTGAGCTTTCGATCCATTTACGAGCTGTGAATCAATTCCAGTTCCTGTTAATGACGGCTTTCCATTGATATTAATGCTTCTATTTAGGAAAGAATTATGGATTCTAATAAGCATTTTTTTTTCATTTTTCTCGGTAATCGAGAGAATTTGGATGATTAAAAATATTGTCATTAAGTGCGATCGCAGACCCCACAAAATTATCATTTAGGCTTGGATGGGACTGGAAATTGTCTTATAAATTTTTAGAGCATTTTAAGTGTATAAACAAAAATCTCGCGGATGTTCTGTTTTTTGCTGGACTATGCACACACACACACACACCAGCACACACACTTTACCCATTGGCATAATGGTTAGAGAGTCCTCTAATGGCCAGGGAGACTGGGGTTCAATCCCAGGTCGAGTCATACTCAAAAAATGGTACTTGATACCTACTTGCTTTATACTCACTATTATAAGGTACGGATCAAGCGTAAATGGAGTAATCCAGGGAAAGGAGTAGCGATCTCCCCTACACCTCGGTGTAGCACCTAATGAAAAGAGAACCTGATCGCCTTCAACTACGGTCGGACAACTTTATATATATATATATATATATATATATATATATATATATATATATATAAAGTTGTCCGACCATAGTCGAAGGCGATTCTCATATATATATATACAGGGTGACCCTATATATATATATATATATATATATATATATATATATATATATATATGAGAATTTTAGTGATACGCGAAATGACTTTACATATCTAGGATTCTGCAGCTACTTGTTTTGGGAATGCAAATGACAAAAAACATTTCATGATATTTTCCTCTGCATGTTTTTGGGAAAAATATATAATTAATTAATAATTTAATCTAGTCTGTTAAATGTATGTTTAATATAGCCAAAATGTTTGCCTTTACCATATTTGACTGCATATAAGATGCACGGGTGTATAAGACGCACCCCAATTTCCTCAGGGCAAATCAAGAAAAAAATAAAACAATGTTCTAATATTGAACGTGATGAACTTAATATAAACTATATTATCAATGATAACAGTTTTAATCTGCATTATAACATTTTAAATGATGACAATAGGTGTATGAAAGTTACTCTTAAATCTAAGCTAATGAGTCGCCAGCTAGCTAATTTCAGCCAACAATCGCTGACCCACTCGACTGGGGCTGCAGAATACATCGACTGCATCTCCGCAGAGGGGTAAGACTCCCCACCTACTAGTGTCCGGGATATGTCAGTAAACAATCTGATGGTGAGGCTTCAGTAATGCTGGGGCCTTGAAGAATGCGGAGTATCCCTTTATTGTCATCGCACCCAGGTTCACTCTGGCCTGGAGTGGTAGCACCTGATAGAATCCTATCTATGGATCAAATAGAACTAAACTGTGTACTTATGCTAAACTGAATTGTTTGAAATAGAGCTGTTTTGATATTTAAAATGCATACTTATGCTGAACTGAATTGTTTAAAATAGAACTGTTTTGACATTTAACTGTGTGTAAACAAAAATTGTACATATGCTAAAGTGAATTGTTTGAAATAGAACTGTTTCTATGTTTTAAAATGGATTGGGCATTAAATAAATAACACAATTTTAAAGCTTCATATAAAGATGAAGGGGAATTCTTAAAAAATATTTCTAATAAAAAAAGAATGGGCTTTATACGCTGTCAAAACTTAGTAAATAAAAATGTTTTGTATCTTAACAGTTATCATTATTGCTAGATAAAAAAACAAAAACAAGAAAATCCTCCAAGTGTGATAATTCTATAATAATAACCTGGGGTAAGGTGTGTGTGTGTGTGTGTGTGTGTGTGAGAGAGAGAGAGAGAGAGTGAGCGTGTTCGTATATATGAGTGAATGACTGTGTGTGTATACATGCGTATATATATGGGTCTGAGTGCGTACATTGGTGGGTGTGTTTACATGTGCCTGCATATATATATATATATATATATGTGTGTGTGTGTCTATATGTTTACATGCATGTATCTGTGCGTCTGTGTCTGCGTCTGTGTGTTTATGTTTGTATGTGTGTATGTATACGTATGCAAAATGAGCATCGTGTGTATATGTTTGTCTCTGTGCTTGTACATGTGTGTGTGTCTCTGTGTGCGTGTTTCTGAGTGTGTATGTGTGCATATATATGCGTGAGTGTCTGTGTGTGTATGTGTGTTCATGTGTGTGTGCGAGTGAGAGCGAGAGTGCATACACGTGTGTGCACGTTAATGTCAGAGTGTATATGTGCGTATAGTTATTTGTCGCTGCCTCCCACCAGACAGGATTTGACACAAGGTCAATGATTATAGTGGGGATTTAAGGGAAGGGAAGGTCGGGCACGAGCCGAGGTTCGAACCCTGCTGGTCTCTGCTGCTCATTGACCCACTAAGTGCAACGTGGGTCTAATGTGCCAGGCAGTTTCACGAATCCAAATCTGGGTCCGGGGACGGATGCCAGGTTATAGATTGGACTAGACAGCAAGATCTAGTGCTATACATAGGGGACAAAGGTGTCAATGTTGCAGCTCGCCCACCCGAAGGTGGCCCAACCGAAGTTAGGGTCCTTTCGGCCTCGGGTCTGCCATTGATTTCGATACCCCATCCCGCACAAATGCCCGACGGCCCAGCAAAGGCCGGGGAATATGTGCGTATATGTGTATGTCTGTGTGTGTAACTTAGTGTGTTTGTATATCTGTGAGTATATACATGTGTGCATGAATGTGTATATGTATGAGTCTGTGTGTTTAAATGTGTGTATCACTGTATGCGTGCATATATCTGTGTTTGTGTTTCTGCGTGTGTCTATATATGTATACGTAAGTATCACTATGAGTATATTTATGTGTGTGTTTGAGCTTGCACATTTGTGTGTGTCTATATGTGAGAATATATATATATATATATATATATATATATATATATATATATATATATATATATATATATATATATGTCTAGTTGAGTGTCTGTGTGTTTAAATATGAGTATCGCTGTGTGCGTGCATGTTTCTGTGTATTTGTGTTTTTGTGATTGGCCCAGTGAGTAGAGAGTTCGCCAATGGTCCGGAAGACCGGGGTTCAATCCCAGGTCGTGTCATACCAAAGACTTTTTAAAAAATGGTACTTGATACCTCCTTGCTTAACACTCAGCATTATAAGGTACGTATCAAGGTAAAGTGGAGCAATCCTGGGAAAGCAGTAGCGCCCTCCCCACCACCTCGGTGTAGTAGCTATTGAAAAGGGAGCCTTCGAGTCGCCCTCGACTAAAGGTAGACAACTTTACTTGTACATGTATCCGTAAGTATTCCTGTAAATATATTTGTGTATGTGTGTGTCTAAGGTTGTACATATGTATGTGTCTGTAAGTGTGTTTGTGTTTATACATGTGTATGTGTGTATATGTATGCATGAGTGTTCGTGTGTTTATATGTTGCTCTGTGTGTCTGTGTATATGTGTGTGTGTGTGTGTGTGTGTGTAAGGATCAATGAAGTTATAAATCAATACAGATTCTTGATTCATTATTGAATATCACTTTCATCTAGTTGTCCACATACAATGATTCTCCTTTGCCCACTTTAATCTCATTTTCTTCTGTTTGTGTGTTGGTGCTGGTTTTTATTTGGCTTTTCCCAATGTAAATTCCACTTTATTCAGCCAATTTTTTTACAGTATTGTCACAAACATTGGCTCCTGCTTTGCCCCGTTTGTTTTCATTTTGTTTTGTTGTACATTTTTTATTTTATTTTCAAGGCATATGGCTTTGAATTTTCTATCCTGACACTCTGATGTCTTTTGTGATCTATCAGTATATTTTCCTTTTTTAACTAGTCTCTTTCTTTTATATTTGCACCAAATTTTAGACACAACTGACTGGGAACATCCAACACCTTTTGCCACACTCTACTGTGGATTGCTTTCTTCAATCAGTTTTTATGATCCTTTCTGCTGTTTTAATTGACTGTTCTTTTATAGGAACCATGTTCCCTAATGATTACATATGCCCATCTGTTTGTTGGGGTCTGCAAGGAGTCTTAACTATAAATAGATTTTAATTGACTGTTTTTGGTTGGAATCATCCATCTTTTCAAATAGATCATGTTCAACCAATTGTTGAGATTTGTAAGTATTGTCTATTGATCGTAGACCAATTTGCATATTCACATTTCGATGCTATTTGTTGTAGGAATGCAAATTATAAGATCATTCTATAATATTCTCTAGATATTGTGTTATGACATAAAATTTTGTGTTATTTATTAGCTTATTCCGACTAGTTAAAAAAACAATTTTTGTCTGGGTTATTATATATATATATATATATAATACCCCATATATATATATATATATATATATATATATATATATATATATATATATATATATGCATGTATGTATGTATTTTATAATTTACTTGAGGCATTGCACAATTCATTTCATTTTATTGTATTGTATCTTTTTAGAGTGTTATTGCAATGCAAAATAATAATTCGGGTCTAATTAATTTCGAAGCAAAAACTTCATCAGAGACATTTTTTAAATGATTTTATTTGTTGTATGTTTTTCAACAAAAAATGAAATTGAACATACAACACCAAGTTCATATAAATTATATATATATATATATATATATATATATATATATATTACGAAAACATCTTTCGTTGAGCATGACAGAACACTTCTTATTTGTAGTTTTTGATTGTAGTTTCTCAAGTTGTCATGTTTTTTTCAGGGTCATGTTGGTGTAAAATAAAAAATTCCCCAAGCGCTTTCAAACATACTTTGGTCATCTTCAGGGGTCGTCTAACTCAATTTTTAAAAAATAGAAAAATTTAAAAAATAAAAAAGAATCCTACAACTCAATTCGAAAAAGAAACACTCGAACTAAACAACCACCACAAACGACGACTCCTGAAAATGACCAAAATATGGTTGAAAGCGGTTGGAAAAAAAACATGGGACAATTTTACATCAACTTCACCTTGAAATACGGGGAAAAAACACAACTTGAGAAACTACAATCAAAAAATATAAATACAATGTGTTCTATCATGTTCAACAAAACATGCCTTCGTAATAATTTGCTGCCAAATTATAAGATATATATATATATATATATATATATATATATATATATATATATATATATATATTCATCCACAGACAGACGGTTATTGTATCATGACTCTTTAGTGTGGCTAGACAAGCGAAATGCTTCAAGCTGGATAGAATCCCGGCCGAATTTACGTCAGAGCCATCGTCATTCTCAGCATTAGCGAAGGAATTTTTTACATGTATCTTTTTACATATACG
>OY757933.1:73277686-73335186 GCA_963585895.1 Sepioteuthis lessoniana
CAGTTCATGAAAAAAAAAGTCTCTGACAATGGAGTTTTTACATTAAAATTAATTAGACTCATATAATTTCACATTGCAATCGCCCTCCAGATTTATACAATACAATACAATAAGATAATTTGTGCAAATTACAATATATATATATATATATATATATATATATATATATATATATATATATATATATAAACAAGAATTGCGTAGGTTTGACGATCGCATCGGTGGGAAACTGACTGTTACCAAGCTCCGTTGACTTGAATATGTCTACGCTATTTTCACTTAGATATAGATGCACTATCAGGGATTTTGAGCACTCTTTATTTATAAATGATAAAGAATATATATATATATATATATATATATATATATATATATATATTAAAATGAATAGGTTCATAAAGTGATTGATTTTATTAGTTTTTTTTCAACACGTGTACCTTCTTCAGGAGATTTTGATGGTTGATGATGGTGTTCCCTTTGAGTTATATAGTGATGCAGGATTTGTGCGTGAGAATTATCAGATCAAATTGTCTGTTGCGAATTTTCGTCACTGCAACTGTTATTTTTCTATTTCTCTCTTTCTCCTTTGCATTTTTTTTACATGTGTGTATTTTGTGTTTGTGTATCTACATAGGCGCTCGTGTCCACTATAGAGATCAAACAGAACACCATTTGTAAGAAAAGTACATTAGTTGAAAAATACATCCCTTTGTGAACCTATTCATTTTAAAGTATTTAATTCTTTCTCTCATGGGACCAAAGAAAAAAATCATATATATATATGTGTGTGTGTGTGTGTGTGTGTGTGTGTGTGTGTGTGTGTGTGTGTGTGTGTGTGTGTGTGTGTCTATATGTTTACATGCATGTATCTGTGCGTCTGTGTCTGTGTCTGTGTGTTTATGTTTGTATGTGTGTATGTATACGTATGCAAAATGAGCATCGTGTGTATATGTTTGTCTCTGTGCTTGTACATGTGTGTGTGTCTCTGTGTGCGTGTTTCTGAGTGTGTATGTGTGCATATATATGCGTGAGTGTCTGTGTGTGTATGTGTGTTCATGTGTGTGTGCGAGTGAGAGCGAGAGTGCATACACGTGTGTGCACGTTAATGTCAGAGTGTATATGTGCGTATAGTTATTTGTCGCTGCCTCCCACCAGACAGGATTTGACACAAGGTCAATGATTATAGTGGGGATTTAAGGGAAGGGAAGGTCGGGCACGAGCCGAGGTTCGAACCCTGCTGGTCTCTGTTGCTCATTGACCCACTAAGTGCAACGTGGGTCTAATGTGCCAGGCAGTTTCACGAATCCAAATCTGGGTCCGGGGACGGATGCCAGGTTATAGATTGGACTAGACAGCAAGATCTAGTGCTATACATAGGGGACAAAGGTGTCAATGTTGCAGCTCGCCCACCCGAAGGTGGCCCAACCGAAGTTGGGGTCCTTTCGGCCTCGGGTCTGCCATTGATTTCGATACCCCATCCGGCACAAATGCCCGACGGCCCAGCAAAGGCCGGGGAATATGTGCGTATATGTGTATGTCTGTGTGTGTAACTTAGTGTGTTTGTATATCTGTGAGTATATACATGTGTGCATGAATGTGTATATGTATGAGTCTGTGTGTTTAAATGTGTGTATCACTGTATGCGTGCATATATCTGTGTTTGTGTTTCTGCGTGTGTCTATATATGTATACGTAAGTATCACTATGAGTATATTTATGTGTGTGTTTGAGCTTGCACATTTGTGTGTGTCTATATGTGAGAATATATATATATATATATATATATATATATATATATATATATATATATATATATATATATATATATATATATATATATATATGTCTAGTTGAGTGTCTGTGTGTTTAAATATGAGTATCGCTGTGTGCGTGCATGTTTCTGTGTATTTGTGTTTTTGTGATTGGCCCAGTGAGTAGAGAGTTCGCCAATGGTCCGGAAGACCGGGGTTCAATCCCAGGTCGTGTCATACCAAAGACTTTTTAAAAAATGGTACTTGATACCTCCTTGCTTAACACTCAGCATTATAAGATACGTATCAAGGTAAAGTGGAGCAATCCTGGGAAAGCAGTAGCGCCCTCCCCACCACCTCGGTGTAGTAGCTATTGAAAAGGGAGCCTTCGGGTCGCCCTCGACTAAAGGGAGACAACTTTACTTGTACATGTATCCGTAAGTATTCCTGTAAATATATTTGTGTGTGTGTGTGTCTAAGGTTGTACATATGTATGTGTCTGTAAGTGTGTTTCTGTTTATACATGTGTATGTGTGTATATGTATGCATGAGTGTTCGTGTGTTTATATGTTGCTCTGTGTGTCTGTGTATATATATGTGTGTGTGTGTGTGTGTGTGTAAGGATCAATGAAGTTATAAATCAATACAGATTCTTGATTCATTATTGAATATCACTTTCATCTAGTTGTCCACATACAATGATTCTCCTTTGCCCACTTTAATCTCATTTTCTTCTGTTTGTGTGTTGGTGCTGGTTTTTATTTGGCTTTTCCCAATGTAAATTCCACTTTATTCAGCCAATTTTTTTACAGTATTGTCACAAACATTGGCTCCTGCTTTGCCCCATTTGTTTTCATTTTGTTTTGTTGTACATTTTTTATTTTATTTTCAAGGCATGTGGCTTTGAATTTTCTATCCTGACACTCTGATGTCTTTTGTGATCTATCAGTATATTTTCCTTTTTTAACTAGTCTCTTTCTTTTATATTTGAACCAAATTTTAGACACAACTGACTGGGAACATCCAACACCTTTTGCCACACTCTACTGTGGATTGCTTTCTTCAATCAGTTTTTATGATCCTTTCTACTGTTTTAATTGACTGTTCTTTAAAGGAGCCATGTTCCCTATTAATTAGATATGCCCATCTGTTTGTTGGGGTCTGCAAGGAGTCTTAACTATAAATAGATTTTAATTGACTGTTTTTGGTTGGAATCATCCATCTTTTCAAATAGATCATGTTCAACCAATTGTTGAGATTTGTAAGTATTGTCTATTGATCGTAGACCAATTTGCATATTCACATTTCGATGCTATTTGTTGTAGGAATGCAAATTATAAGATCATTCTATAATATTCTCTAGATATTGTGTTATGACATAAAATTTTGTGTTATTTATTAGCTTATTCCGACTAGTTAAAAAAACAATTTTTGTCTGGGTTATTATATATATATATATATATATAATACCCCATGTATATATATATATATATATATATATATATATATATATATATATATATATATATATGCATGTATGTATGTATTTTATAATTTACTTGAGGCATTGCACAATTCATTTCATTTTATTGTATTGTATCTTTTTAGAGTGTTATTGCAATGCAAAATAATAATTCGGGTCTAATTAATTTCGAAGCAAAAACTTCATCAGAGACATTTTTTAAATGATTTTATTTGTTGTATGTTTTTCAACAAAAAATGAAATTGAACATACAACACCAAGTTCATATAAATTATATATATATATATATATTACGAAAACATCTTTCGTTGAGCATGACAGAACACTTCTTATTTGTAGTTTTTGATTGTAGTATCTCAAGTTGTCATGTTTTTTTCAGGGTCATGTTGGTGTAAAATAAAAAATTCCCCAAGCGCTTTCAAACATACTTTGGTCATCTTCAGGGGTCGTCTAACTCAATTTTTAAAAAATAGAAAAATTTAAAAAATAAAAAAGAATCCTACAACTCAATTCGAAAAAGAAACACTCGAACTAAACAACCACCACAAACGACGACTCCTGAAAATGACCAAAATATGGTTGAAAGCGGTTGGAAAAAAAACATGGGACAATTTTACATCAACTTCACCTTGAAATACGGGGAAAAAACACAACTTGAGAAACTACAATCAAAAAATATAAATACAATGTGTTCTATCATGTTCAACAAAACATGCCTTCGTAATAATTTGCTGCCAAATTATAAGATATATATATATATATATATATATATATATATATTCATCCACAGACAGACGGTTATTGTATCATGACTCTTTAGTGTGGCTAGACAAGCGAAATGCTTCAAGCTGGGATAGAATCCCGGCCGAATTTACGTCAGAGCCATCGTCATTCTCAGTATTAGCGAAGGAATTTTTTACATGTATCTTTTTACATATACGTTATCGGCTACCTGGAGTGCTCAATTCTTGAGGACTATTACATTTCACCGTATGCGGTTGCCGGCAAATTTCCCCTCTAAAGTGTTCAATCTATGGCGGGGAGCACGGCCAGTCAAAAGGATTTCGCCACCCTCAATTTTTTTTATTTCTCATCGAAAAAATGTTATTTTTGATGATAAAAGTTAAGCACTACATGTTTTTATTTATTCTACACGTTTTCCCCATAACTTTGAGCTTAGGAGAACCAGATAATTTTGGAAAAATTGATTTGAAGGTGTTTTTCTTCTTTAGTGCAGGGCATGATTATACGAGGATCATTAAATAAGTTTCCAGACTTTTTTCGTATGGGTACTTTCATTAATAGTACACACATGAAACTCTAGTCCCTTTCGAGGTAATCTCCTCCGGCTGCAAAGCACTTATAGTAGCATTCCAACAACTTCTGGAAGGCCACATGGAAGTCCTCTTGTGTGAGCGTGTCAATCACCTTCGTCACAGCCTCTTTCATCTCCTCAATTGTCTCATAACGACAGCCTCTGAGCTTAGGGAATAACCAAAAGTCACAGGGAGCAACGTCTGGACTATAGGGAGGCGGAGGAACTGTCTTGATGCCCATCTTGGTCAAATAGTCAGTGACAAGGATGGAGTTGTAGATTGGTGCATTGTCCTGGTGGAAATACCACTGACCCGATTTGAAGAGTGCTGGCCTCTTCTGGCGGAATCTCTTACTGAACTCCCTTAAAACCTCAACATAGTAATCCTAACACTTTGGCCAATAAACTCTGGTCTATTGACTTCCTTACTCCTCCCACACCTCTCATCATCCCTCACAGACTCCCTGCATTCCTTGAATATCTTATGCTACTCAAAAACTGATGATCGATTCATGCAAGATGGTCGAAAAGCAGTCTGAAGCATTCCATACATTTCTGTGGCATTTTTCCAAGTTTAAAACAGAATTTCATCGCATATCATTCTTCTAAAGTGCCCTCACGTCCAGATTGCATTTTTGAAACTCACCAGCTGGGACAATGAGGCTTTAGTAGGGTGTATTCCAATTGCTGCTGTAGTTGTTCATTTGAACCTGAAATCATAAAAATTGGTCAGTCATCTCATAAGATGTATAGCAATAACATAGTGAATTTTCAAGTGTCTACGACAATTTTAAATGCCTGTACAAAAAAAAGTCTGGAAACTTATTGAAGGCACCACGTACTGTTAGGAGAAAATGGAAAAGGGAGAAAACAAGACCAAAATTAGTTGGGTTGGTAGATCAAAAGCAATAAAAAGAGCAGATGACAATTTCATCAGAGTCACCAATCAAAAGGCTGGTCGATGTGGTGCTTAGAAATAACACTTTTAGTATAAGAGATTAAAAATTTTGAGGGTGGCCAAATATTTTGAGTGGAAGTATATATATATATATAAATATATAAGCATACATACATACATATATATATATATATATATATATATATATATATATATATATATATATATATATATAATACACATTTTTTAGCCTTAAAATAATCAACCCCAAAAACATGCGTAAGAATATTCTTGAAATTTTGGATCAAAACCGCATTAGCATTAAAGTTACATTTTTATATCTTTCAACTAATCAGCTAAAAACATAGATTAAGAACATTCTAGAAAATCCGGCTCAGAAAGTAATTAACAGAAAAATATTTTCCTTCAACAGGCCATAACTCTATTTCTACAAAGGTCGCTCGTACATAACATGAACCTCGTATTTCTCATTATTTTTATCCTGTTTGTTATGATTATTAAATTGTTTGTTTCTTAATGTTCGTTGTTGTCATCTTCCATTTGTTTATGTGCTTGTAAAATTTGTGTTGTATTTGTGGTGGAACTAAACCTGAAAGTAATACCCGTAAAATACGGACGAGAACTCACTCTCACTCATCCACCACACACACACACACACACACATATATATGTGTGTGTGTGTGTGTGTGTGTGTGTGTGTGTGTGTGTGTGCGTGTGTCGGTTCTTTCTAGAAGATAGACATGAAGATAGTCGTGCTTAAAAAAACAGAAAAGTGAAAGAAATAGACGAGAAACCAGGTTTGACCCAAGACAGAAATCTGCAAAGGAGACTAAAGGTTTCGATCTAGTGTGGGAAGTGAAGGAAATAGGAAAAACAACGATTTCATCTTTTTCCTCGACATAAGCTTATTCCACAATATTTTCTTTTGCATTAAGGAATATCTTATAGAGTCAGAATGTCCCGCTATTAAGTAAAAAAATGTTTTGTATCTTATCTGTTTTTGTTTATTTAATTGTAAATATAAAAAAAAATAAAACAAGGTAAACATCCTCTAATTCTTGTAATTCCATAATTGTTGCTAGGGGTAGTATAACAGTTATCACGTGACCTATCACGTGATCGTGAGATGAAAATGTCCACGATACACTTGTGGTAAACATGTATTCTAAGAACACAGTAGGTTCCTTGTCAATTGTACTCAATGCAAACATGCATTAAACGAGGAATCGCAGAGATAGGAGATTGTGATGTCGAGAACAAACAACCTATTCAAAGATTTATAATTCAAACTAATAATAATACTAAAAAAAAAATTAAGAAAAAAACAAACACAATCATCCATTAGTCTGAACATTTAAACACGAATGATTATATCCTTTTAAAGTCGTTTAGTTTATAACGTTGTAAATCATCTTTATCTTCATTTTCACAAGTATTACACTTTATCCTAATTTCAGTTGCTTTTTTATCATAATTTAATTCAGGTCTTCATTTCTACAATAATTAAAGAAGCAATTATAAAAATGCAACATAATTGAATAGATCAAATGGGCGGTTTAAACGACTGATAAACAATATCTCACACGACAAAACTTGGACATGGCTAAGAAAAGGAAACTTTAAGAGAGAAACAGAATCTCTCCTAATAGCAGCACAAGACAGCGCCATAAGAACAATCATATCAAAGCGAGAATAGATAAGACTCAACAAAATAGCAAATGCAGGCTATGTGGTGACAGAGTTGAAACCATCAATCATATAATAAGTGAATCCAGCAAATTAGCACAGAGGGAGTATAAGACGAGACACGACTGGGTGGGCAAGGTGATTCACTGGAAATGTGTAAGAAATTTAAATTCGACCATACTAACAAATGGTATATGCACAACCCAGCACCTGTCCTAGAAAATGCCACGCATAAACTCCTATGGGACTTAAATATACAAACGGATCATCTAATCTCGGCCAGAAGACCAGACTTAATAATAAGTAAGTAAAGTTAGCGACCATAGTCGAGGGTGATCCGAAGGCTCCCTTTTCGATAGCTACTACACCAAGGTGTAGGGGAGGGCGCTACTCCTTTCCCTGGATTGCTCCACTTTACCCTTGATACGTACCTTATAATGCTGAGTGTTAAGCAAGGTGGTATCAAGTTCCAAGTCTTTGGTATGACTCGACCTGGGATTGAACCCAGGTCTCCCGGGCCATTGGCGAACACTCTAACCGCTAGGCCAATGTCCGGTTTAATAAGACTTAATAATAATCAACAACAGAAAAAAAGAGAACTTGCAAAATAGTCCTCTTTGCTGTCCCGGCCGATCACAGAATAAAACTGAAATAATGTGAAAAGAAAGATAAGTACCTCGACCTTGCAAGAGAATTGAAAAAACTATGGAACATGCAGGTGACAATTATACCAATTGTAATTGGTGCGTTTGGAACAGTAACTAAAGGATTACTAAAGGGACTGGAAGATTTGGAAGTTGGCGGACGAGTGGAGACCATCCAAACGACAGCATTGTTGAGAATGGCCAGAATGCTAAGAAGAGTTCTGGAGACTTGAGGAGACTTGCTGTCACTCAGACTCCAGTGAAAAACCATCGGCTAACGCTGATGTGAAAAGCTCTAATGAGAGAAGAAGAAGAAGAAGAAGAAGACAGTTGAAAGAAGGAACAGAACTATCAAATCAAGAAAAAAATAGACACTCGAAGAAAAGTAAGCTCACAAGTACTTAAGAATATTAGAAGCGGACATCATCAAAAAAAAAACGGAGTTGAAAGAAAAAAATGAAAAAAAAGGGAAAACTACTCAAAACCTAACTATTTAGCAGAAATTTCATCAAAGGGATAAGCACCTTAGTTGTCTCCCTTGTAAGATGCTCGTGACCATTTTTGAAGTAGACGAGGGAAGAACTTAAACAAATGGACCTAATGAGAAAACTAATGGCGATGTATAAGGCCTTACATCCGAAAGATGACATAGACAGACTCTACGTATCAACAAAAGATGAAAGAAGAGGACTAGCCAGCATTGAAGATAGCGTTGATACACCGATACAACGACTCGAAAACAACACAAAAAAAGCAAAGAAAGGCTAATTACAGCGACCAGAAACAACACGAACAAAACAATGATCAACAGAACTACAAAAGGTAGAAAACAAAAATAGGAAGAAAAACAACTGTATTGATATTCTAAACCACAAACAAGCGAAATCTCATAAGAAAAGAACTGGACATGGGTAAGAAAAGAAAACCTTAAGAGAGAAACTGAATCTCTTCTAATAGCAACACAAAACAACGCCATAAGGACAAACTATGTTAAAGCAAAAACAGATAAGACGCAACAAAATAACAAATATCGGTTATAAGGTGATAGAGACGAAACAATTAATCACATAATAAGCGAATGCAACGAATTATCGCAAAGAGAGTATAAGACTGGGTTGGCAAGGTGATCCACTGGGAATTTGAACATACAAGTGGTATATGCAAAACCCAGAATCCTTCCTGGAAAACGAAACGCACAAAATAATCAGAGGTTTTGGGATATAAACAGATCACCAAATTCCGGCTGGACGACCCGACCTTGTGATAGTCAACAAAAATAAAAATAAAAAAAACCCTGCCGAATAGTGGCCTTTGCTGTCGCAGTGGACCACAGAGTAAAATGCGAATGTTGGCAATTCTAACATCAGGTACACAAAAATTGACCTTGTGTCATATCCTGCCCGAGCGGAGGGGTTGGGTAAATAGGATCAGGTACACAAATAACGACAAAAGCAGCAACACAAATCAGTGACAATTATTGAAAAAAGGAACTTGTACTTCATTCCTTCTCAAAGAGGGTCAAGAAAAAGGATGAGAGAAATTTGAGCTGAATCTGTTAGGTTTAGTGTAACGAGCCAAAAACTTGCTGACCAAGCTAGAAAAGATATAAAACAAAGATTGGTTTTTTGACCTTGAGATACAGGAAATATACCAACAAGTAAATAGGGAAGATACATGAACAAGAGTCCACTACCCGTGTCAAAACACTTGATACTGAAAAACAAGAGCCCCCATAACCGAATTATGTTGTACTCCCTACATAATGGACTCGCCCTCCTCCATAAATACATGTCAACGAGAGCGTTAGATGGAGTTACCAAATCAGCATGACACAATCACGTGTGATAGCATTTGCATAGTTGACGGATAGTCACTACCCCACTGGACTCTCAGCTTCCTATCAACTAACTACAGTTTAACTAGGTTCACTTGTATCTTGTCTCTGTTACTTGAATATATATGTTTTTCTATCAACCTTTTTGTGTTCCTCGTGTCTTTCTTTTGTCAGCATCATAACAAAGCGAAACTACAGAAAAGGCCAACAACCTTCACATCGGGTCAGTGGCACTTCCACCAGGACAATGCACCAGTCCACAACTCCATCCTTGTCACAGACTATTTGGGCAAGATTGGCATCAAGACAGTT
The DNA here is from genome assembly GCA_963585895.1 of Sepioteuthis lessoniana. NCBI lineage: Eukaryota > Metazoa > Mollusca > Cephalopoda > Myopsida > Loliginidae > Sepioteuthis > Sepioteuthis lessoniana. The sequence continues at coordinate 73,287,631 of OY757933.1, forward strand.
TCTCAGCCTCCCTATAGTCCAGACCTTGCTCCATGTGACTTTTGGTTATTCCCTAAGCTCAGAAGCTGTCGTTATGAGACAAGCTAATCACCACACACACACAGCACCACATAACAAACGTTAACGCAAGAAAACAAAATAAACGTAGAGTCAATAAAAAAATCAAGATGGAAAAGAAGACTACATTACCATCCCTCAAGAACCAAGAATGGAAAAAAGTCAAGGTAGAAAACAAATTTTGATCAAATATACCAACCTGCAACATCACTAAACTAAACAAGGTAATTTATGCAAGAGCGAAACTAGTTTGTAACAAGATCGATGTTTCTCAAAGGAACCAGAACAGAAATACGAAACCTGGATGGGAAATTAGACTAGACGAGCAGGTAAAGTAATTAAGACAACAAACGAAGAAAGGAAAAACACGGGAATGTGTTGCGATTAAAAGACAAAACAAAACAGTAGACAAGTCTGACAACACAACTTGAAGCGATAAATCAAAAGATATTGATATATTAAAGAAGGGAGACGCAAAAGATACCGAGACAGGGTCAAGTAATACAATCAAAACAGGAAATTTCAAAATAACGAAAGAAAATTGTACCAACAAGTAGGTGGAGAATGCACGAGGATATACCAACAACGAGATGCAAAGGAATCAAAACAATTTGGTAGTAAGATATGGGAGCAGATAGAGCATAAAAGAAAGACTGAAGGGATAAATAACATAAAAAAAGAATAACAAGAACTCAAAGAAGACCGTGAGGCGAAAATACCCATTGATTAAAAAAGAACCGTATTGGAAATCTCAAGGCTATCATAGCTCACATTGATTCTGATTTAAAAAATTTACATCTATCCACAACAGACGGACTCTTTAACTGAGAACAAGAAAAAGACCAATGATATCAAGAAGAATACCGAATGGATGACTTAGGGGAAAATTACCATGATACAGAATGATCTCCCTCAAGAAAGAACCCTCCCCAGCAACTATAGACCGATAATGTGTCTACTTCTGATGTGGAAAACCGTAACAGCAAAGATTAGGGAGGAGACTTATTATTCCCTAATAAACCACAAACAGTTTTTTGAAGAACAGAAACCATGCTATCAGGGAAAAAGAGAAACAAGTGATATACTGTATACTGATCAGCATCTCCTTAAGGAGAGTAAAGCAAAACGGGAAAATATAGCCATGGCGTGGATTGACAAGAAAAAGACCAATGATATGATCCCGCGATCCGGGATAGTAGCTTGTTAGAAAATGTTCAAGATACCCGACCAAGTCATAACATTCATGATGGAAGTCATAAAAAAAACTGGTGAGTGGAATTGACAATTAGAAGAAAAACTTTAACCGAGGTGAAAATCCAGAGAGATACCTTCCAGGAAGATATGCTATCACCATTACTATTTGTGATTGAAATGATTGTACTCAAATATATACTCAGGATGTGCGCTATAGGCTAGAAATTTTACAAAATCGCAAAAAGGATTAATCAACTCATGTACATGGACGACATTGAGTAGTTTGCAAAAATTGAAAAAGAATTGGAGACTCTGATACAAACTATAAGAATATACAGCCAGAGTATGAGAACGGGGTTTGGAATAGAAAAATGTCCCAAGCTGATAATAAAAAGTGAAAAAAGATAAATAACGGAAGGAATAGATGTGCCAAATGAAGAAAAAATCAGAACTCTTGGAAAAAACAAAAATTACAGCCATATGGGATTACTGAAAGCGGATACCATCAAACAAGCGGAAATGAAAGAAAAATATAAAATGAACGAGAAGGCCTCTCGAAATCAAACTCAGTAGCAGATATTTCATTAAAGGGATAAACACTTGTGGTGTCCTTCTTGTAAGATACTCGGGACCATTCCTAAAATGGACAAAGGAAAAACTCAGGCAAATGAACCCGAGGACAGGAAAGTTTAAATGTCGAATAATTCTATTTGACCTCTAGATAGGACCACTCTGAGTGAACCAGGGAGTGATGGCAATGAAGGAGTACTCTGAATTCCCCTAATCTTCAGCATTACTGGAGGCGCATCATCAGATTGTTAAGTGTCATATCCAGGACACTCTTTGGGATTTTTAAATACACATGCGGACAGAAGACAAGACTTAGTCTTACTTAACAAACAAAAAAAAAAGAGAGAGAGAGAGGGAACATGCCATGTTTTGGATTTTGCCTTTTCAGCAGACTACAGAATAAAAATTAAAGAAAGCAAAAAAATAGACGAATACTTGAACCTTTCTTAAGAATAACAAATTCTGGAACATGAGAATGACTGTGGCACCAATTGTTGTTGGTGAATTTGGACCGGTACCCAAAGGCTTAGAAAAGGACTGAGGGAATTGAAAATCAGAAAAAGATTGGAGACCATGCACATAATAGAATTGGAAAGATTGGCAAGATTACTCTGCAGTATTCTTGAGACCTGAAGAGACTTGGTGTCACTCAGACTCCAGTGAAAAACTCACTAGGAATAAAAAAAAAATTAAATATTTGCACGTGAAATGATTTGGACATAGCTGTGGAGTAATGGTTATCGTCGTAGGAAATGGACACGGCGACATAGTTCAAGCCCTGGACAAGGCTGATTATATTTCACATAGCACAAATACCCTTGAGAAAGATATGAATCTAATTATTCCCCCTCCAGCAATGAGTAAATAGTTGGACAGATTGGGTTCTTTAGCCTTGGTTAGACAACCTATCTAAGAGAAGAAAAACTCTTAATTAAAACCTGTTCATCTCCGCTTAAAAAATTGACCTTGTGGCACATCCTGCCCGTGCGAAGGGGTTGGGTAATTACAGACTTGGACATGCCAACGAAGGAGAAAGACTACACCTCCACTAAAAGCAACACAAAATGATGATATAAAGAATAATCATTCATTAAAAAAACTGTTCTACTATTCAACCCATAGCTAGAGGGAGAAGGTATGGATTCATGCCTTTCCTATTGGTATTAACGTAAAGTGAATCGTAAACAAATTTGTGTCGGATTTAACAGATTGAATTTAACGGCATGTCAACCTGCTTGGGATTATTTCATGAGAAATACATTTATATTTTAATTTTTGCGCCGTTTATTAATTTCTTTTCCACGGTTATATGACTCGAAGTATCCCCAATACAAATAGCAAATAATTCTATTTGACCCATATATGAGACCCTGATTCTGGGTCAGAGTGGACCTGGGAGTAATGGCAATGAATAGTGTCATATAGGAATCAGTTAGATACTGGCCATTGCCAGTGGACTTAAGTGGTAGGCCTCCAGATAATATAAATAGTGTTACCGAACTGTTAGGAGAGGATATTGGTTCGTTTTTTGTTTTTTCTTTGTGTGGGTCATGGTTATCTTTCAGTGGCTGAAAGTAGCAGCTGTACGGCCACCTACCACCCATCACGAAAGCTATCCAAATTAGACGAACCAGACATGTAGAACCCTGCTGGAGAAGTAGGGACGAGCTTATTTGTGATGTCCTCCAATGGACCCCTATACATGGCCGAGGAAAAGCAGGGCGACCAGCTCGAACCTACTTACAGCAGCTCTTCGCGAATACGGGGTGTAGCCCTGAGAACCTGCCGAAAGCGATGAACAATGGGGAGGAGTGAAGAGAGAGGGCCAGGGATATCTGTTCTGATGGTACGACAACATGATGACATGATGATGAGATTAGTTCGGTGAATATTAGTTAAAGAGACAAATAGTCAGACGGACTACAGCGAGAGAAAGACTTTTAGTAATAGCTGAGCCGGAAGTGTTACGGATAGTAACAATCTTCTGTTTGTCTCATTAACTATTAATATGTTATTTCAGTTAAATGAAATACTTAGGCTTTTGTTGAGTTGCCTGTCATTTATTTCTCTTTTCAGGCTCTTTTTGAGCGTTACAAAAAAAGGGCTACTCCATACTATTCAGATCTCCTGAACTGGAGCTATCAGATCCAGTTTCGTGTCATACCAAGGATACTCCTTTGAAGGGTTCTTACCTCCCTGCAGGGGATACAGTCAGCGTTTCTAAACTCCTCGGGGCACTTTGATCACTTAAGGGATTGATAATGTCTTCATGGAATTACTTTTAATAGTTTATCACTAAAATAGTTATTTTTTTACGGAATGTTTAAACAAAAGTTATTTCCTATTTAATCTGATAGTTAAAGCATTTGATTGGTTCGAAATGGGTTAGTTTTTTTAGTTCAATTGCATATCAACCCTTTATGGTTATTTAATGCCAAATGATTTTAAATGGTAGATAACTTTTTAAAAAGAGCCAGAGCTCATTTGTCTGAATTCAGTTAAATGGTTTCAAGTATTGCTATTTATTGTTTGCACATAGTTAAATGATTTCAAATATTGCTATTTATTGTTTGCACTCAGTTAAATTGCTGCAAATATTGCTAATGATTTTTTGCTCAAAATATTTTCAAGTATTGCTGATTATTGTTTGCACACAGTTAAATGGTTTCAAATTTTGCTGTCATTAATGGTTCTATTTGCATACAGTTAAATGCTTTCAAGTACTGCTATCAAATACTCTTAATTCAATTCAATATTAATCATTTTTTTTACACACAGTTCAATTATTTCAAGTATTGCTATTTATTGTTTGCACACAGTTAAATGGTTCTAAGTACAGTAAATGGCTAAACGGTTCTATTTGACCCATAAATGAGACCGTAACAAGTATTACCACTAACAATCCGAATGCACCAAGAAGTAAGGGAAAAAAAGGAGTACTCCACATTCTCCAAAGACCCAGGACTGGTGCTTCACCATATGTTTTGGTGTCATATCCAAGACACTCATAGGTGGGGTGAGGGTCTTACCCACCCCCAGGAAAAATGCAATTGGCGTGTTCTACAGCTCTAGACGACTGGATGGAAGAGAAGTTTGTCTTTAAGAACAACTTAATATATATATACTAGAAAAGTGCCCGTCAAAAATAGGTTACTCTTTGTGAGTTTTTCCCACCAGTTTTAATTGTGTTTTTTGTTTTGTTTTTAGGTTGGGGGGGTTGGGGGGGTTCACTGGATTTTGAGTGACAGCAAGTCTTCTCCGGTCTTTAAAAACTCTTCGAAGTAGTCTAGCTGATTTTAACAGTGCTTAGATCTGGATGTTCTCGATTCTTCTTCTAATTTCCCTTTCTTATGTTGATAACCGTTAAGCTTAGTATGCCTCCGGATATAAATAAAGCGGAGGGACTATGAAAATTAAAAGACAAACAAACTTATTCAGGTTTAGCGACACTGTTCTTGCCCTTCATAATATACGATGAATATATTGCACCCATCAGGAAAGAGCAATTATTATTATTTCAAATATTCGCCACTCAGCGTCCGTTCTTAAGCGGATGTTTGCTCTTAGAAGTTGAGGATCACCAATTTCCGAACAAAAGCTTCTAAATCCGTCCTCTACAACTGGCAAGTGACTATTTCCATGTGACGGTTTGTCAGTGGATGAATATTGTGGGGTCTGCTCGCGTTGATTTTTCGAAATATATTCCGTATCGTAGCTTGGCTGCGAAAGTTCATCACCGTGTTTGTTTGTTTGTTTGTTATTTGATAGCATATCAACTTTCTCGGATTATTTGATTCCAAATCCACCCTTTTTTTCGAAGGACAGTAGTGGTACTATTTAACCCATAGATGCGAGAATAAAGATGTTCATACTTTTCCCAAGGGTATTTGTCCGAAAGTGAACGTAATAGCGTGACTGGAGTTCGAATACGCGAAATACGATTCTGCAGTCCAGTGCTTAAACTATTACACCACAAGGACACCCACTTCATCACGGTGTTAAAATATTTTGACAAAAAAACAACGTAATCTACCCAGGGTTCATGTCAGCATTAGAAAATTCTATCAATGACAATCCGTCCTGTCAGTGAGCTTACATTTCCCTGACTGTAACCCTTAATGAGGGTCAAGACCAAGCCGCTACTAAGGAATATTCTAAACTGCATCTAATGGAAAGGCTCCTACTCTGGAGATCTGGTGAGTGTAGAGTACCCCGGAATTAACATGACTCCCATTCAGACGCGGAACCGTAGTACTCATAATTGAACCATCAAATGTCAAATAAAATCTGTTTAAAAACTATTCGCAATCGATTAGAATACTTGATGGTATAAACTTGTGTTTAAATTATTTGTAAAAAGATCAGTTACTTGAAGCTATGACCATTTAGTAAGGATTTAGTAGGAGGTGCCCGTGGTGTAGTCGTTATCGCCGTAGGAAATGAACACGACGATACGAGTTCAAATCCTAGACGAGACTGATTGCATTTCACATAGCACTAATACCCTTGGGAATGGTATGAATCCAAAAATTCTCCCTCCAGCTATGGGTAAATAGTAGGACAGACTAGGTTCTTCAGCCATGGTTAGGCAACTAGTCTAGGAGAAGGAAAACTCTGAATTCAAACCTGTTAAACTCCTCTTAAAAATTGACCTTGTGTCATATCCTGCCCGAGCGGAGGGGTTGGTAAATAGTACCATTTAGTAAGGATTATAATTAGTTACTTGAAGCTCTGACCATTTAGTAAGGATTATAATTAGTTACTTGAAACTATAATCGTTTACTAAGGATTATTATTAGTTACTTGAAGCTATAATCGTTTACTAAGGATTATTATTAGTTACTTGAAGCTATAATCGTTTACTAAGGATTATAATTAGTTACTTGAAGCTATAATCGTTTACTAAGGATTATTATTAGTTACTTGAAGCTATAATCGTTTACTAAGGATTATAATTAGTTACTTGAAGCTATAATCGTTTACTAAGGATTATAATTAGTTACTTGAAGCTATAATCGTTTACTAAGGATTATAATTAGTTACTTGAAGCTATAATCGTTTACTAAGGATTATTATTAGTTACTTGAAGCTATAATCGTTTACTAAGGATTATTATTAGTTACTTCAAGCTAAAGTCGTTTAGTTACTTAGAATCACATAGGTGAGGGGAAGCGTATGACTAATATTGAATAAAAATAATTATTTTAATACATATAATTATAAACATTAGATTGGAATACGTGAAACTATACGACTATGTAGAAACTATTTATGTTAGATTAGAATATTTTATATGTAACTGCATGTTATTTGCATCAAAAATAGTTACTTAAGTTATAATTTTTGACAAAGGGTTATCATTTGTTTGTTTTTGTTTGGTTTTATTGCATATCGGCCATTGTCGGTTATTTAATACCAAATATCTTTTATACTACTATCTTTTATACTACTATCTTTTATATCATATCAAATATACGATTTCCTAACACATTTTGTCAATAACATTTTTAAACGAGCCTGATTTCATTTTTTTGCACACATTTTTTTTTGGGGGGGTCAAGTATTGCTAATTAACACTAACAATCCATTTAAAAAAAACAATCATTTTCACACACTTAAATGATCAAATAGATCTATTTCAAGCAAATCAGTTTAGCATAAGTACACAGTTTAAATTTCAAACATTTCTATTTGACCCAAAGACAGAACCCGATCAGTTGCTACCACTCCGGGCCAGAATGGACCTGGGAGCAATGGCAATGAATGGGTTCTCTGTATTTCCCAAAGCTCCAACATTACTGGAGCTTCACCATCAGATTGTTTAGCGTCATATCCAGGACGCTTCTTGGAGGAGTCTTACCGCTCTTCAGAGACGCAGTCGGTATATTCTACAGCCCCAACTGACTGGACTGGGTGGTTTAGTGTCATGTACAGGACACTCGTTTGGATGTGTCTTACGCCTCTGCAGAGAGGCATTCGGGGTATGCTACAGCCTCAGCCGACAGGGCCACGGTATATGTTAAGTACATTAAACTATATGAGTGTGCAGACAAATGACTATTTTCTAAATAGAAATAATTACTTAAAACCATATAATTATTAGTATTAGATAGGAATACATGAAACGACACAGTTGTGTTCAAATTATTTGTATCAGATATGAACATTAAATATATAACTGAAGTAGAAATACTCTTAAGAGACAACTATATGAAAAATGGAAAAATAAATGCAAAATGAATGCAATTCCCTAACTACTCAGCATAAAATAACCCTAGATAGTCTGACATGCCGTTAAATTAATCATATAACCAAGAAAATTTATATAAAGTGAAGGGAAGACTGCAAAAAGAGATTTCGGTCAAACCGTGATCATCTCCCAGAGTTTTCCTTCTCCTAGACTGGTTGCCTTACAAAGACAAAAGAAAAGATTAATCCATAGCTTGATGAAGAAATGAGGGATTCATGCCTTTCGTAAGGACATTAGCGTTAAGTGAAATACCAATAGACTCGTCCAGGATTTGAACTCAAATCACCGATACCATTTCCTTCGACGAAACCCGTTACGCTAAATACACCTCATAAAAGAGGAATTTTGTATTTGACATATATCATCATTCATGGTTATATCATAATAAAGTTTGTGTCATATAGTTTGTTTGTTTTGTTTTTGTTTTTGTTTTTTTGTTTTGTTTTTTTTTTTTACAAAACTTAGCTTAAATGTGGTACAGGGTCAATATGTAACATATATAGGAATCCGAAAACGCGAAATTTTACGAAATTGGTTGAGGTACGAAACTTTTATTCCCCTTTTTGAGTTTAAAGGTTTTTCGACATGAGGAGAGAGAGACACAATCTTTCTATGCTGACTGCTTTTACATCGTCAGCTCTCAACCCAACCAACGCGCGGCGCCCGTAGCGCACAAAGTCGTCTGGCCTCGCCCAGCTCTGAAAGTCAACCTTCTTCTTCCGAAGCAGGAACTCAACTCACTGCTTTTTCTCAAATCTCAGCCCACGCTTCCGATGCGTGACGTCACCTAAATACCCTGGTCCCAATTCCTATCTAGGATTTTTATTTTGACATCTCTGAATGACACATCCTCTCCACGTGCGTGTGAACACCTGCGTTAATGTTGCACCTAACTAACCCATGCGCTAAGTGAAAGGTTCTCAGCCTAACTAAACCGAAAGGCAAGATATACAAAACGAAATCCCTCTGCCATTATATTACAAATAGTATGTAAGCTCGCAGTGTGAATCGAACCTACCGATAGCAGTCAGCGAAACTAGCTCGTTAACAACGTAAGATACTGAGTGTTTATAAAAATTTATAGCACTTATGATTTAAATTGCTTACATCGATGCCATACGACAGTTACCCTTTTAACCAAAATTATCTAGCTACTTCAAAGATTTGAAAAACCTAAGATTTGTTAGTAGACAATTGCTGATGAGTTCTATCTTCGTGTCCTACGCCCCGAGTCTTGTACAACAGCTGAGTTTGTAAATAACTAAAATATTGGATTTTTCGGAAAATACTGTCCGATTTTAGTCGTAACAGTTAAAATTCTATTCTAACATATTATTACCCAGTCGGCTGGGGCTGTAGAATACACTGACTGCTTCTCTGCAGAGGGGTAAGCCCTCCTCCCACCAATGAATGTCCTGGATATGACACTAAACAATCTGATGGTGAGGTTCCAGTGATGCTGAAGCTTTGGGGAATCCGGAATACCCCTCATTGCCATTGCTCCCTGGTTCACTCTGGCTCGGAATGGTAGCACCTGATAGGGCCCTATCTATGGGTTAGATAGAATTAAATGAATACTTATGCTAAACTGAATTGTTTGAATCAGAACTGTTTGACTAAACTGAACAGCTTGAGATAGAAATTTTTTGATAATTAAACTGTACTTACATTTAAACTGCGTGCTTATGCTAAACTAAATTGTTTGAAATGGAACTGTTTTGACATTGAAACTGTACCTACACTAAACTGAATTGTTTAATATAGAACTGTTTTGACATTTAACTGTGAGTAAACAAAATCTGTGTTTATACTAAACTAGATTAGCTGAATTAAAACTGAATAGCTTGAAATAGAAATGTTTCTGACAATTAAACTGTGTACTCATGCTAAACTGAATTGTTGAAATAGAACTATTTGCATAAAAATGGATTTGGCGTTAAATAACCAACAAAGGTTGATATGCCATAAAACCCAAACAAATAACGGACCTAACATATTATTTATATAATCATTAAAATAATATGTTAGAATAAAATTCAAGACGCTCAGTGTAACGGTTTTAGGCTATTGGTTCCTTAAGTTTCTCAGTGCCAATCATGTGGAGGTTTCAGGTTCAATCCTGACTGCAGGCGAGTAACAATGCTGGAATACTTAACACTTGTGATGGTTAACGGAATTACAGCAAGATGACCTCGTGGATGAAATAAAGGACGTGGTTCGAAGTTCTGTGAATGAAAACCCTCAATGATAAAAGGAATTTTAATAGTTATGATAATAGTTGCCTCAAAAATTCATATTCCTAATTATTAAATTTTTTTGTTAATTTTCTATCACTTCTTTCAGAATTTAATTTTGAACATGAACTTGAAAAAAGAAGGTATGTTTTTTACTGGCATGAGTTGAAGATTAGTTATAATGCCTCTCAAATAGCTCTTAATATTAACTGAGCATGGGCAGAAGGATCCACTTGAGATTGGACAATATGGCGCTGGTTTCAGAAGTTCCTCAGAGGCGGTACGAATCTCGAAGATCAAAAGGATAGAAACGCATGTTTATTTGTTTATTTGTTTGGTTTTATGGCATATCAACCTTTCTAGGTTATTTAATGCCAAATCCATTTTAATACAAGTAAACGGTTCTATTTCAAACAAATCAATTTAGCATGAGTACACAGTTTAATTGTCAGAAACATTTCAATTTAATGCTATTCAGTTTACTCAAACAGTTCGATTTTAAACAATTTAGTTTAGCGCAAGTACGGTTTCAATGTCAAAAACATTTCTATTTCAAACAATTCAGTTTAACATAAGTAAGTAGTTTCAATGTCAAAACATTTCCATTTCAAGCAATACAGACTACTAGAAGTACATAGTTTAGTTCTATCTGACCCATATATAGGACTCTTATCATTGTCCTGGTGGAATCACTTCCTGAACTCCATTAAAAACTCAACAAACCCTAACCCTAACCCTTTGGCCAATCAACTCTGGTGTATTGACTTCTTTACTCCTCCCACACCTCTCATCATCCCTCACAGACTCCCTGCCTTCCTTGAATCTCTTATGCCACTCAAAAACTCATGCTCGATTCATGCAAGATGGTCGAAAAGTAGTCTGAAGCATTCTATACGTTTCTGTGGCATTTTTTTCAAGTTGAAAACAATTTTATTGCATATCGTTCTTCTAAAGTGTTCTCACGTCCAGATTGCATTTTTGAAATTCACCAGCTGTGATAATCAAGTTTTAGTGGGGTGTATTCCAATTGCTAGTGTAGCTGTTGATTTGAACCTGAAATCATAAAAATTGGTCAGTCATCTCATAAGTTTGATAGCAATAACATACTGAATTCTCAAGAGTCTATGACAATTCTAAATTCCTGTACAGAAAAAGTCTGGAATCTTATTGAAGGCATCACGTAAGTTAGATTAATCAAACTCAAATGCCATTACGAAATTTCAAACCAGCGTGTCGCAAGTTATAAAGCGACAAGTTTCGAAAAGATGTAAGCAGGAATGAGATTGATAAGAAAACCTGTGACAACAAGTTCTCTATTTCTCGCTGAACAAAAAGAAAAAAAAAAGAAGAAAGAAAGAAAGAAAATATGCTTATCGTTACGGACTCAACTGAGATATATGCTTTTCTTTGATGTTGTAAATAGTGTTTATCTTCTAGCGATCCCTCTGGGAGATTCCAAGCAGACACCACCCTTTCTCATACAAGTAAATTCTCGCTAATTTTATTGTTGGTGGTCTTCAAGTAAATGATGTCTCGTAAAACGGCAACACCTAACTAACGAGTGAATTTATAAGTGCAAGTACAATTTCAGTGATTTTTTATATGCAAGCACAATGAATAAATATGAAGGGACGTCAGTTCACCGGTCTAATACAATTAGGTCACTACTAAGATATACCGGTGCCCCTGTCTAATACAATGAAGTCAGTGCTAAGAGACACTAGTACGCCAATCTAATACAATAAACTTAGTACTAATTAGGAAGTGCCCGTGGTAATGGTTATCGTCGCAGGAATTGGACACGGCGACACGAGTTCAAATCCTGGACTGGTTGCATTTCACATAGCACTAATACCCTTGGGAAAGGTATGAATCCAATTATTCTCCCTCCAGCTATGGGTAAATAGTAGGGCAGACTAGGTTCTTCAGCCTTGGTGAGGCAACTAGTCTAGGAGAAGGAAAACTCCGAATTCAAATCTGTTAAACTCCGCTTAAAAAATTGACCTTGTATCATATCCTGCCCGAGCGAAGGGGTTGGGTAAATATGATGAACTTAGTACCCCGGCACCCCAGTCTACAATTAAATCAGTACTAAGAGACGCTGGTACACCAATCTAAGAGACCTCAGAGCACCAATCTAATACAATGAAGTCAGTACAAAGAGACACTGGTATACCACTCTAAAACAATGACGTCATTACTGAGATGCCAGTACCTCAGTCTAATTCAATAAAGTCAATACTACGAAACGGTAGTACTCCAGTCTAATACAATGAAGTCACTGCTAAGAGACGCTAGTATGCCAGTCTAAAGCAATGTCGTCAGTACTAAGAGACGCCAGAGCACCAGCCTGATACAATGACGTCTGTACGGCAGAACTCAGTCTAATACAACAGAATAGTATTAAGGCATCGTAGTACGCCAGTCTAACACAATGATGTAGTTGACAGACCCCAAATCTCATGTAGTAATGTCAGTGCTGTCAGATTAATCATAAACCCAATGTAATGCTATTAATACACCATGATCCCAATCAATATTACTATAAATACGATTATAATAGATGTTCGCCAGTTGAATATACAGTAATTGTAATTTAGTTCTGTCACTATAAATACATCTTCATACCAAAATATGCAATTATAACGAATTATAAATACTACTCGGTTGATTTTCTGGAAACGTATAAAATTTGTGAGAAAATAGATGTAGGTTTTAATCATTAACTTTAAAGTAGTTTATCTCAGCTAGGAATAAACATTATGAATTGAAGGAAGGAGAATTAGAATATATCACATGGTTGCTAACAATTAAAATAAAAGTTTCTTTTATTCCGAGTGTATAAATTTTTCGAACTGGTGAATTCTTCGAAGGTATTTTGAGCGACTGCTTGATTATTGAAGATGTTTCTTTGCCAAGAAGTTTTCAAAGTGTTTATGGTTGTTGATTGGAACGAGGGTACGTGGTTAAGCTAGTCGAGATAGTTTTTAGGCCAAGTTCATTCAGTTTCTGCAGAGCGATTTGCGAGACATAATGTCGATTGTTGTCATAGAAAAAAGTATGGCCATTTCGATTGATTAATGTTGTACGTAAACACTACAGTTCTTAGGACATTTTGTGGATTTCCTGATAATAATTGTCAGCTGTGATGGTGTTGTCAGGATTCAAGTTTCAATAAATGGTTCCACTTTCCAGTTGTAATATAATTAAGGTTGGTAGTTAATTATATTAGTTAATCGTTTTATTCTTAAAAATAAGTGAGCTAAAATCTTTGAGTGGCAGATTGAGTCGCATGTGAAGACCAAATGGTGCACCCTGGGGCCCTGGGACGACAGTCAGCATCCGCGGAGAGACAGGATGTTAAAAAGTAAACGAATTGAATGCAATGTCGTCTGACTTGAGAAAGTTAATGACGTGTTCTTATCATCATTAGTTGAGGAGAATAATTAAGATATTATATAAGCAGGAGAATTTTAGAGTTCAGTCAAGTAAGGACAGTTGGTCGGAGAGACTCGATGGGTTAGTCTGGGCATTTTTCGAACAGTTCTATTGGAGCGAAGGCTGTAGTCGGGACAGGAAAGTGAGGTCGGTACTTTGTTTCGTCTACCAATAAAGAATCTCACAGCGTTTCTATTTAAGAACTAATATCTTTCAGTCTATCTTTCTCCGGCGTTTAGATGACTGTTACTATGAAATGTTACAGTCAGCTCATAAACTTTTCGGATCTAAAGAAACAACGGGTTAGCCATGTATTTGAGAAATGTAACGCCTATTGATATTCAAGATGCTGCTATGTCGGTGAGGCAACGTTACACAATCACTAAACACTAGCCATAATCTGATTTTGAAATGGCTTTGATTTGTGGAAAATTCTTTCATAAATCACCTGGGTTAAAACATTTGTGGTACGTAATCAATTTTTCGTCATCGGCAAACAAGAAATAATTTGTTTTGAAACAAAAAACGTAAAGTAGGATTCGAAACTGATGATTTTGATTTCTGTTTTATTATTTAAGAATTTGGTTTTAATATCGAAAGATTGTGAATGTTTAGATGAGTCACCTCTTGAGTTGTTTTGCATGGATTCACTTTCATAATCATTATCAAGAAATTACCTTACAAATGTTGTATATTGACCTACGACCCGGCCGGGCTGTCAAAATAGGAAATACACCTGAGTAAATAACAGGTGCATCCGGTCCAGAAATATCAGGATATTATAGCCTTGACCGTGGACAGGTTGAATGAGTGAGAAATTGTGACGCCCACAAGAACAAGGTGGGCGTTGAACTACTATGACTCAGTGCACAGGAAATTCAATCAGTTGGGGATCAGACGAGTAGGAGATAAGGTGCGTTAGAGAAAACCAGCACCCAGAGAGGCTGGACCCCAGGCCCCTGGTTGAGCAGCCCAGGAGAACGGGAAAGAAACGCTGATGGCCATAAGAGTGGGGGTTAATATGTTGCAGTTCTGTTCGGTCTCCAACTCCCTCTCACACAAAACCCTTTCAAATAAAGTGAGAGGTATATTTTTCTAAGAACTGTGTCACTCGTCTTTATTGTGTCGTCGTTGTGTTATGCATACAGATGTATATGTATTATGTGTTTGTATAGTTGGCCATGGCGATACAACACAAAGTGACGTCCACGACTCTCTTCACTTTTAACGTTTTCGTTTCCGTTACAAATTATTTCAACCAATTTCAAGCTAGACACGCGGCATTGAAAAAAACAAAACAAAAAACAGTGAAAGCCTTTAAAGGAGGCGTTTTTGGTGAAGTGATTACTGTTGAAGAAAATGGACAGGGTAACACGAGCTCAAACCAGGACAAGATTATTTACATTTCACATTATAAGGTACTGATCAAGAATAAATAGAGCAATCCAGAGAAAGAAGAAGCACCCTCTCCTACACCTCGAAGCAGTAGCTATTGAAAAGGGAGCCTTCGGGTTGCCCTCAACTACGGTTCGCAAACTAACTAATATATATATATATATATATATATATGTATATAAAAAGTGAAAAACCAAAAGACATATGCTCAAATACAATATGAAGAAATTTTATTGAAATCATAAGAGCCCTTTCATCCAAGATTTGCCAAGCGACAGCCTTCGGAAGTCGTTTAAAACAATGTAAGCAAGATTAAGTAAAATTGATGACACCATGTACGGTCAGGTAGACGGTATTTTGATGCGTTCTCCCTTGGACCCTATTCTTGCTAATATTTTTGTTGGGTTTTATGAGAAACTACTCTTGGACAGGTTCCCCAAGCCTTATATTTATTTACGTTACGTGGATGGTAGCTTCGCTTGTTTTAGTTCACCTAATGAAGCTTTGTCATTCTTTCATTGTTTGAATGATTTACGTTCTTCTTTAACCTTCACTGTGGATGAAAAGAAGGATAACAAATTACCATTTTTGGATGTATTGGTTGAACGCCGATCGTTTGCTTTTGTAACTTGCTTATACATAAATCCTACGTTCACCGGTCTGTATTTGAGTTGGGATGTTTTTGCTCTTAAGTCCAAAAAAGTTAACCTGATTAAGTGTCTCTCTTTCAGGACTCTTAAGATTTGTTCAGATAACAAGATTAAAAGCGAATTTGAACAGATAAAAAATTTATTTTTCCGTAATGGGTATCCTGAGGAAGTCATTGTTGACACCATAAACAAAACTGTTGATAAGTTTAGGAATAACATCAGGCCATTTGGCCCTTCTAAATGTCCAGTCTATGTTAGACTTCCTTGGATTGGATCTCCTAGCCAGTTGATTGCCGAAAGGTTTCTTCCTCTGTTACACATTATTATAATGTGGCTATGGTTCAAACCATCTTTACTACTTGAGCTGCATTTCGCTCTATTCATAAGGGTGTGTTCCCTATCTTCCAGCAAAGCAATTTAATTCATAAATTTCAATGTAATAGTAATGGTACATATATAGGGTGCACATCCCAACGCCTTGAGGTTAAACAGCATGTTCCAAGATATATCTGTAACCACACAACATCCAGGCATCCAAAATTGCTCGATTCTGCTATCTGCGAGTATTCGAATACCTTAAAAAGTTGTATGGCTAATTACAGCGACGACTGTTTTGTGGTCTTGCATAGAGCTAGGACTAAGCAACATCTTATTGTCCTAGAGGTCATTCATATTTTGTTCAATAGGCCTTCTTTATGCAAACAAAACCCAAAATACTCTCTGAACTTATTAGGAGATATTTCATGTTTGATTTAGGATAGTTTAATTTTCTCTCTCTCTCTCTCTCTCTCTCTCTCTCTCTCTCTCTCTCTCTCTCTCTCTCTCTCTCGGTTGTTTTGCCATCATTTTTCATTTTCATCCCCACCCTCTTTTACCTAATCTTATTTACATTGTTTTTGAACGACTTCCGAAGGCTGTAGCTTGACAAATCGCGGAAGAAAGGGCCCTAGCGATTTCAATAAAATTTCTTCATATTGTAAATCTACTATTTAAGCACATGTCTCTTGGAATATTCCTTTTTAAATTTGCATGTACCAACAATATATATATATATATATATATATATATATATATATATATATATATATAATACTTTCTTATATAACTATGAGTACTGCAGACATTAGGCATCAAATCTGAATGCAGAAACTTTTAAAAAGTAGAAACTGAACCTGAAATCATAATATATATTAATCTAACGGAAAAAATTCAATTCAGTGTTAGATTATAAATTTATTTCAGGTCTAATGACCCTCGTCGGATGGAGTTAAATACATTTATGCTTAGAATATGATGCATTTCGGACAAGAAGAAAAAAATAATTTTTTTCGAAGAAAATATTTTTATATGTTAATATTTAAGTATCCCTCTTTTTTTATCTTATTTTCAAGCATCCATTACCGATAGTTTAGTTTGCTAATTGTTTTTTGAAACCGTTGAATATCGAGGGTGTTTCTAGCGAGTTGAGACTTAGTTAAAAAAAAGAAACTATATTTGAAATAAAGATAATATCTGATTTCTAATTTCCTATGAAATTAATGTTAGTATTAGATATTCAATAATATCGTTCATGTATTCTTGATAATTAATATTAATATTGATTTAAATGAATATTCATTTTAAAGACATATCGTAACTTTATATATATATATATATATATATATATATATTCGTGCTGATAGTCGCCATCCATTCCTATCGTTCATCGCTTTGGCATGTGTTCTAGCTGACATGCAATGTCCTCATGAAGCTAATATAGGACATTGCTGGTTGGCCATTTCTGGTGAGTCCATTAGTCGAATTTGCTTATGAGTTCATGCCTGCTTCTCAAGCAGTTCCCAGTGTGTCCTCTTCGTCTTACTAGGATGTTTTCTGAAATAGAAGGTAAGTGGCCCTACAGTTGCTATTTTTTGGGGGGAGGTGCTATTTGTAGGACTTGTTCAAAACAGCGCGTAGCATTCTTGTTTAATTCCCATTTAACTTTTTCTCTGAGTGTTTTATTAAAGTCTAAGTGGTGCAGCTAAACCATAGTACTGACACAGCCATAGCTTGAAAGATTTTCCGTTTTATTTCATCAGAGAGATTAGATTTCCCTATTGTCGATAACTTATTGGGTCTCATCAGAGGTGCATACCGTGATTTCCACCATTCCGTGGTTGTTGGTTCGATACGTACCATTCTATTTCTCCCCCTCTCTCTCTTTCTATTTCTCCCACTCTCACTCTCCCTTTCTATTTCTCCCCCACTCCTCTCACTCTCTCTCCTTTTCTCTTTCTATTTCTCCCCCCCTCTCTCACTCTCTCTTTCTATTTCTCGCCTTCCCTCTCTCTATCATTCTCTTTCACTCTTTCTTTCTAATTCTCCTCCTCCCTCTCTCCTCTCTGACTCTCTCTTTCTATTTCTACCCCTCTCACTCTCTCTCACTCTCTCTTTCTATTTCTCCCCCACTCCTCTCACTCTCTCTCCTTTTCTCTTTCGATTTCTCCCCGTCCCTTTCTCTCTCACTCTCTATTTCTATTTCTCGCCTTCCCTCTTTCTCTCTCTCTCTTTCTAATTCTCCCCTCCCTCTCTCCTCTCTGACTCTCTCTTTCTATTTCTCCCCCCTCCTCTCTTTCTCTCACTCTCTCTTTCTATTTCTTCTCCCCTCTCTCTCTCCTTTTCTCTTTCTATTTCTCCCCCTCCCTCACTCTCTCACTTTCAGTTTCCCCACTCTCTCGCTCTGTCATGCATGCACACACACACACACACACACACACACACACACGCATACAGACTTGACAGGTGATTCTCAAAAGATGTATTCAATGCCAAAGGCAATTAAAAATCTTCAAAAGATAACACGAATTTATATACAACAAAGGACAAAAGACAATCCGAAAAGGTCAACATTTTTCTCGTCTATAATTTGAGGTTTTAGCGATAAATGAAATTAAAAACCCTATTCGAACTTGTTCTACGGTAAATGTCAAAATAGACTGGCGCAGAGCTGTAATGAAAAGGCACACAGTGAGAATCAAAATTACAGCAATCACAAACTGGATATGCCAAGTAACTGAAAACAAAGAAGAAGAAGAAGAAGAAAACAGAGAAGAAAAAGAATATGAGTAAAATAAAAGCTGAAGTACGTCACAGCAAACAAAAAATTGACAAACGGAAGAAAAAGGAAGATATGGAGAAAGAAAGAAAGAAAGAAAGAAAGAAAGAAAGAAAGAAAGAAAGAGAGGACAGTGAAAAAATAAAAGCTTACTTTACTGCAAAAAAAGGACAAAAAAATGCGAAAACGAAAGAAGAAGAAGTGCTTCAGGTATTGAAGTCACTTATTTATTGCCATTACTCCCATGTCCACTTTAGGCCGAAGTACCAGTAAGGGTCGCATGCATCTGTTTGAGATCATCTGCTCTTTAATCATTAATATTTTAGCAAAAGTATGAAGTATTCACTTGTTTAAAATGATTGTGGGGATAGATTTTTCACCTTATATAATTGAAGACCACAAATGTTAAACATACTTCGACACAAAATAATCCAACAAGGGTTGACGTTCCGAAAAACAGACCAACTTGTCTATGCAGTAACAAGAACATAACTAGCCACAATTAATAGGCTCAGTTCAATATTTTCATTCATATATATATATATATATAAAGATGGTTGTTGTAGGTCCAAAGAAAGAATAAGGATATATTTAAGATAGGGTGGTCCACGAAGACATTTGTATTTCTTGAATTTATAACCATTCAAACTACAAATTAGAATTTCACCCAGCACCCATCAACAAGACCTGATGCCAAACATGATCACAAAAAAGATATAGCTACCAGTAAATTTAAAAACCACAATATCTATCTCTCTCTATATATATATATACAGGGTAGAACGATAAAATTGTCACCCAAGAAAAGACGACATGACTCCATTTCCGTTTGATGAAAACCGGTTTTCTTTCTTTGTTGCAGACCATCTACAAGTTGGCCAGTTATGTACAAATCCCAAGAGTGATAGGAGCCTTCTATCATGTCTGAAAGTGACACAATGTTCAACGAGCGAGATCGGAGATGCTCCCCAGTACAACTAATGCTCTCTACCGATCCAAGTCATGACAACAGGACCATTGCCAGCACCTTCAAAATGCAAATCCGGACGGTTCAACGTGCTCAGGATGATGAAAACAAAGTTTCCGGCTACGGTTATGGTCTTTGGTATGGTTTCAAATGAGGGCCACATCATGCCACCTCACATCTTTGAAGTCGGCTTGAAAGTCAACACCAAAATGTACCTGGATGTGCTGAAGAGTGTGATGATCCCCTGATGCAATCAAGTGGCCGGTGGCAGACCCTGGGTGTTGCAGCAGGACTCGGCGCCGGCCCACAAGTCCCAAGAGACCCAGACTTGGCTTCAGAAGGAGTGCTGCGACTTTGTACCCTTCTCTCACTGGTCCCCCTCCTCCCCCTATCTGAACCCGCAGGACTACTTCGTTTGGTCATACGTCGAGAACATCACCAACATGACCTCCAACAACACCAAAGCCAGCCTGATCGCCGCCATCCGCCGAGTATTCGCCGAGCTCCCGTCGGCGCTTGTGGAAAAGACATGCTCCCAGTGTTATATTTTGACCTTCGACCCGGCTCAAAAATACTATTCCAAGGTAATACACCGGAAGGAAGTGACACATTCCAACGGCCAGTAATCGAAAGAGATCGCGTGGGCGGATTAAGGCTTATGATATGGGACAAGGTGAAGGTCCCATTGTGCCATTACAGTCATGCCCTGGAAGAGAGTAACCTCTGAACTGCATGACAGTTATTTCCGCTTGATGACGATTAAACATTCGATTTCAAAGATCCAGTAGGCGATCGTGTGGGCGTTGAGTTATTATTTAACTCAGTTGAGTTTGGGTCCCAGAGCAGTTGCCAGCAGAGTTCCAGACATTAGAGACCAGATGTGGTTGGGAAGGCCACACCCGACCGAGGGGGACCTCGGAAAACCCCGATGCAGTTGCCAGCAGACTTCCAGACAGTAGAGACCAGATGTGGTAGGGAAGGCCACACCCGACCGAGGGGGCCCTCGGAAAACCCCCGATGGAGTGGACCCCAACATCAGGAGAACAAGAAAGACACAACGTGACGGTCATAACAGTGGGGTCAAAATATGAAGTTTATGTTCGGTCTCCAGCACCCTCTCACATGCAACTTTGAACAACCCTTTCGAACCCTTGCAATAAAGTGAGAGGTAAATATTTTTCTAAAGGAGTCTTCTTGCGTCTATCTTTCTGCGTGCGTCTGTCTTTACTATTATTGAGTCGTTATGATACGGCAAATGAGTATATAACACCAGTTCCTGATCCGTATCGAGGCGGTGTTTGAGTTTGAAGGTGGCTACATTGAATAGACGTCAGCTCTACAACGTAATCAAGTTATCTGAATTGTTTTTTTCAATAAAAGTTTTAAAATAAAGCTGTAGTGTTATTTTCTTTCGGACGACTATTTTATTGTCCCACCCCGTATATATATATATATAGAGAGAGAGAGAGAGTGAGAGAGAAAGGCACCGGTGGTATAATGGTTATCGTCGTAGGAAGTGAGCACAGTGACTCACGAGTTCAAATCCTGGACGAAGCTGATAGCATTTCACATAGCGCTAATAACCTAGGGAAAGGAATGAATTCAACTAGTTTCCCTCTAGCTATAGCTCACTAGGCTCTTTAACCTAGGTATGGAAACTAGTTTTGGAGAAGGAAAATATTGAATTCAAATCTGTTAAACTCCACTTTAAAAATTGACCTATTATCGCATCCTTCATGTAAAGAGGGGGTTGGTATACGCTCCCCATGGGGGGTTGAACACTCTGGCGAAGGAATTTTCGGCCGCCGCTCGCATAATGCAAAGCTCTTCGAAAGAATTGAGCACCCTGGTAGCCGATAGGGTATAAAAATGTAAACAAATGGACGCTGCTGCTGCTGCTGCTGCTGCATAATAACTTATAATTCCCTTAGCCAACGTAGTACGCTTGTTGACCGAGCAGTCTGATACGAAGTCTAACGTAAAGTTGGACAGGTTTCGATCCCAGCGTCAAACGTCCTACATGTCTAGCCACATTGAAGAGTTCTGATAGAACGAAAAAAGCTGTCTGTGGATGACAATATATATATATATATATACGAGGATCATTAAATAAGTTTCCAGACTTTTTTCGTATGGGCACTTTTATTGATAGTACACACATGAAACTCTAGTCCCCTTCGAAGTAATCTCCTCCGGCTGCAATGCACTTGTTGTACCGTTCCAACAACTTCTCGAAGGCCCCATGGAAGAACTCATGTGTGAGCGTATCAATGACCTTCGTCACAGCCCCTGAGCTTAGGGAATAAGCAAAAGTCACAGGGAGCAACGTCTGGACTATAGGGAGGTTGAGGAATTGTCTTGATGCCCGTCTTGCTCAAATAGTCTGTGACAAGGATGGAGTTGTGGACTGGTGCATTGTCCTGGTGGAAATGCCGCTGACCCGATTTGAAGAGTGCTGGCCTCTTCCGACCAAATCTCTTGCTGAACCCCCTTAAAACCTCAACATAGTAACCCTTCCTTTCTACTCCCACACCTCTCATCATCCCTCACAGACTCCCTGCATTCCTTGAATCTTTTATCCCTCTGAAAAACTGATGCTCGATTCATGCAAGATGGTCGAAAAGCAGTCTGAAGCATTCCATACGTTTCTGTGGCAGCATTTTTTCAAAGTTTAAAACAGAATTTTATTGCATATAGTTTTTCTAAAGTGTTCTCACGTCCAGATTGCATTTTTGAAATTCACCAGTTGTGTCAATTAGGCTTTAGTAGGGTGTATTCCAATTGCTGGTGTAGCTGTTCATTTGAACCTGAAATCATAAAAATTGGTCAGTCATCTCATAAGATATATAGCAATAACATAGTGAATTTTTAAGAGTCTACGACAATTCTAAATGCCTGCACAAAAAGTTTGGAAACTTACTGAAGACACCACGTATATATAAATATAAATATAAATATATATATAAAGATGGTCAGAGAAATTCATAAGCTAAAACGTTCATATGTTTATGTCATATCTGCTATCGATGGTTTTCTACCCGTGGGACCCAAATACTGCAATACTGATGGATGAAGGGTGTTGATCGCAAGAGGGACTATATTGAAAAATAAACCTTAATTTTTTAACATTTCTTGAAAGTGTCTTAGTCATCCTATGAATATTTCAGTCACGGGCCAAGTGTATATATATATATATATATATATAGTCATATTGGTAAAGTAAGGAAATTGTCTCCAAGATTTGTTTGAGCGGCATTGACATTTGGAAGAGGCTATTGGCATTTACTGGGTTTATTTAATTTTGACAAAAATGCACAATGGTGAGAACCACCCAGTGAGAGAGAGAGAGAGAAAGAAAGAGAGAGAGAGAAAGAAAGAGAGAGAGAGAAAGAGAGAGAGAGAAAGAGAAAGAGAGAAAGAGAGAAAGAGAAAGAGAGAGAGAGAAAGAGAGAGAGAGAGAGAGAGAGAGAACATGGTTTGCAAATTCCGCATCATAATCATCTGTGTAACAGATTCTTTCAGACATTATGAAATTATGCAGAAACTGTTCTAAATTCATGGTTACACTCTCTCACTCTCTCTCTCTCTCTCTCTCTCTTATTTTCTCTCTCTCTCTCTCTCTCTCTCTCACTCACTCACATTTTATGTATTTTTCTTTCTCTTAATATTTCTCTCTTATTCATGCTCTTTCTCTCCTCCCATCTCTCTCTCTCTCTCCCTCTCTCTTTTACACTCACTTTTTTTTTTGTCTTTTCCAATCTCTTTCTATTTCTCTCTTATTCTCTCTTCCTCTCTCCCCGCTCTCTCTTTTCTCTTGCACTCGCTTTTTCTGTCTTCCTCTTTCTCTCTTATTCTGCCTCTCTATCTTCCCCACTTCTCTTTCTCTTTCTTACGCTCGCTTTTTCTGTCTTTTTCTTTCTCTTACAATTGCCTTCTTATTCTCTGTCTACCCCTCTTTCTCTCTCTCTCTCTCTCTCTTAAACTCGCTTTTTCTGTCTTTCTATTTTTATTACTATTTCTCTCTCATTCTCTCTACCTCTCCCTCTTTCTCTCTCTTAATCTCTCTCTTACTCTCTTTCTTACTCTCTCTCTCTCTCTCTCTCTCTCTCTCACTTTCTTATTCACTTGCTGTAACTATCATTCTGTTTTTCTGTCTTTTTTCTCTCGTATCCTCATTTATATATACTATTTACCAACCCCTCCGCTCGGGCAGGATATGACACAAAGTCAATTTTTAAGCGGAGTTTAACAGGTTTGAATTCAGAGTTTTCCTTCTCCTAGACTAGTTGCCTCACCAAGGCTGAAGAACCTAATCTGTCCTACTATTTACCCATAGCTGGAGGGAGAATAATTGGATTCATACCTTTCCCAAGGGTATTAGTGCTATGTGAAATGCAATCAGTCTCGTCCAGGATTTGAAATCGTATCGCCGTGTTCATTTCCTACGGCGATAACGACTACACCACGGGCACCTCATTTATATATGTGTATGAATCTCTCTCTCTCTCTCTCTCTCTCTCTCTCTCTCTCTTCTTATAGGTTTCTATACTTTAGATTCCATGTGCATAGCAGTGATAGTTTCCTACGGATAATTCAAATTCATGATATAGAATGAGATTGACCCGATCCCAAAGTAGAAACCTCTGGCGATATGACCAAGAGACCTATGCATTACCGCTGAGCTTTACCACTTTTACGTCTCAAAACTTGTCTTCTTCGAAACTCTTTGCAGTTTGTATTCTGTACGCCTGTCAGTCATGTAGACTGCCGTATGACGTCATCGGGTGCTAGCAGGTAACCGATGGTGAATTTCGATGGAGTAACATGACGTAAGACTTAAAGATGTGAACGATATGCCTGGAATACACAACTCGGTACGCACCCGACCCCCACAGACACTAGCACTGAGGTACTTCTCTTGCTCCTATCACCCACCAACCAGAACTTGCCCGGGGCCCAACAAGAAAAGTACACTGATGTAGTCGCGTTCAATGCAACACAAAAGAATTAGTATAGAGTAAGAAACGGAAACGCTAATCACAAAGTCATATATATATATATGACTTTGTTATATATATATGTGTATGTGTGTGTGTGTGTGTGCGTGCGAAGTGAATATACGAACTAACACATGCATACGCCAACTAACAGATATTTAGAGCATGACACTAAACTGCATCAGGTGGTAAGGCTTCTGTTCCGGAATTCCGTAGAACGTGGAGTTACTACTTCATTGCGCTCGTGGTGTAGCGGTTATCGTCGTGGGAAACGGAGCTACCGATCAGAGCTTAAATCCTGGACAAACTTTTTTACAATTTACATGGCGCTAATACCCTTAATAATGGTATGAATGCAATAATCCTCTTCCCTACCTGCTATGAATAAATAGGAGGACAGAGAGGCCTCTTTTACTATTGTGTGGCAACCTGTACAGGAGAAGGAAAACTCTGAAAACAAACTAGTTGTACTGCGCTTAAAAATTTGCCTTGATTTTATGAGGTGCCCGTGGTGTAATAGTTATCGTCGTAGGAAATGGACACGGTGACACGAGTTCAAATCCTAGACAAGACTGATTGCATTTTACATCGCACTAATACCCTTGGGAAAGGTATGGATCCAATTATTCTCCCTCCAGCTATGGGTAAATAGTAAGGCAGACTGAGTTCTTCAGCCTTGGTAAGGCAACTAGTCTAGGAGAAAGAAAACTCTGAATTCAAACCTGTTAAACTCCGCTTAAAAATAAACCTTGTGTCATGTACTGCCCGAGCGGAGGGGTTGGGTAAATATGGATTTTATGAAATAAAGTTTGATCGATACAATTGAAATGTATAAAGCAATTGAAATTGAGTAAAATCTTTAAAACTTTCAATTTATTTAGTGTATTGGCATAATGTTTAGAATGTTCGGCAATGGCCCGGGAGACCTAGGTTCAATCCCAGGTCGAGTCATACCAAAGACTCAAAAAATGGTACTTGATGCAACCTTGGTTAACACTCAGCATTATAAGGTAAGGATCAAGGGTAAAGTGGAGCAATCCAGGGAAAGGAGTAGTGCCTTGGTGTTGTAGCTGTCGAAAAGGGAACCTTCGGGTCACCCTCGACTACGGTCGCCAACTTAAGTAGGCGAATATCTGACCACTTTTTAATCCATCAAAAGCTTTTAAAACTATTGTTTATTCTCATCTGTTTAGATATAAATACACACACACACACACACATATATATATATATATATATATATATATATATATCATATTTACCAACCCCTCCGCTCGGGCAGGATATGACACAAGGTCAATTTTTAAGCGGAGTTTAACAGGTTTGAATTCAGAGTTTTCCTTCTCCTAGACTAGTTGCCTCACTAAGGCTGAAGAACCTTATCTGTCCTACTATTTACCCATAGCTGGAGGGAGAATAATTGGATTCATACCTTTCCCAGGGGTATTAGTGCTATGTGAAATGCAATCAGTCTCGTCCAGGATTTGAACTCGTATCGTCGTGTCCAATTCCTACGACGATAACCATTACACCACGGGCATATATATATATATATATATACACAAGCAAGTGCGTGCACACAGGTACACACACACACATACACACACACCTAAGCTCCCGCATGCATACAGTTACACACACGCATACACACACACAAATTCGCGCATGCACTAAGGTACACACACAAATACACACACACAAACTCGCGCATGCATACAAGTATAGACACACACATACACACACACACACACACACACACACACAAGCGTATGCATGCACATAGCCACATACGCACATACACACATACATACGCAAACACCTATAAAAAGTTTGTCAAATAAGCTACAAGGGTCATTTTATTTATATTTTAGAAAGTTAGTTTAGGACCAGTCATGCTGCTAAATTATTCCCCCACGCCAGATAGTGAAAAAAGAGATGGGCTCATGCCTCTTCCGAGAGTATTTTAGCAAAGCGAAACACAATCAACTTCGTCAAGGATTCGAACTCAGCTCGTCGAGTCTATTTCCAACGATGAGAATGGACATTTAATGCAGCAGGTTTCACAGTTACTTAAACGCAATAAAAGAATGCATCGTCTTTTGCACAAGAACAAAAGGTTTGTTAAGATAATGACGAGTCCCCCTCCAACTGAGATAAATAAATAGTGAAGGGAGCTTATAGGTTGGGACAAGTATCTCCAACATACAGACTCCCTTTGTTGAAACAGGCAACCAGATTAGAAAAAAAACGCAAACCGAATAAGGTTTGTTTCATGTCTATACGGATGAAAGAATAAAAATAAAAATAGAACCAACGTCTAAAGATTTCAACGGAGATCACTTTAGCCATTCCAACGTCCTCCTAACGTTATCAATTCAGATAAAAAAGGTTCATATCATTGAATCAATGTTTCATTTTAAGCAAGATGGAGACTGGTTTCTTGGGCTCAAACAAGAAAACTTTGAAGAATTTATGAAAAGAATACCAGAGTCAATGTATAAACACGTTTCATTGTATAGACTTTTTCTGTTACGTAAAAGAAATGAAAGATGGTATTATCGTGAGGTATTCCTAGAATGCCATCATTTGGTTAGGTTAGGTTTTATGGCATATCAACCTTTGTTGGTTATTTAATGCCAACTCCTGTTGATACATATATATCAAATATTTGATTTGTAAACACATTTTGTTGATAACATTTTTAAACGAGTCTGAGCTAAAAATTTTTCACATAGTTAAATGGTTTCCAGTATTGCTATATAATACAAATAATTCTATTTACTATTAATCATTTGTTTGCACACAGTTAAATGATTCCAAGTATTGTTACGTATCACTAAGAATTCAATTAAACACCAATCATTTGTTCACACACAGTTAAATGCTAAACAGTTCTATTTCAAACAAACCAGTTTAGCATTAGTCATTTGTTTGTACACAGCTTAAATGTCAAACTGTTCTATTTGACCAATAGATAGGATCCTATTAGGTGCTACCACTCCGGGACAGAGTATTCCTGGGTGCGATGGCAATGAAGAGGAACTCCGCATTCTCCAAAGCTCCAGCATTACTGGAGCCTCACCGTCAGATTGTATAGTGTCATATCCAGGAAACTCGTTAGGGGTGGGGTCTTACCCCACTGCAGAGATGCAGTCGGTGTATTCTGCATCCCCTGCTGAATGCTATGAGTCCTGGAGATCCGAAGAATGTGGAGTACTTTTTATTGCAAGAACCAGGACCAGGAGAGGTACCACGCGGGGTCCTATCTATGGTTCAAATAGAACTGTTTGATCCTTTAACTGTGTGCAAACAAATGACTGATGTTTAATTGAATTGACTGTAATACATAGCAAAAATGGAATCATTTAACTGTGTCCAAATGAATGAGTAATGTTGAATAGAATTATTAGTGTTAAATAGCAATACTTGAAACCACTTCACTGTCTGCAAACAAATGATTAATACTGAATAAAATTATTTGTGTTAGATTGCAATAATTGAAACCATTTATAAATTGAATTACCATGATGAGAAAATCTGGCAAACACTTACGCCCCGCAACATACGGAACGACTAAACAGCTCTTTTGACCTCATTAGGTCTCATCAGCAGTGTATACCGTGATCTCCCCCTCTAGAGATCGAACCAGCAACCACAGAATGCAGGGCCGAAACTCTACCAGGGAACTACTGGTCCACACGGCACACAGGCGATGCCAAATTAATGGGATGTTGACCAGTAGCTCTGTGGTAGAGTTTTGACTCTAGATTCAGTGGTCGCTGGTTCTATCTCCAGTGAAGGGGATTACGGTATATTCAGCTGATGAAACCTAATAAGGTCAAAACAGCTGTCCAGTGGTTCCGTATGTCACGCGCAAGTGTTGGCCGGATTTCTCGTCATTGTAATTTAATTTACAATATAATTCCTCTGCTTAAAAAAGTAAATGAAACTATTTAACTGTGTCGAAGCAATAGAAATTCTAGTTTGCAAAGAAATTGGTTCGCACTCATTTAAAATGAAATTACTTAAAACTACCAAACCAAACTTGAGAAACAACTGTACAAAAATGCAAGTATGAATGTACCTTTGGCATAAAATACACCAAGATGTGTTGAAATGCCGTTAGATTCAATCATTTGTTTAGAATAGTTCATATTAGCACACACTCACACACTGCATAAAAATATAAGACCACTCTCAAAAATGAAGAAAAAGATATTAACATTTTTTACATAAATATAAGACTACCAATAAAAGCTAAAGAAAAAAAAAGGATTTAATTTAATTGAAAAATGTATTATATATAGTCTACGTAATATAAAAGCTATTAAAACTGTAATACTTAAAATACTAAAAACATAAATGGCTAAAGGAACTAAATTATCTGAATTTGAGAAAGCTCTGAAAAGAGTCGGAAAATCTCAGAGAGAAATTTCGAAGGCCTTAGAACGCAGTAAAAGCGTTATCTGCTATTACTTGAAAAGTCCAAATAAGTATAGAACAAGAAAACCGACAAGCAGGCCAGAAAAATTCAAGAGGAGAATAGCTTGCGAAGTAAAAAAGAAAACTTCGTCAACATCAAAAATATTAAAATCTCCAGTGAATCCTCCTAGCAATACTAGAACAATTAAAAAGCATTTAAACAACGAAAAAAATTAAGCCTAAGAAAAGAATTCATCGTCCAAGTTTAACTGTGAAACACCAAGAGAAACGACGGGAATATGCTCCTCAATATATAATCATGAGTGCTAAAGAATGGCAAAAAGTTATTTTCTCAGACGAAAAGAAATTCAATTTAGACGGCTCTGGTGGCTTTCAGAAGTACTGACACTAAAAAAATTTTTCATAAGAGAACTGCTCAACATGGTATAGTGGAGGAGGATCTCTTATGATCTGGTGGGGGGCTTCTCATCTTCAGAAAAACTTAGACTACAATTTTTCAATAGTCGACAAAAAGCAGAAGATTTTATGAAAATGCTAAATGATTTATCTTTCGCTCAAGAAGGGCGTCGTCTATGTGGAAAGGAATGGGTTTTTCAGCAAGATAATGTTGCTATCCACAATGCATCAATAACGAAGAAGTACTTGCTTAATCAAAAAATAAGATTTCTTGACCACCCAGCAGGCTCTCCAGACCTCAATCCTATAGAATATTTGTGGAGATTGATAGTTACAAAAGTTTATGAAAGAGGTCAACAGTACTCAGCAATTTCTGAACCCAAAAACACAATCTTAGACGCATGGGAAAAAATACTTTCGGTTCAACTTCAGAAACTAGTTGATAGTATGCCTAGCCGAATTTTTGAGGTTATCAAAGCTAACGGCGGATCTACAAAAATAAGATTAAAAAATTGCCTTAATATTCTATAGTTCTGCTCATTGGTCTTATATTTATGTCAAAACAAAATTTTAAAATTAAGCATACATGATAGATAATATACATATAAAAAATGAATTGAAATTTCTTCATATTTTAAATCTAATTGTCTTTATGCCTTATCTTTCAAATATCTGATTTTCATAATCTAAAAATTGTAAACAATATCTTTTTCTTCATTTTTGAGGGTGGTCTATTGTTGTCCGGGGTTGTATATATATATATATATATATAGAGAGAGAGAGAGAGAGA
The DNA here is from genome assembly GCA_963585895.1 of Sepioteuthis lessoniana. Classification (NCBI taxonomy): domain Eukaryota; kingdom Metazoa; phylum Mollusca; class Cephalopoda; order Myopsida; family Loliginidae; genus Sepioteuthis; species Sepioteuthis lessoniana. The sequence continues at coordinate 73,318,106 of OY757933.1, forward strand.
GAGAAGAGGAGAAGGAGAGATTAACTTAATTTATAAGTTTTTTTTATTTATTAGAAAATGAAAACCCTACAACCTTGTAATTGTACAACCAACCCGCGTATGTAAGACAAATGTCATTTAGCAATTGATTGCTCAATCAGCAGGGGCTGTAGGATACACCGACTGCTTTTCTGTCGATAGGTAATACCCACCCCTAAGAGTGTCTTAGATATAACACTAAACAATCTGATGGTGAGGTTTGGGAAATGCAAATACCCCTTCATTGCCCTCTCTCCCAGGTTCACTCTGGCCCGGTGTAGTAGCACCTGATAGGGTCCTATCTATGAGACAAATAGAACTAAACTGTGTCCTTCTCACTAACTTACTATCATATTACTTAATCTAGAAAAGTTCAGGTCACTTGACAGAAACTATCCAATAACATTGTCTCCGAGTTCAATGGTTGTCCGTCATACTGGTCAAACTTACTTAATTTTTTTCTCTCAGGACTCAATTTGAACGCTACATTCCATATCAGAAATAGATTTCATTGATCTATCATCATCATCATCATCAAGTCCCGCTGCTAGCACGGATTTTCCTTGCCCAGTCGGCTGGGGCTGTAGAATACACTGACTGCACCTTTGTAGTGGAGTAAGACCCTCCAATGTGTGTCCTGATATGACACTAAACAGTCTGATGGTGAGGTCCCAGTAATGCTGGAGCTTTGGGGAACACGGAGTACCCCTTCATTGCCATTGCTCCCAGGTCCACACTGGCTCGGCATGGTAGCACACGATAGGGCCCTATCTATGGGTTAAATAGAACTAACAGCATACTTATGCGAAACTGAATTGTTTGATTAAACTGAATAGCTTGAAATAGAAATGTTTTTGACAATTAAACCGTACTTAAATTTAAACTGTGTGCTTATGCTAAACTGAATTATTTCAAATAGAACTGTTTTTCGACATTGAAACTGTATTTACACTAAACTGAATTGTTTAACATAGAACTGTTTTGACATGTAACTGTGTATGAACAAAATCTGTCCTTATACTAAACTAAATTAGCTGAATTAGAACTGCTAGACTAAACTAAATAACTAGAAATAGAAATATTTTTCACAATTAAACTGTACTTACATTTAAACTGCGTACTTATGCTAAACTGAGTTGTTTGAAATTGAACTGTTTTTGACATTGAAACTGTACTTACGCTGAACTGAATTGTTATATATAACTGCGTGAATAGTTTGAAATAGAAATGTTTTTGACAATTAAACTGTATACTCATGCTAAACTAAATTGTTTTAAAAAGAACTGTTTATTTACATAAAAATGAATTTGGCGTTAAATAACCTACAAAGGTTGATATGCCATAAAACCCATCAACAAACAAAATTTTCCAGATTCTCTCTCAATCCGTCCTTATCATCCAACCCTCCCGGCAGGTTTTCCAAACTATATCTGGTAGGTAAGTTCTTAAACATCTGTATTGTCAAATAAAACGTTTTATTCAATTATCTAAAGGAGACATTTATATAAAAAAAAAAAAAAAAATGAAGAGACCTTTTCTAAAAAAAAAAAAAAAAGAAAAGAAAAAAGACTTTTATTTAGTGTTGAGTTTTAATGCTAAAAAGAGTAACTGTTCAGAATTCTTCGTTTTGCTATGTGTAAACAGCGAGGCTAACTAGGCTCTTTAGCCTTTGTTAGACAACAAGTCCAAGAGAAGGAAAACGCTGAAAACAAAGCAGCCCCGTTTAAAAATTTATCTTGTACCACAATCTGCCCGGGGGAATATCTTAAACGATTTTATATAATATAAAATCTCGCCAAAATTAAGACAGACGCAGACTACGCAGTTGACCTGACGATTCTCACAAATACACCAGCCCAAGCCGAATCCCTGCTGCATAGCCAAGAGCAAACAGCAAGAGACATTGGCCTCAACATGAATGCCAATAAAACAGAGTACATGTGTTTTAAACAAAAAAAAGCCATCTCCACTATAAGTGGTAAGCCTCTAAAATTAGAAGACCACTTCACACACTTCAGTAGTATCCTCTCATCTACGGAAAGTGATGTCAACATACAATTCGTGAATGTGTGGAATGCTGTTGTCAGGTTATCGATCACAAGAAAATCTAATCTATCCGGTAAAATGAAACCAGATTTCTTCCAAAATTAAGCTGTGTTCATACGACTATATGGATGCACTACGTGAACACTAACAAAATCCACAGAGAAAAAGCTAGAAGGGAAATAAACAAGAATCCTGTGTGCTGTCTTGAACAAATCCTGGAAGTAGTAACTTCCCAAAAGCAGTACTTGTATGGCCACTTCCTCCCATCTCAGAAACCTTTCAAGTAAGACGAACAAGACAAATGAGGCACGATTGGACAAGCAAGGACTCAAAAGCGACGCCCACTAAGTGACTCTTGCTCATGGATGTGGTAGAGTTGGCCGACAGTAAAGTACTTATTTACATCAGCTCTGTGCGGGCACTGGATGCAGTCTTGAGGACCTACCAGGAGCGAGATGTGTTAGAGAAAGAAAGAGCCAGGGGTTGTATATTGACCTTCGACCCGGCCAAACATGCCATTCCAAAGACGGCGGAAGTGACTCATTCCGATGGCAGTTATGGGAAGAAATCGCGTAGGCGAGCTTGGCTGACAATATGGGACAAGGTAAAATCCCATGGTACAGTCATAGACTGATGCAACGGAAGAGAGTGACCTGTGAACTGCATGACAGTTATTCCCGCTTGATGACGATCAAACATGTCATTCCAAAGATAAGGTGGACGTTGAACTAATATATAACTCGGTGAAGACAGGAAGTCAGAGTTTGGAGACCAGATCCGTTGGTGACAAGATGTGGTAGAGAAAGCCAGCACTCAGCAGAAAGCTGGGCTCCCGGGCCTCCGGTTGAGCATCAGGAGAACGAGAAAGACGCAACGCTGATAGCCATAAGAGTGGGTCAATATATTGCCGTTCTGTTCGGTCTCCAACTCCCTCTCACACACGCAACCTTTCAAATAAAGTGAGAGGTATATTTTTTTAAAGAAGTGTCTTTATTCATTGTGTCTATATGTATTCTGCATGTATATGTGTATATATGCATATCTATTATGGAATTATACAACATAAGGAACTCTGCGCTGTAAGTGCAACTTGATGATGATAATGATTGTTCATAATTTAATATTTTCTTCTTTGTATTCTTGGTCTGCTCGAACAGCATCGAACACTTTTTCTTGTAAACTTTTTTCATTTACATTCATTTTTTTTAATATCCTTCATTCATATATATGTATGTATGTGTGTGTATGTGCGTATATATATATGTAGAGAGAGAGAGATAGAGAGATAACTCCTTTTCTCGATGTAGCCTATTGTTCATTCTCTTAACGTCTATCTTTTTATATTATTTTAGATTGCACTAATGATTTATATATATATATATATATATATATATATAAAGAGAGACAGACAGACAGACAAACAGAACAAGAGAGACAGAGATAACTCTTTCTCTCTAAGTAGCTTAATGTTTATTCTCTTTGCATTTATCGTTTAATATCATATCATATCATTTATATATATATAAATATATATATATAGAGAGAGAGAGAGGGAGAGAGAACAAGAGAGACAGAGAGATAACTCTTTTTATCTATGTAGCTTAATGTTTACTCTCTTTGCATTTATCTTTTTATATTATATCATATCATTTATATATATATATATACAGAGAGAGAGAGAGAGAGAGAGAGATAGAGAGAGAGAGAGAGAGAAAGAGAACTCTTTTTCTCGATGTAGCTTAATGTTCATTTTCTTTACTTTTCTTCCTCTCTTTTATTTTCCAAGCGTTAACTGTTTTCTATTTTTGTTACTTTGTCCTCAGACGCCACAGTTATTACCTATCTTAAAGCACCTGTGACCCATTATTTGCAAAGTGCCACAAAAATAGGATCGAGACACCCCGAATACCAAGCCAATTTCGATTATACAGAAAAAATAACGCAAATACCTTTATTTACTTACACACACATATGCACACTCTCACACACACACATGTATATATCTGTTTATTTAACTCTCTCTCTTTCTCTCTACCTCTCTCTCTCTCTCTCTCTCTCTCTCTCTGTGTCTCTGTCTCTCTCTCAGTATATCTATATCCATATGTGTATATATTTACCTTTTTAAATTTCTCTCCCTCTTTCTCTCAATTTATTTGTCCATCCATCCATATATATATATGTGTGTGTGTGAGCGTGTGTGTGTGTGTGTAGTCATTATCAATAATTACACATTTTTAGAAAACCGTCTTAAAAGTACTTGGTGCTTTCAGAGCAGAGTAGGTTTCTGTTGGATGATCTTAATAACACGTGAAACTCTAAGTTACAGCCAGAGCATTTTGATACATATATATATATATTTGAAGTAGGTCATGTTTGTTATGTGTTTGTAGATGATGACTATGGTGTTTATGGGTAGTGGTGAGTCGAATTTAATTTTTCTTAAGTGAGTAGCAAGAAGGTTAACGCATTTTTCATGGGTATGTTTGTGTAGATACCAATAAAAAATGCTTCAACCTTCTTGATACTCACTTAAGAAAAATTAAATTCGACCCACCACTACCTATGAACACCCTACTCAACATCTGCATATATATATATATATATATAATGCAATGCGTAGAGATATAAACATTGAGCAAGAGTCCCGAGTTTTCTATTGTCGATCCTCACATATCTGCCGAGAAACCTGAGTAGCGAGTTTGTTTTTTTTTCTTCCTTTTTTTATTATCATCCTAAATTATGATTGTAAAATATTTTAATACTACTCTGAATTTTGGAGCATAAAGCACTGAAAAGTTTTTTACGGATTAAAAGCACTTTTAACATTAAATTTTAAATTGTATATATAATGAAAAAAACCTTCATGACTTTGAGACCAGAATCCCAGTAGTATTGTAGTAATTTACTAAGCTTTTTACTTAGATGTGGCACAAGGCCACTGGTATAGGGCACCCAATGGGACTCGAACTCACCCGTGTAGGTTTGCTTGTCTAGCTTGCTAACCATTACACCACCAGAGGTGCCCTTTTTCTTCTTTTTTTTATTTGTCTAGCTTGCTATCCCAGTAGTGTTTTAGTTAATGTGCTGAACTATGACATCATAGTAGGTGAATTTGAACTTCAGTCACGCTATTACATTCGCTTTCGGACAAATACCCATGAGAAAGGCATGAACCCTTTATAAATTAAATTGTACTACTATCGTTAAATTGTACTACTATCGTTCTTCTATATGGATGGATTTGGCATTAAATAACCCACGAAAATTGATGTACAATTAATCAAAGAAACCGAATAATCCTATTGACTCTTAGTTTCACGGAAACGCTCTTCAGGTGGGTTAATCCAAGCATGTCTGAAGTCGTATCAATTCCTTAAAAATCAACAGATTGTATAGATTAACGTGAAGACCATTTCCGTGAAACAAAGAGTCATGAAGCTCATTCAGTTTTCATTTTAGTTCTTATCTTAGAATTATTTCGAAATCTTAATATTGGAAAATTTATTATTGTGATATTTGCTCTGTACTTATGTAATGTGCTCTATCATAATTTTGGTCTATAATAATTTTTCTATAATAATTTTTCTATAATAATTTTGCTAGTCTGGCAAGAATTTTAGTTCCTATCGAGTAGTGAGTTTAGCAATTTTAATTCTGTATATATACATATATATATGTGTGTGTGTGTGTGTGTGTGTGTGTGTGTGTGTGTGTGTGTGTGTGTGATCGTGCGCTTCTTTTTCAGCAGATAATGAAGAAAGTACCAGGAGAGAAAGAGCTCTCTCTCTCTCTCCAAGGGTTTCATAACTAACTCGTTAACCATTACCCTCTAGCAAGTGCCTCTCAACGTTCCATTGTTTATAGCTAAGGAAATCCTATTACATCTTTCACAAATAAAACAATAAAACCTTACCCAACTAAATTTTCTTTATTTTTTTTACTCAACCTTTTTTTTTTTTTTTTTGGTCTTCTCATTTCCCAAGCTTCTTTGTATCTTGTTATTCGGTAACAGTCAATATGTTACTTTTCTCTCTTTTCTTTTCTATTCTTTTTTTTTTCTTACTCTTTCGACATAAATATTACCTCTTCTTTCTTCTCTCTCTCATTGACTCACTCTCTCTGTTCTCTCTCTCTCTCTCTCTCTCTCTCTCTCTCTCTCTCTCTCTCTCTCTCTCTCTCTCTCTCTATCTATCTATCTATCTACCAATCTATCGTTTTCTTACATTTTCTCTTTTCTCTTCTTTCTCTTACCCCCCTCTCTCTCTATCACTTTCCGTAAATTTCTCGTTCTATTTCATTTTCTCTCTCTCTCTCTCTCTCTCTCTCTCTCTCTCTCTCTCTCTCTCTCTCTCTTCCTTTCTTTCTGTATGATATATATATATACAGAGAAAGATAGAGTAATGGATATGAACATATATATATATATATATATGAAAATCTGGTGGTGCAATAGTATGTCTTTGCGGCCAGCTAGCTTTGGCAAAATAGATAGATAGATAGATAGATAATTCTTCGGTCGATAATTTCGAAGAAGTTTTGTCTTCTCTAATGAATTCTTTTTTTTTTTTTTTTTTTTTTTCACTTGCTTTCAAAAGTTCCAATTCTTCTTTGTTCTCAAGTATCCTTCATTTAGTTCTAACCCTTAGATTATTTTCTAATTTTCTCGTTTTGTCTTCGTTTCTCTCTCTCTCCCTCTCTCTCCTTCACTCTCCCACTCTCTCTCTCTCTCTCTCTCTCTTCGATTTCCTTTCTCTCTTTCTTCCTCCCCTCTCTTTTTCACTCTGTTTACTATCCTTTTTCTTCCCTTCCCTCTCTTTCTCTTTATCACTCTCCATCGATTTTTTTACAACAAATAATTCCATTATTACCACTATCGAATGACCTCAGTGTCTGAGTTTCGAAAATAACTCGTTAACCATTACCCTCCGGCGCGTGCTTCTCTGCGTTTTGCTGTATGTCCAAGATAATCTTATTACGACGCTTTGTAATGAAATATTTTGGGGTTTTTTTTATGTTTATCACGCAGAATCACACCTCGACACTAAAAACCGAAAACGATGCTCGTGGCCAAATTTATTTAAATTCAAGTAAGTATTATAGCATTGTATACTTTTCTTTATCCTAATCTCTCATTAGATTTGACTTTCGATTTCCTGATCCAGATAAATCAGAATATAGGTAGCCTAGTGGTAATGGTGTTGGCGAGTAAACTTTAAACTATATTTTGACGTCGGATTTAGATTATAAAGGGACTGTAATTTATAATAAAAATCGAGAAAATTTATCTATTGCTATATTTAAAGTTCAGTTTTATTCAATGAAAGGGCAAAGCAAGGATCTTCAATGATTCTCGGTAGTTCCTTGAAGATTATCTGAAATTGACAGAAGATTCTCTGAAAGTCTATGAAAATTACGTGGTGCATTCAATAGGTTTCCACACTTTTTTTGTACAAGCATTTAAAATTGTCTTGAAAATTCAATACGTTATTGCTATACATCTTATGAGATGACTGACCAGTTTTTATGATTTCAGGTTCAAATCAACAGCTACAGCAGCAATTGGAATGCACCCTACTAAATCCTGATTGTCAAAGCTGGTGAATTTCAAAAATGCAATCTTGACGTGAGAACACTTTAGAAGAACAATATGCTATAAAATTCTGTTTTCAACTTGGAAAAAAATGCCACAGAAACATATGGAATGCTTCAGACTGCTTTTCAACAATCTTGCATGAATCGAACATCAGTTTTTGGGTGGCATAAGAGAGTCTGTGAGGGATGGTGAGGGTATGGGAGGAGTACGGAAGTCAATAAACCAGAGTTGATTGGCCACAGGGTTAGGGTTAGGATTACTATGTTGAGGTTTTAAGGAAGTTCAGCAAGATATTCCGCCAGAAGAGGCCAGCACTCTTCAAATCGGGTCAGTGGTATTTCCACAAGGACAATGCAACAGTCCACAACTCCATCCTTGCCACAGACTATTTGACCAAGATGGGCATCAAGACAGTTCCTCCGCCTCCCTATAGTCCAGACGTTGCTCCCTGTGACTTTTGGTTATTCCCTAAGCTCAGAGGCTGTCGTTATGAGACAATTGAGGAGATGAAAGAAGCTGTGACGAAGGTCATTGACACGCTCAAATAAGAGGACTTTCATGGGGCCTTCCAGAAGTTGTTGGAACGGTACAACAAGTGCATTGCAGCCGGAGGAGATTACTCCGAAGGGGACTTGAGTTTCATGTGTGTACTATCAATAAAAGTGGCCATACGAAAAGAGTCTGGAAACTTATTTAATGATCCTCTTACTTGAGGTTCATGAATATACTTACTCTGCAGTTCACTGAAGGCACATTACTTGAAGGTTCGGTGTAGTTCCCAAGGTATCACTTAAAAACTAAGAATTTCGCGAGCTGCTTGAATATTCTCTGAAGTTCCCAGATTAGTTGACACCCCTTGCAGATTCTCTAAAAAATTCTGCAAGTGTCTTGAACGTTCCCTGAAGTTTCAGGAAGCTTCTGTGAAGTAATCTGAAGATTGCCTGAGATTTTATGAATCTCCCAGAAGATTGATGAAGATTTAATGAAGTTTTCTTAAGATTCAATGAAGTTGCTTGAAGAATTGCCGAAGTTGCTGGAAGATTCAATGAATTGTCACAGAAAATTCTAAAAAGATTCTACAAGTCCCTTGAATATTCCTTCAAGTTTCCTGAAGATTCTGAAAAATTACCCGAAGATACCCTTAAGTTGCTAAAAGATTCTCGAAAGTTCCCGGTACAATGTGCAAGTTCTGTAATATTCCCTGAATAAAGTAAAGGTCTTTGAATATGCCAATCTTAAAGATTCTGAAAAGTTTCCAAAAGATTCCTTAAAATTGTCTGAAGATTATTTGAAGTTCTTTGAATATTCCCTGTAGACTCACTGAAGATTTTATGGAGATTAAGCGAGTTCCTAAGAAATGGTTTGATTTGTTGGGTTTTATGGCATATTAACCTTTGTAAGTCATTTAACGTCAAATCCATTTTTATGCGAATAACCAGTTCCATTTCAAACAATTCAATTTAGCATGAGTACACAGTTTAATTGTCAAAAACATTTCTATTTAAAACTATTCAAGCAGTTATATGTAACAATTCAGTTTAGAGGAAGTACAGTTTCAATGTCAGACAGTTCTATTTCAAATAATTCAGTTTAGTATAAGCACGCCGTTTAAATGTAAGTACAGTTTGATGGTGAAAAACATTTCTTTTTCGAGCTATTCAGTTCTAATTCAGCTAATTCAATTTAGTATAAGTACAGATTTTGTTTACACATAGTTACATGTCAAAACAGTTCCATGTCAAACAAATCAGTTTAGTGTAAATAAAGTTTCAATGTCAAAAAACAGTTCTATTTGAAATAATTCAGTTAAGCAAAAGCACACAGTTTAAATGTAAGTACTGTTTAATTGTCAAAAACATTTCTTTTTAAAGCTATTCAGTTTAATCAAACAATTCAGTTTCGCATAAGTATGTCGTTAGTTCTATTTAACCCATAGATAGGGCCCTATCAGGTGCTACTACGCCAGGCCAGAGTGAACCTGGGAGCAATGGTAATGAAGGGGTGCTGTCTATTCCCCAAAGCCCCAGCATAACTGGAACCTCACCATCAGTTTTTTTAGTGTCATATCCAGGACACTCGTTGCAGAGGTGCAGTCGGTGTATTCTACAGCCCCAGCCGACTGGGCAATCCACTGTAGCTTCGTCAATGATGACAATGGCTTCAGTGACCTATCGCTTTAGAACAGTGATGTTCCCTATCTTTGTTCGATACACGATATTTTTAAAACAATTCCCTCGAAATAAGTCAAGGTGAGTGATAACAGGTAAAAGAGTCTGCGAGTCCAATCTTGTTTCAATGAACCATGACACACATTGTACCTTTTCTTGTGGAATTGCCATTTTTAGGGGTTCATCTAAAAGTCCTCGTGGTGCAATGGTTAAAGCGATGGACTGCGGAATCGTAGTACGCGAGTTCGTACTCCAGTCGCGCTATTACGTTCACTTTCGGGCAAATACCCTTGGGAAAGGTATGAACCCCCTTATTCTCCCTCCAGCTATGGGTAAATAGTAGGACGGACTAGGTTCTTCAGCCTTGGTGAGGCAACTAGTCTAGGAGAAGGAAAACTCTGAATTCAAACCTGTTAAACTCCGCTTAAAAAAATTGACCTTGTGTCATATCCTGCCCGAGCGGAGGGGTTGGTAAATAGTATCTAAAAGTACGTCTTTCATCGACAGGATACCTGAAATACAACTGCCCTGCACTCACACAGGATGTAATGTGAAACACCTGTCAGGAGCAATGGATGATAGGGACGTATGGAGAGAGAGAGAGAGAGAGAGAGAGAGAGAGAGAGTCAGCCAATGAAATCCAAGCAATAGGATGACATGATATATATATATATATATATATATATATATATATATATATATATATATATATTTGTATGGTGATCGAATGAGCAATACATCTCTGATTTTTTTCAAAATATATGGTATTTTCCTCAATTGTGCAACAAAGCCAAGGTTAGGTCAGGTCTCAGAATTTTTGTACCTCAAGAGAGACGGTTGCTATATTCAACCGTTCGTAACATTTATATCAATATACTTAAAGAAGTTGACCTTGTTGTTGATGATGCTTTTAAGCAGTAAATAAACTAATAACAAATACGACACAAAACATTTTTTCTTTAATAGCTGAATATTCTTGCTTCATAAAATATATATTCAACAACCTCGATTGAATTATTCAAATCAATGATATAATTTTTTTTCGAGGTCACGCAGAGGAAAATATAATGGAATAACTGAATGTTGAGGGAAAAAATGTGGGATTCATTGACAAAAAATTAGAAATAATACTTCGTTGCCCATTGAACTACTACGAAAATATTGATTCTTTTTTCAGTCATGAATCTAACGAATTTAAAGCAATATTCTTTATCAAAGTGGTTCCAACTTTCCCAAGCAGCAGTTACTAAATCTTTGGGTAGATGGAACCTTCTAACTGACCATCTTTAAAAAATTTCCACCATGAATTTTCAACTGGATTTTGATCCGGAATGTTTGCAAGCCACATCGCTGAGTTTATTTACGGCTAAATAAAACAAATAAAATAAGGTAAACATCCCCTAAGTGTTAAAATTCCATAAATTTTACCAAAGGTGTTACCTTTGGAGTTCTATATTTTGTAGAAACTTAATGTAGAATTAAAATGTCTACACCACGCGCTAACGTCATAGATACCATTCTGAGATATCTTTCTTTTTTTTCTTTCTTTTTTCCTCGTTTTTCTTTTTTTTCTGTGAGCGGATGAATGCTTCTCGGATGATAGGTGTAAAAAAATCTGAATTATCTGAATAAGATCTTCATAGTTCTTGAACGCCTTGTTTGATCAACAGTCAAACTTTAAAAATGATTTCCCAGGTTGAATCATTTCAATGCCCAGATAAACAAGGGACACATGAGTGTTGTATACTCACATAATAATTATGCATATATGCACAGATACATGCAGAATACATATTGACGCAATTATAAAGACGAGCGAAGACTTCTTTAAAAAAATATACCTCTCACTTTATTTGTAATGTTTGTGTATGTGAAGGAGTTGGAGATCAAACAAAGACTACAACATATCAACCTCCCCAGTCACTCCGGACAGAGCTGTGTGTCGTTCTCGTTCTCCTGGACTGCTTAACCGGAGGCCAGGGGCCCTCTCGCTGGGTGCTGTTCTCTCTACCGCATCTTGTCTCTAACTCATCTGATCTCCAACTTCTGGTCTCCAAACTAACTGACTTCCTGTCTTCACCGAGTTATATAATAGTTCAATCGCCCAGTCAATATCTTTGGAATATGTTTGATCGTCATCAAGCAGAAATAACAGTCATGCAGTTCACAGGTCACTCTCTTCCGGTGCATCAGTCTATGACTGTACCATGGGATTTTACCTTGTCCCATATTGTCAGCCAAGCCCGCCTACGTGATTTCTTCCCATAACTACCATCGGAATGTGTCACTTCTTTCCGGTGCATCACTTTGGAATGGCATGTTTGGCCGGGTCGAAGGTCAATATACAACATGAGGAAGGCCGGAAGATACAGCGGCCGAAACATCGTGTTTTAACTGACAACAATAAAGATGAGGACAACAGTCCGGAAAACCACAACCAAAATAATGAACAGATTAATATATATATATATATGGAATTTCGTTTTATTCTACAATATATATATATATATATATATTAGAATAAAACAAAATGAGTTGACATAGTTTAGATTAATATGACTTTATCCGCAAGATTTATTAATTACACCAATTGATTTATTAATTACCATACACAAATTGATCATGGGGCTGTAGAATACACTGACTGTATCTTTGCCATCACTCCCAGGTCCACTCTGGCTCGGAGTGGTAGCACCTGGTAGAGTCCTGTTTATGAGTCAAATATATCTGTTTGATATTTAAACTGTGAGTAAACAAATGACTTTTGCTAAATTGTCGAAATAGAACTGTTTGACCATTTAACTGTGTAAACAAATGACTGATATCTAATTGAATTGCTAGTGATTCATAGCAATAATTGGAACCATTTAACTTCGTTGATTTATGCTAAGCTAAATAGATAGAAATAGAACTGTTTAATCATTAAATGTGAGTATCTACAAAAATTTGTTTACAAATCATATATTTAGTCGATATGTAACATTGTATGAAAAGTTGTATAAATCGAACACTGGACTCAGATTTTGATGTTCTGTCTTGAAGAAGTGTTCAATAGCCGTGATGCAACCATACGTATACATGTATATACGTATATACGCATATATATATATATATATATATATATATATATTCGAATGAGCAATTTACTTACAGTCTCTTAAGTGTTTCTCTTTTCTTTTCTTTTTTCTCTTCTGTTTTTCGTTGTTGGTCTGTTCCTGTTTTCTTCTTCTCTCCCACTCTGTTGCATTTTTTCCTTTGTTCTTTTCGTGTATCGTTCGTCTTCGAAAGTTGCACTCTGTCTCCGATTATTGCGCCTCTGGTGGTGTAATGGTTAGCAAGCTGGACTAGCAAACCTACACGAGTGAGTTCGAGTCTCATTGGGTGCCCCTTTCAAATGGCCTTATGCCACATTTAAGCAAAAAAAAAGCTTAGTAAATTACCACTCTGTCTCCGATTCTCTCTTCGGCCGTTTCTTCAATCGTCTATTCAGGCTCGAAACCATGCCATGGTGGGCATGCCTGGCCTTAGGCACCAAATATGAATATGTTGTATAGCCGTGATACAACTATATGTATACATATATATGCGGAAACATAATCAACAATAATGACGAACGAACACACTTCTTCAGAAAAATATACCTCTCATACTTTATTCTTGAGAGGGTTGCAAAAGGGTTGCGAAAGGGTTGTGTGAGAGAGGTGAGTTGGAGACGGAACAGATTGCAACATATTGACCCCAAGTTCCTCTGGCCATAGCAGCACTTCTCCTCTTTCTGCTGGGCTGCTCAACCGGGGTCCTAAGGGCCGCAAGCCCTCTGTCTGGAGCTGGTTCTCACTGCCTCGAACTGCAACTTGAACTCCAACCAACTGACTCCAACTAACTCAAGCCGTCTGTGGCACCCGGTTATATAATTGTTTGACGACCACCTACTTCTTGTGGACGTCGCAATTGCACCGAATTCAACCCGTTCACAGGTTAAGGTGATACCCTGATATCTTCGACCGGATGCACCTGTTTCTTGATTGACGGCTGGGTCGAGGGTCAATATGTTACAGAAGTTCTTGAACATGAAATAAAGCCTGAACAAAGTATCATACATCTAAATCTGATTTAAGTGTTTTATCTATCCAATATTCCACATATTTCTATCATACTCTCAGATTCACTACAAATCAATCTTTTCAACATATGTAACATCATATATATATATATATATATATATTGTTTACATTTCACACTTAAACAAGTCCTGGAGACAGCACCCCACAAAACAGCAACTGTATGACCACCTACCACTCGTCACGAAAACCATCAAAGTCAGACGAACCAGACATGCGGGACACTGATAGAGAAGTAGGGACAAGCTCATAAGTGATGTACTCCTGTGGACCCCTTTACTGGGACCAGCAAAGGCAGGACGTCCAGCTCGAACATACATACAGCAGCTCTTTGCCGATACTGGATGTAGCCTGGAAGACCTGCCAGGGGCAATGGACAATAGGGAGGGGTGGCGAGAGAGGGTCAGAAATATCCGTGCTGATGGCGCGACATGATGATGATGATGATGACATTTCACAAATCGCTAATTTTCTTTGGATTAATTATTCTCACTCCAGATCATATATCTAATATATGTAAATACAGGATTTGGCATTAGATAACCCCCAATGTTTGATATGTCATAAAATAAAACCAAAACAAACAAATGTTTGAACATCAATTATACTATATCGTTATAAGTTGCAATTATAGTGATATCTTTAAATCTTTTTACTTCCTGGCTTAAATAATTATTAACAATTCGATCAATAACACCTTGCAAGCGAACTTAACAGGTGCTATCATGCTTGGTCAGAATGGACCTGAGAGTAATGGCAACGTAGCCATGACTCCATACTTTACAGAGGTCCACAACTGGAGCCTCACCAGTGAAAACACTTTAGAATCATTGCCAAGATATTTTTGGAGGGTGTCTCTTACCTACCTGCAACGGATACAGTCGATTTATTCTCTGCCTCGCCAACAGGGAGTGGTCAAGGAGTATATACACTATTTTAATATGGGGTCTGAGTAATGTTGGCACACTCCTTATTTTAGAACCTCTACACTTATTAATAATCCAGGTATCTTATCTGTCTGTTTAATCTTGGGTGCATTGAAACACATCTACAATTTGCTGCAGTTTTCTATTCCGTCGGTGTAGTAGAAAAATATTCATGTAAGGTTTGGTTTGGTTTGGTTTGGTTGTTTAAAGGCATATCAACCTTCGTGGTTTATTTAGGCCAAAACTATCCTTGTAGAAGGACAATAGTGATACTATTTAATTCACAGTTGGAGGAATAAGGAGGTTCATACCTTTCCCAAGGGTATTAGTCCGAATGTGAACGTAATAGCGTGACTGGAGTTCGAACTCACTTACTTCAAGGCTACTACACCTCAGTGACAACCCCCTATTTATGTAAGAATAGATTTTTTTTTGCAACAAGCTGAAAAAAGACTATGAATTAATCCGTTATATCTCTTCGTGGTTCCATTTTTTTTTTTTTTTTTTGAATATCACAGTGCCAATCAAGTGATAGTTTTTCGAAAAAGAACGTTGATTGAATGATTGAACGGGTCTTTGATCTTTCTTTGTATATATTCTCATTTCCCCTGGGTTTTTTTTAATCTTTTTTTTATTTTTATTTTTTTTTTTGTAATTTATTAAACATCCATCGTTGTTTTATCAAGACTTGTTCCACCATTTTAAAGTCCTGATGAAGGTTCATTTAAACCGAAATGTCTTAACGTCAACTTTCCTTCATAATAAATTCATCACTTTTGGATTATTTTGTTTTTCAATTTTCTTCATATATATATATATATATATATATATATATATATATATCAATGAATAGAGGCAGAGTATATTTTTACAGTTCAAAGAATAAAGACAAAAGAGACCGAGATGGATTCTTGAATTTGCACATGAGACATTCCACAAGGCCACCTCATGGACACGCCCACTCTTTAAAGGAGACAATGAATTATTTTCTTTCTAGAGTACCACCAGCCAGAAACTATTTCTACGTTGACCAATTGTTAAACATCCAAGTTGGTGCTCATATTGTCAGTGATGTAATCTAGGGATCTCTTTACAAGACTAAAGGGATCTGTCTACTCTGATATTTACCAATATCTGCTAAAAGCATGGATTCATGCCTTTCCTTGCCGGAATTCGAACACGATTCACCGACTTCATTTTTCTGACCGTTAACTGTTTGGCCATTATAAAAATTGAAGCTGATGTTAAAAAGAAATCGTGCGGCTAAAGCGACGATGTATTAACTAGTCAGCAAAATAATCACTTGCCCAAGGCGTCAAAAAGGAGGCAGGTCAAACCTGAGTGGTTATCTTAAAAGACCCCCAACCGCCATCAACTAACAAGCCTGTCTTAAAACATTCATTGACATACTTCAACTAGTTGTCACCGGCAGTTGGGTTTATAGACGCCGTTTACTGACGCAGTCATCAGAAAATACGAGATCTGTTTTGAAAAGTGATGGGAATGATTGAGAAAAAAACAACAACAAACAAACAAACAAAAGTTATTATCAACATAATTAAAAATCAACTTTGCCTCCTTTAAAATAGTCCCCCTGGGGAATCTCACTCGTTGACAAGGACATTTTTCTGGAAATAATGCTTAAAGTCTTTAACTTTGTCAGTGCCTGTTGAATGTTCTCAACTGTTGAGAAATGGTTTCGTTTCGTTTCGTTTCAATCATTGGAGATTATTTAAAGCTAAATCCTCTTTATACATATATGTTAAATACGTGTATATGATTTGGTTTGGTTGGGTTTTATGGCATATCAATCATTTTAGATTATTTAAAGCCAAATCCTCTTTATATATATATATATATGTTGAATTTATATGATTTGGTTTGGTTGGCTTTTATGGCATATCAATCATTGTAGATTATTTAAAGTCAAATCCTCTACATACATATATATTAAACATATAGTATTTGGTTGGGTTGGCTTTTATGGCATATCAACCATTGTAGGTTATTAAGTGCCGAAACCTCTTTATACATTGATATTAAATATATACGAGGATCATTAAATAAGTTTCCAGACTTTTTTCGTATGGGCAATTTTATTGATAGTACACACATGAAACTCTTATCCCCTTCGGAGTAATCTCTGCAAGGCACTTGTTGTACCGTTCCAACAACTCCTGGTAGGCCCCATGGAAGTCCTCTTGTGTCA
>OY757933.1:73340186-73415186 GCA_963585895.1 Sepioteuthis lessoniana
TAACAATCTGATGGTGAGGCTCTAGTAATGCTGGAGCTTTGGGCAATACAGAGTACTCCTTCATTGCCATCGCTCCCAGGTCCACTCGGGCACGGAATGGTAACGCGTAATAGGGTCCTATCTATGGGTCAGATCGAAGTAAACAGTGTACTTACGCTAAGCTGAATTGTTTGAAATAGTACTGTTTATTTGTATAAAAGTGGATTCGGCATTGAATAACCTACAAAGGTTGATATGCCATAAAACCAAACCAAACCTAAACTCTTCATCATGTTTATACTTGGGGGATTCTTAATATTAAAATGGACTGGTCAGTATTTTCTTTTTGCCGAAATTGTAAATCTGTCAGGTGAATGGTAATATTCTCGCATTATGCAAAGCTCTTCGAAAGAATTGAGCACTCTTGTAGCCGATGGGGTATAAAAATGTAAACAAACGGACGCTGCTGCTGTTGCTACATGAATACCTTTAAAATTCCCTTTGCCAACGTGTTCCACTTGTTGGCCGAGCGGTCTGGGACTTAGTCTAACGTAAAGTTGGATGGGTTTCTATCCCGGCTTCGATCGTCCTACGTGTCTAGCCACACTGAAGAGTTCTGATAGAACGAAGCAGTCTGTCTGTGGATGACAACATATATATATGTATATATATATACATTCTTTCACGTTGTAAATTGACCTTTTTTATTTCTTAAGATTGCTAATATCAGACAAATAACATAAAAAATGACTTTCAAAATGTCAGTCTTTAGTGGGACACCGTGTCGAGACAGAGTTATATGTCCATCGGATCCTTAGAAACATCATATTCCCTTCTACATGTGAACAAATCAGGGCTGATCGGACACCAATTCTCCCTCCTGCAACTGATATTTGCAATCTTAGCCCCCATTTTATGAACGGCCACTCAAACATATTAGATTAAAGATGCCCAACAAAATGAAAAAAATTATGAGGGGGAAAAACAAAATTTGGAGAAGAATTTATAACATCTTGCATAATTACGAAATTTATCAAATATGAATGAAGAAAAATCACGCTAATAAATAGATAGATCCGGTGGAGATAGATAGATAGATAGATTGAGACAGAATGCACGCGGAACCACCATTCCCGTGTGATTATGTAACATCAAGAAATGGTAACTGCAAGCGTGTAATGATATCAACGGCCGAAAGTAAACGCGTTTTTCAAAATCACGATCTGCACTAAAAATGAAGAGGAACGTACAATGTAATCTCTGCTTTTAGTTGATCTGGTGTATATATATATATATATATATATATATATATATATATATATATATATATATATATAATTCTTTTAAATACCCTGTCTGGTGGCAAAAGCTGTTTGGTAGCGCCAGGAGTAACTGTACCGCCTTGAGCTACCGAAGCTGTGTTATCACCCCTGGTTGGCGGCTGATGAGGGCAGGGTATCGCACGTGCTTTCACGATGAAAAGAAAATTGAACAGAATGAGATAGATAGATAGATAGATAGATAGATAGATAGATAGATAGATAGATTAAGGCAGAACATACTGAGATAGACAGATTTGGATCAAGGCTGGTCAAAAGATGTCCAAGGCTTTTTGTTTATTTCGTGACAATTGTGTCGTTATCATGAATATCTAAATAAGAATGATGACATCAACAACACGACAACATTTACTTTCTTGACAGTTACCAACGATGGTCAGAATTGTTCAAACTCCATCTAAATAAAAGTGATGCACACTCAATGTAATCCATATTAACCAACCCCTCCGCTCGGGCAGGATATGACACAGGGTCTATATTTTTAAGCGGAGTATAACAGGTTTGAATTCAGAGTTTTCCTTCTCCTAGACTAGCTGCCTCACCAAGGCTGAAGAACTTAGTCTGCCCTACTATTTACACATAGATGGAGGGAGAATAATTGAATTCATACATTTCCCAAGGGTATTAGTGGTATGTGAAATGCAATCAGCCTCGGCCAGAATTTGAACTTATATCACCGTATCCATTTCCTACGACGATAACCATTACACCACGGGCACCTCCTTACACCATGGGCACCTCCACCTTACACCACGGGCACACTCAGTGTAATCGTTATTCTCTCTTTGGAAATGCAATCTCGGATGAGGCTATTTGCGTTTCATTCATATATATATATATATATTCATTCATATATATATATATATATATATATATATCTATTCATTCATATATATATATATATATATATATATATATTCATTCATATATATATATATAATATATATATATATTCATTCATATATATATATATATATATATATATATTCATTCATATATATATATATATTCATTCATATATATATATATATTCATTAATATATATATATATTCATATATATATATTCATTCATATATATATATATATTCATTCATATATATATATATATTTTTTTTTATTCATATATATATATATATATATTCATATATATATATATATATATATTCATTCATATATATATATATATATATATATATATATATATATATATATATTCATTCTGTGTGGTCTGAAACCTTAATCTATCGTAAAGTTAGACGGGTTTCGATCCCGGCTTCGAGCGTCCTGCGGGTCTAGCCACACTGAAGAGTTCTGATAGAACGAAACAGTCTGTCTGTGGATGACAATATATACGCTCCCCCATGGGGGTTGAGCACTCTGGCGAAGGAATTGTCGGCCGCCCCTAGCGTAATGCAAAGCTCTTCGTAAGAATTGAGCACTCTGGTAGCCGATAGGGTATTAAAAAAATGTAAACAAAGGCTGCTGCTGCTGTTGCTAAAAATAAAATACCTTAAAATTCCCTTAGCCAACGGAGTCCGCTTGTAGCTGTGTGGTCTGAAACCTTAATCTATCGTAAAGTTAGACGGGTTTCGATCCCGGCTTCGAGCGTCCTGCGGGTCTAGCCACACTGAAGAGTTCTGATAGAACGAAACAGTCTGTCTGTGGATGACAATATATTCATTCATATATATATATATATATATATATTCATTCATATATATGTATTCATTCATATATATATATATATATATATATTCATTCATATATATATATATATATATTCATTCATATATATATATATATATTCATTCATATATATATTTGGGATGGGTGTATGTTCTTTTATGCCCTTGAAAAAAACATCTATTCTTCCCAAACTATGGTTGATTTGTTGGACGGATAGGGTTCTTGAGCTATTTTTAGGTAACCAGTTTAGGAGAAGGAAAATTCTATATTCAAGCCTGCTTAAACTTGATAAAAATTGACCTTGTGTCGTGGAGAAGTTTGCTGAATGTTGTTGCTGAAAAGTGTTCTTGCATCTAAAAATGTTTAGTTTTGACGCTGTAGCAGATTTTCTGATATATGTTTGAGTAAGTATGTGTGTGTATGTGCATGTGTGTGTGTGTGTGTGTGTGTGTGTGTGTGTGTGCACTCACCTGAAAACATCCCAATGCGGTGACCGTGACCCGTGCGTATCTTGCCGAAAATTATTCCGAGACAAAATTTTAGGGAGCTGAATTAAAACAATGTTGCCTCTTCGATTATTTTTATCCTAGTTTCAATAACACAGAAGAAACGCTTGTCGGTTTTCACTTCTTGTTATTTTATTAGTCCATGAAATGCTGACATGAGATCCCAATCGGCTGGGGCTATACATACGCCGACTACATTTCTACAGAGGGGTTGGAATCCCTCCCAATTAGTTTCTTGTGTAAAAAGCGATGCAGTTTGAACGTCTGGCAAGAATCAGTCATTCGATAGTCGTTTCTCTTATCAAACGACGCTATTCTAATAGATGGGTAGCAATTTTGATAGAATTCTGAATGAACTATTTGATTCTGGAGGTTTATCTATGAAGTTCTTCCGCCAATAATCAGGTGAGCTGGACCATTGATCTGCTTTTCGATTTTTCTGCCTTATATTCACAATGCTGCATCCCACTTCTACAACTGAACCATAATGGAGTTTGATTGTCGTTGAGTAATACATTTGTAGACTTTTGATTTTGTGAGTATTTCATTTTAAACAAAGGGGGCAATTTCTAGAAAAAAAAAAAACTTAGGCAAATGCTTACATATTAATAAAAGTTGCGGATCTTTTTTGTACAGCCTTTTAGTTCACTTCTTATACATGAGCAACAAAAATAAGGAAATGTCCTCGTGGGGTAATCGCTAAAGTGCTAGATTGCAGCCTCGGAGTCACCACTTCTACAAGGAGGGCTTCGGCAATAAATAACCCACGAAGGTTGATACGTCATTAAGCAAAGAAACCAAACTAAGCAAAACAAAAAAAAACTGAGTAAAGAAAGGAATAAACACTCCTTGTCCATCGTATTCAATAACACATTGCTAAAATCTGTGTTTGTTATTTATCATATTTAACTTCCAAATAACTACATTACCACTCTTACGTGTATGAGTAATATATATATATATATATATATATATATATATATATATATATAATTGTCACATTTGCGAGAAACTGATAGTTACTACGCGCCTGTGACTCTGTGTCTACGCTATCCTAACTTTATATATTTATATATATATATACACATATATATATGAGAACATTTTGTATCGTGTATTGACGTTTGAGGTTTATATGAATTATTTTGCATCCGTTTTTAAGTCTTTTTTTAATTAAATTTCAATTCTGAAAAAGCTATCCTTATAGCGAAGCATATCAATTTAATTTTCCCGAAATTCTTCCTTTTATTCAAAACCTTACCTCTATGCGTGTGCGTATATATATATATATATATATATGTCACAGCAGTTTAGGGTTGTCACTAGCTCATTTGATGGGTTAGTTGGAGACTACATATATATATATATATATATATATATATATATTTGAATTCAGCATGAATGAAACTGCTGCCACCCAGAAAGCTCAGAATTAGTTTTTCTATTTTTGTAAATAGTGGTAGTGTGCGACCATAGTAAACGTGTTTAGCTATGCTCTTCTTTCTGGGTGAGGCTTGGGACTTTTTGAACGACCCTTATATATATATATATATATATAGGAAGGGGAAGGGAAAGGGAGTATGTTCCTACATACATATATATATATATCATCATTATCATCATCACGTCGCGCAATCGGCACAAATATCCCTGACCCTCTCTCGTCACCCGTCCCTATCGTCCATTGCTTCCAGCAGGTCTTTAGGGCTACATCCTGTATCGGCACAGAGCTGCTGTATGTAGCTGGTCGTCCTGCTTTTGCTCATCCATGTGAAGGGTTCCACAGGAGTACATCCCTTATGAGCTCGTCCCTACTTCTCCAGCAGTGTCCCGCATGTCTGGTTATATATATATATATATATATATATAGAGAGAGAGAGAGAGAGAGAGGGAGGGAAAGAGAGTACCTGTTTTTAATGTCTTTTTTCTTCCAAGAATGTCACATTAATGTAGAAACAGTCAATGAGACGTTTATTAGGATGAATTGACAATAAATATAAATAAACGTTGGTTCATTTATCTATGATACATTTCTCTTATACTTTTAAAATGATATTTGACTCACTCACATTAATCAAGTTAATAAAAAGTTTCAATTGCTTATAAATGAAAGCACTAAAATTGATAATTATTCATATAAAAAAGGTGGGCATTAAAATACCGAAATATTATATAATATTATTAATACTAAAATTGGATTAATGCAAAATTATTATTACTTAAAAGCATTAATCTTATGAAACTATTGATATTCATAATTACAAATATTATAAAACTTGAACCTTGAAATAATCTAATATCTTTATAACATTACTGTACCATAGGCCGAATGAGTAGAGTGTTCGCCAATGATCCGGAAGACTTGCGTTCAATCCCAGGTCGAGTCATACCAAAGACTCAAAAAAATGTTACTTGATGCTGCCTTGCTTAGAACTCAGCGTAATAAGGTAAGGATCAAGGGTAAAGTGGAGCAATCCAGGAAATGGATTAATGTCCTCCCCTTTATCTCGGTGTAGTAGCTATTGAAAAGGGAGCCTTCGGGTCACCCTCGATTAAGGTTGACAAATTTACGTTACTTATTATTGATATAAAAACAATGACAATTCAAAAACATTGATATCAATAATTATCAATATTATATAACAAGAACATTAAGATACTGTAACGTTTTTGTAAAAGTTACAATATCATTAAAATAGAATTGTTAATATTATTTAATCCTTTAATTATTTAAACGTTAATTATTTAATCCTTAAATTATTTAAACGTTAATTATTTAATCCTTTAATTATTAATACTTTAAAGACTAGATAAATTTAAATATTATAAACATTGAAATATTGATTAAAAAAATTATTGATATTATAAAAACATTAATCACATAAAATTATTAAAATTAATTATTATTTACTCATGAGAGTTTTTCACATCAGTTTTAGCTGATGGTCTTTCATTGGAGTTTGAGTGACAGCAAGACTCCTCAAGTCTCCAGGACTCTTCTCAGTATTCTGGCCGTTCTCACTAATGTAGTAGTTTGGATGGTCTTCACTCGTCCGCCAATTTCCAACTCCTCCAGTCCCTTTAATAATCCTTTAGTTACTGTTCCAAACCCACCAATTACAATTTGTATAATTGTCACCTGCTTGTTAAATAGTTTTTTTCAATTCCCTAGCAAGGTCGAGGTACTTATCCTTCTTTTCACATTCTTTCAGTTTTATTCTGTGGTCAGCAGGGGCATCAAAGTCGAGAATTTTGCAAGTTCTTTTTTTTTTTTTTTGTTGATTATTATTAGGTCTGGTCTTCTGGCCGAGATGAGGTAATCCGTGTGTATGTCCCATAGGAGTTTATGTGTGTTATTTTCTAGGATAGGTGCTGAGTTGTGCATATACCATTTGCTCGCACAGTCAAATTTAAATTTCTTGCACATCTCCCAGTGGATCACCTTGCCGATCCAATCGTGTCTATTATTATTATTATTATTATTATTATTATCATTATTATTATTATTATTATTATTATATACTCTTTAGGTTTTTTTCTCTGGAGTTTGAGTGACAGCAAGTCTTTATTATTATTATTATTATTATTATTATTATTATTATTATTATTATTATTCATTTATCTATTTATTTATTTATATCATGAAACAGGGACATTAAAATACTATAATATTGTTGTAATAATATTAATATTAAAGTATCATTGATGCAAAATTATTATTATCATAGAAATATTAATCTCCTAAAATGATTTATATTATCAAAACATTATTATTCTTAATGTGAAAACATTATTAACATTAAAATATTGTAACATCAATAACACTAATATATTATTAATAAGAAAAATATCAATACTTTAAGAAAATCTTCATTCTTTTAAAAAAGCTAATATTACTAAAATTAAGAAAATATTATTAGCATTGAAATGATATAACAATATGAACCTTAAAAGATTATCACTATCAAGATATTGATATTATAGAAAACAACATGGATATCATAAAAAGATAATATCAAATCAATATTATATAAATATTATTAACTTTATAGTACTCAAATATTTCATAACATTATTAATATTAAAATATTATAGGCATGAAATACTAGTATTATAAAAACATTAATAATATGAAAATGAATATTAATTATTGTTATTAATATTATTACAACATTATTAACTTTGAAATATTCTTTAGATTAACGTATTGATATTATAAAAAAAAGCATTAATATTAAAAAAAAAAAACATTATATATTACTCAAATTTTTCAGTTATTTTTATCTACAATAATATAAGATAAAATTGATAGACCAGCAGTTGTACGGCCACTCGTATCCCATCTCACAAACCATCCGTGTAAGACGAACATGGCATGATGGGCACTGCTAGAAGGCAGTGACGAACTCATAAGCGACGTTCTTCTATAGACTCCGGCACGTGGACACACCAGTGTTGGCTGAACAACAAAAACTTACATTTATGAATTCTGTGTGGACACCGTGTGTCGTCTAGAGGACTTTCTAAGAGCAATTACCAATAGGAAAAGACGGCATGATGAACTCTAGAGAATCCGTGCTATCAGTACGATGATGATGATGATGATAACTTTTTCAGCTCTTTTTTTCATTATAAATTTTTTTTTTTTTTTTTTGGTTTTTGCCTTTGATTTTTTTTTTTTTTTTTTTTTTTTTCAAGAAAACAGGAGAATATCTGCTAAATAAATTAAGTCTTTCCTTTTTCTAAACAAAACTTTTGTCTTATTTTCACTTTTATTTCCTTTTCTAAAATAAAATTTGCCGGAAATTTAAGACAAAAATATTTTATATTTATGTCTAACGCACATTATTTTATCTAACGGAACAGCAGATAATAAAGTGCTGATGTTTAGAAGTCTAGAGAATGTCTAGACGGGTCAGTACCTTTTTTCTTTTAGATTATGAAGCCAATACTTTTTTAAAAAGTTTTGGTGGAGCACAGAAATGCGCAAGTACAACATCCTTCCAACTTATATCCACCACCGTGTGACTTCTTGTTTCCTAAATTGAAACTTCAAATCTAAGGTAAAGTTTGAAGGTATGAAGGACATTAACGTATTGACATTATGAAAAATCTCGCAGCTTATTTATAGAAATTAAGGAATTTTAGAGGTGCATCGACTAATGGGAAACTCATTGGAATGACTGTATTGAATGCCAGGGAGACTATTTTGAAGAAAATTAAAATTTCATTCATTGTTCATTTCTGTCTAGGCAAATAGAACCAGTCTTGATGGCACTCACTTTGTATAAGTAACGGAAAACCAAAGAAAGAAAGAAAGAAAGAAAGACGAAGAAAAAAACTATTGGACAGGCTTAGAAAGAAAGAAACAAACAAACAAACAAAGACGAAGAAAAAAATAATTGGACAGGCTTAGAAAGAAAGAAAGAAAGAAAGAAAGAAATGAACGGGTCGAGATAGATAGATATATAGATAGATAGATAGATGTGTGACGAAATATCCCGATAGGCACCTGGGCATGTGTTGTATGAAAATCTGTGATCATCCGAAAATTATCATTTGTGTAAGAAAATTCCTGAGAGAAGCGACTCATGTGACCAGCGCTGATATTTCGAGGAAGCAAATTTTCAGCGTAAATACCGGAAGGGCTGGCATCCCGCCAAACACAACTGGACGGGCGCCATTTTCGATGGCATCTTTTTTTATTATTTCGTCAACTATTATATTTCTTTTATTGATAATCTTTTTATTCTGTTTTTGTTTTTTGTTCTGTTTCTTTCTTTTTTTTTTCTTTTTTTTTTTTTTTTATTCCTGTAATGTTCTGGCTTCTTCGAAATGGAACCGTTTCCATGTGAACGAAGACATTTGAATTTTTGTGGACACACCACAAAAAATGTCCTGGCAGTTGAAAGGCGAAGAAGAAAAAAAACACCATCTTATGATTAAAGAATACTACTTCCCCAGAGCTACTGACATGTTTAAGGACAAATAAACAAGATAGATAGATAGATAGATAGATAGGGCTAAGAAAAACACGGGTAGATGATAATTTATTTCAGCCAGGCCCAAGGCCATAAAAGTTGCGGGTCGGTTGAGATTAAACTTATTACACTAGAAATTACACGTGAGACTAACACGATTACTTTTTTACTTCAAAACGTAAATTAGTCTGAAACAAGGTCACAATAACTTAGCACTTGACAATGTTTTAATTTACTGAACTGTCAATGAGATTATTCAGCAGCTCACAAAACCAGTTTTCTTATGCTTATATATATATATATATATATATATATATATATATATATATATATATATATATCATCGAGCAGATAGCACGGAGTCGTTTGACTCTCTCTCTCTCTCTCTCTCTCTCTCTCTCTCTCTCTCTCTCTCTATCCGTGTTTATCGTTTATTGTTCCTCAAAGCTCCTCAAGACTGTATCCGGTGCCCGAACAATGCTGATGTGTATAAATCTTTGTTGGTCGGTTTAACTAGTGTCCACACGTAGAAATGCATTGTAGAACGTCGTTTATGAATTCACCCTGACTTCTCAACCAGTGCAGCTTTCGGAGAAATCGATCCACAACTTCACAGACTCTGACTATATATATATATACGTGGTGCCTTCAATAATTTTCCAGACTATTTTTTTTTTTTGGACAGGCACTGAAAATTGTCATAGACACTTGAAAATTCAGTATGTTATTGCTATATATCTTATGAGGTGACATACCAATTTTTATGATTTCAGGTTCAAATGATCAGCTACAGCAGCAATTGGAATACACCCTACTAAAGCCTCATTGTCACAGCTGGTGAATTTCAAAAATACAATCTGGACGTGACGACACTGTAGAAAAACGATATGCAATAAAATTCTGTTTTAAACTTGGAAAAATGCGACAGGAACGTATGGAATGCTTCAGACTGCTTTTCGGTCATCTTGCATGAATCGAGCATCAGTTTTTGAGTGGCATAAGAGATTCAAGGAAGGCAGGGAGTCTGTGAGGGATGATGAGAGTTGTGCGAGGAGTAAGGAAGTCAATACACCAGAGCTGATTGGCCAAAGGGTTAGGGTTAGGGTTACTATGTTGAGGTTTTAAGGGAGTTCAGCAAGAGATTCCGCCAGAAGAGGCCAGCACACTTCAAATCGGGTCAGTGGCATTTCCACCAGGACAATACACCAGTCCACAACTCATTCATTGTCACAGATTATTTGACCAAGATGGGCATCAAGACAGTTCATCGCCGTCCACATAGTCCAGACGTTGCTCCCTGTGACTTTGGCTTATTCCTTAAGCTTAGAAGCTGTCGATATGAGACAATGGAGGAGATGAAAGAGGCTGTGACGAAGGTCATTGACACGCTGACACAAGAGGGCATCCATGGGGCCTTCGTGAAGTTGTTGTAACGGTACAACAAGTGCATTACAGCCGGAGGAGATTACTTCGAAGGGGACTAGAGTTTTATGTGTGTACTATCAATAAAAGTGCCCATACGAAAAAAGTCTGTAAACTTATTTAATGATCATCGTATATATATGTATATATATATCAGTGAACAAATTTTTTAAAACCCTATTTCAAAAGATCTAAAGAAAGGCTTCAATACTGGCCGGCAGAATAAGATAAAACCTAAAATAAATGGAGTTTGCCTACACCTTTTTGGCTAACCTCATAACTACCAGTTTCCTGCGGTCTTTTTGAGGAAGTAAAAAAAAAAAAGACTCCTTTAATTTTCAGATGCGAGCAGCGCCTCTTTCCGTGTCTCACGCTTTGTCTTTATCCCCCGCGTCATATATATATATATGTGTGTGTGTGTGTGTGTGTGTGGTGGGGGTAATGGATACGGTGATAGAGTTCAAAACCCTAAACGAGGCTGTTTGAATTTCATATAGCACTAATACCCTTGGGAAAATTATAAATCCAATTATTCTCCCTCCAGCTATAGTTAAATAGTAGGGCAGACTGAGGTTTAGCCTTCATATGGCAACTGCCCTAGAAAAAGAAAACGCTGAATTTAAACCTGTTAATCTCGGTTTAAAATTAACCTTGATCAGCATCCTGCGCGTACAGAGGGATTGATATCATCATCATCATCATATCGTGCTGGTAGCACGGATATCCCTGACCCTCCCTCGCCACTCCTCCCTATCGTTCATCGCCCTAGGTAGGTCTTCAGGACAACACCCTGTATCCTCACATAGCTGCTGAATGTACGTTCGAGCTGGTCGCCCTGATTTTGCGCGGCCATGTGTGGGGATCCATAAGAGTACATCTCTTATGAGTTCATCTCTGCTTCTCCAGCAGTGTCCTGCATGTCTGGTTCGTCTAACTTGAATAGTTTTCGTGATAGGGGGCAGGTTGCCGTACAGTTGGTGTCTTGTGGGGTGTTGCTGCCAGGACTTGTTCAGGATTGCACGCAGCATTCTTGTGTAATTGCCATCTAGTTTCTTCTCCAGCCGTTTTGTTAGCGTCCATGTAGTGCATCCATATAGCAGTATCGATGTGACCGCTGCCTGGAAGAAACTGCGTTTCATTTTATCGGTTAGGTCTGATTTCCATATAATCGATAGCCTATTGATAGCTGTCCATGCTTTCGTTAACCTCGTTTCGATGTCCTTTTCGGTTGATTCGACGCTGCTTCCTAGGTACGTGAATTTGTCTACTAGTTTAAGTGGGGTTCCTTCTAGAGTGGAGATGTCCCCCGTTTGGTTATAGCACATGTATTCCGTTTTGTGTGCATTAACATAGAGGCCTATGCTTGCTGCTGCTCGTTCCAAACTATGGAGAAGTGTTTCGGCTTGGTCAGGTGTATTTGCCAGTATCGCTATGTCATCGGCGTAGTCGGCGTCGGTAATTGTTGTTGCGGGGTATCTTCTGCTTCTTTTCTTCGTCAGTTCGAAGCCATTCTCTTTGATTTTGTCAATCGATGTTCTAAGTACGTAGTCTAGACAAATGATAAAGAGGTACGGGGCCAGCGTGTCCCCTTGTAGTACTCCTGCTACAATGTCAAAGTATTCTGTGTCTCCATCCGGTGATCGTATTTTTACTTTAGTGTTTCTAATCAATCATTATTGCCGCTACGGTTTCTTTAGGTATGCCGTACGCTAGTAGGATTTGTTCCATCTTTC
This sequence comes from Sepioteuthis lessoniana, assembly GCA_963585895.1. Lineage (NCBI taxonomy): Eukaryota > Metazoa > Mollusca > Cephalopoda > Myopsida > Loliginidae > Sepioteuthis > Sepioteuthis lessoniana. The sequence goes on from OY757933.1 coordinate 73,352,835, forward strand.
CTCTGTGAATGGAGTCGAAAGCCTTGGTAAAGTCGACAAATATTAATGTCGCTTGTAGGTTCTTTGCCCGTACACCTTCAAGGATTCTGTGGATGGTTAATATTCGTGAGGTCGTGGATCTATTTCTTCGGAAGCCATTTTGGTTTTTTCTAAGTATGTTGTCGATTTTGGGTTCTATTCGGTTTCGTAGTAGGGCATTGTAGATTTTGGCAGCTATGGATGTAAGTGTTATGCCTCGGTAGTTTTTGGCTAATCCGAGGTCCCCCTTTTTAGGGAAGTGGAGTATGCATCCCTTCATCTATCTATCTATCTATCGTATTTTGATTGTATACTGCGTTGCAGTGTCGGAGCAGTATGTCGTCGAATTGTCTGGTCTTCCATACTTCCGGGGGAATTTCGTCCAGCCCTGCAGCTTTCCTATTTTTAATTTTTCTGAGAACCGAGTCGAGTTCTTCTTGTGTGAACGGTCCTAGTTTAATGTCTAATTGTTTGCTAATTATTCTGGTGATTGGTTCATGCGTTATTTTTGGTGGGTTTCCAAGTAAGTTTTCGAAGTGCTGTTTCCACAGTTTTATTCTTTCTTGTTGGTTTGCTGCTTTAAGTTTTGCTTTGGCTGTGTTCTTTCTTCTGCTCACTTCGTTTATTGTTTGCCAGGCTATTCTAGATTGTCTATCTTCCACCGAGTCTCTAATCCTATCTATCTGATTTTGAATGTATTCTGTCTGTTCCTTTATATATATGCCTGCTAATTGATATTGTGCAGTTTTTAGTTTTAAGGCATTTGTGTTTGTTGGGTTTTTTCGATAGTTTTTGGAGGCTGTTTTCACTAGTGCACGTTTTTCTCTCACCGCTAAAGTTTCCCATGGGACTCTATATTTAGTTTTAATTTTTGTTGGAATGTGTTTTGCTGCTGCCTCGAGGTGTGCATTGACGAAATTTTCATATTCGTCGTTTGGTGTACTTTTTTCCGTCTTTTCTTGTAGTGTTTCGAATCTGTTTCTTAATTCTAATACGTATTTATCTCTTATATCTTTGTTGTTTAATAGGGCCCAGTCATAGTGTTTGGTGGTCGCTGTTCGTTTGGCGTTTTTTTCGTAGGCTTAATCGTATTTTCGCCGTGACTATTCGGTGATCGGTGGACACACCCTCAAAAGAGGAGTATGCCTCGCAATTCAATGCACTATTTTTCCATTTCTTGTTTATAAGGACGTAGTCTATCTGAGCTTTAGTATTGTTTGCGTACGTGTATGTCCATAGTTTGCCTTCTCTTTTTTGATAGTTTGTATTGAGGCATGCTAATCTATTTTCTATCATGAAATCTGTTAGATGTTGCCCATTCCTATTTGACGTGTTGTGGAGGCTGTATTTGTTGTTTCCGTTTTTCCCGATTTGGGCATTCATGTCTCTGCCAATGACTAACATGTTGTGTTTCGGGATGCTACGCACTAATGAGGATAACTCATCGTAGAAGGTGACTAGTTCATTTTCTTCACTAACATTGGTGGGGCTGTAGCATGAGATGATTGTTGCTCTGGGGTTTCCGTTAAATGTAGCTGCCATCATTCTAGGTTGTATTTTCTCAACGCTATTAAGCGTTTTTAATGCTCTAGGTCCTATAAGTAATCCTACCCCTCCTACTGCGGCGTTGACAGAGTTTTTCCATGCGAATACTGTGGCGAGCGACCAGCCATTGCCAGTTTCGTGATATTTGATATCTTCTGTGTGCGTGTATCTGTGTTCTTGTATGCATATTATGTCTATCTTATGTTCTTCGGTCGATGCGATTAGCTCTGGGAGTTTACCTATTCTATTTAAGGTTCTTACGTTGAATGTGGCTATTTGTAGTGTTTGCTTGCATTTTAGTAGTTTTGATTGTTTGAGCTCTGTAGCTGATTTTTCGAACACCGAGGCCAGGGCTCCAACCTCAGCAGGACGCGCCCCTTTTTTTACCCGCGCGAAGAGCGATGCGGTTTGTGTAAGTGGTTTGAGTGTGGGTCATGGTTATCTTTCAATGGCTGTTTTATTCTCTTCTATAGAAGCCACTCTTATAGAGGAGCAGCAGTAGTTCCCCGATCGAACTAGCGATCCTGAGCGTAAAGTCGTCAAACTCACGTCCAGGACCCGTTTAGGTATTGAGTTTAGTCGTACATGGGTTTATTCAAATACCTTTACGTACATCATGCTGCTTCCCATGTGTACGCAAAAAAAAAAAGGGGGGGGGTAATTTTGGTTTTAAGTTTTTAAGTTTTAACTTAGTTAAAGTCCAACATTAAGGTACTTTCGTATGACTTTCAATGGTACTGACTTTTTTTTTTTTTTTTTTGCTGTATTGGGACTTTTCCTAGGTTTTCCATTTTTTTTTTTACACTACAGTTGGTAACCTAGCAGGCTTTAGGAATTATAGAGCTTAAAGGATTATTTTTTTTGGGGGGGCTGTGGTAGCATTAGGTGTTTTAGGCTTTTTCTTTTTCTTCTAAACTACTGTTAGGGCTTTCTTTACGAATTTTTAAATTATTCGATAGAAGACATTCAAAAACATTCTGCCTTGTTCGCTGACATGTGGAAAGTCTAAACATCAATTTGGCTTTATAGTAGAGTAAGCGTGTCTTTACATTTAAAACGCATAGTTTAAGCATTATTTCACAAACAAAATACAGCATAACATTTTGTAAAATTCAGCATTTTAAATTGATAGGACTTAAAGGCATACTGACCAATATTGATATATTTCTTGCAGTTGGCTCCTGAGTTCAAATGCTTCTTCTTCGTTTTGACTTTTATTTACTACTGAAATTTTAGGTAGCTTTGGAGGTGGTCTACTGGGGGGGGGATTCATTTCATTTTTTTTTTCTTTTTCCCTTTCTCTTTGGGGGGGGGGCTGTGGTAGCATTAGGTGTTTTAGGCTTTTTCTTTTTCTTCTAAACTACTGTTAGGGCTTTCTTTACGAATTTTTAAATTATTCGATAGAAGACGACGAACAAAAGGTAGCTTAGTGAATATCTTTTATGTATGAAAAATATAAGTAGTTGTAAATTAAGCCTTTTTTTTTTATCAAGGTAGGAAAATGTGTACAGAAAAATGATTATTATTTTTTCTTTTTCTTATGTTTCCTTTCTGTAGAGTCTGAGTCCGGCATTCAATTAGAATAGTTATGAAAATGGAGATGTCTATGTTTTCGCCAACCTGAACGCTTGAAATCCCGATAAAAAAGAAAAGAAGAAAAAACTAAATAAAGAGATTAATTCTTCCTTATTCAATCATTTCAAATTCTGTTTTCTGTGTTAATTTTTGTCAGTAAATTTGTTGATAATGTTTCTTTGGTTAGTTATCAATTGTCAAAACAAAACAAAATTGTCTTGAGATGAAAATTATAAATTCTAAATTAAAAGGAAAAGATTTTTGTCATAATGTCAGTTCAATAGACCCAAGAGAAACAAGGAGACATCATAGTACCAATAAAAATAATCTTAGTCACGATTGAAGAGAAATTAATAAAATTAAATTAATTAGAAATTAAAAGAAATTAATAAAATAGAAATGAGTAGAAAGGAAGAGGAATTGATCAAATAAAATTCATTTGAAATTAATTTGAAATTAATAGAAAATATTGAAATGCTATGAATTAAACAATTCATAGAAATTGATGAATTGAATTAATAAAAAGTTCATAGAAATTAATATAGAAAAAATTAGAAATTTATAGAAATTCATAACAAATTAATTAGAAAATGATAGAAATTAATAAGACAAAATGAATAAAATTTTTATTTATTCAATTCATCAATTTCTATGAATTGTTTAATTCATAACATTTCAATATTTTCTATTAATTTCAAATTAATTTTATATTAGTTTCAATTAATTTCTAATGAATTCTATTTGACCCATTGAGAAGACCCTATCAGGTGTTACCACTCCGGGTCCGGGTGGACTCGGGAGCGATAGCAATGAAGGGGTACTCCGCATTTCCCATAGCTCCAGCATTACTGAAGCCTCCCCATCGGATTGTTTAGTGTCATACCAGGACACTCATTGGGAGAGTCTTACTAAAAGGATTAATTTCTATTAAAAAAAACGAATCCTTTCATGGAAAATAAAACAACACAAAATAAAAGGACAAACGTGCCTCGTTCGTAAAACTAAGCACCATTCATTACCAAGTAAATAAAAATAAATAAAAAAGAGTTACAACGTTTTGAAGGAAAACTCTAGTTGCTAAAATTAATTGTTACTTTAGCGACCAGTCAAAAAGCTTAATCAAGTAACAATGATACAAATTGTATCAAAAAAACACTAGGTCCTTCATGAATTACAAGGAACTAATATGTCTTTAACAAACAAGCTTCTGGTACTTATAAATAAAAAAAGGGGTGTTGTATGAATGGAAAAAAAGATTTGGAGGAGTCTCTTACGCAAAAAACATCTCTTGGGAAAGCCTGTTCATTTTTCCGTCAAGAATACAGCGAATAATACAGACACATGGGGGTTCATTCAGCAATTCTTTCAGCACTTATATAGGACAGCAAATTCAATTGTTCACCTCATGGTCTGAGTCAAGACAGCACAAATTCTCAGATATAGACAACAACACATTTCGCTAGGAATAATACAGCACAGCAGGGTAGTTCTGAGACACCTTGTGGCTAAAGTCAAGACAGCATAAATTCACATATATAGGTAACAGCATAGTTCACAAGGAGAGGTCCAGCACAGTAAAATTCTCTGTTGGATTTACACCGTATTCACTATTTTCCCTTAACTGTATGGAACAGCAAGGTTTAAAAACCAGCAAATCCTGCGAAAATTCACAGGACTACAAAAATGATATTTTCTCTGCCTCGTGGCTTCAGCCGAAAAGAGCTATTATCTCAGCAGGTGGTGTCAGTTCCAAAAATCCCGTCATTTCCCTCCAGCAATGACAACCATGAAAGTCCCTTCCAATATGTTCCCATTTCAATAAAATAATTCCAACATTATTTTTCTGCAGAGATGCAGTCGGTGTGCATCCTCCCACCGACTGGGACAAGATATAAAAGCAAAAATGGTAGATACTAGCCAAAAACAAATACTAACTATGCCTAATCTATAAAATTCAATGCCCTACTACGAAACCGCATAGTACCCCAAATCGACAAAATCCTGAGGAAAAACCAAAATGGCTTCAGAAGAAACAGGTCCACGACCTTACAAATATTGACCATTCGTAGAATCCGAGAAGGCGTGAGGGTAGAAAAATTACAGGCGACATTACTATTTGTCGATTTTACCAAGGCCTTCGATTCCATTCACAGGGGGAAGATGGGACAAATACTACTAGCATACGGCCTACCAGAAGAAACCGTAGCAGCAATAATGATTCTCTACAGGAACACCAAAGTGAAAGTGCGTTCACCGGATGGAGACACAGATTACTTCGACATTGTAGCAGGAGTACTACAATGGGACACGCTTGCCCCATACCTCTTTATCATCTGTCTAGACTACGTACTTAGGACATCGATCGATAACATTAGGGAAAACGGCTTTGAGCTGACAAAGAAAAGAAGCAGAAGGTACCCCGCAAAAACAATTACCGACGCCGACTACGCCGATGACATAGCGCTACTGGCCAATACACCCAACCAAGCCGAAACACTACTGCATAGTTTGGAACGAGCCGCTGCAGGCATTGGACTCCATGTCAATGCACAGAAAACTGTATTTATCTGCTTTAATCAGAAAGGCGACATCTCCACACTAGACGGAACCTCCCTGAAACTGGTTGACAAATTCACCTACCTAGCAAGCAGCATCTCATCAACCGAAAAAGACATCGACACACGGCTAACGAAGGCATGGACAGCTATCGATAGGCTTTCGATCATATGGAAATCAAACCTGACCGATAAAATGAAACGCAGTTTCTTCCAGGCGGCGGTCGTGTCGATACTGCTGTATGGATGCACTACTTGGACGCTGACTAAACAGTTGGAGAAGAAGCTCGACGGCAATTATACAAGAATGTTGCGAGCAATATTGAACAGATCCTGGCAGCAACACCCCAAACGGCGCCAACTGTACGGCCACCTACCACCTATCACGAAAACTATCCAAGCTAGACGAACCAGACATGCCGGACACTGCTGGAGAAGCAAAGACGAGATCGTAAGTGATGTACTCCTATGGACCCCCGCATATGGCCAATCAAAAGCAGGACGACCAGCTCGAACATTCATACAGCAGCTATGTGATGATACGGGATGTAACCCCGAAGACCTGCCGAAGGCGATGAATGATAGGGAGACGTGGAGAGAGAGAGAGTCTGGGATATCCGTGCTAGCCGCACGTCATGATGATGATGATGAAGTTATATAAAAAAAGATAGATAAGATGAAAACCACACGAGTCAAAAATTTAAAATAATTTGGCAATATTTCATCTAAGAAATTTAAGAGAACATTAGATTTATATTATAAGTTGTAAGAAAAAGCAATAGAAATTCTAAAAAGAATAAAAATTGACAAAACTTCTTCGTGAAAATTCGGACAAGCAAAATTGTAAGGGAAAAGATGGAAAGAAAAAAATACGGTTAAAATAAACGACAAAAAAAAAAAAAGAAGAAAAACGTTTATATAATCACATGAAGAGGAGGGAAACATTACAATTAAAAAACATAAAGAAAAAATATTTCTTTTGAAGGAAAAACGATGTGAGATAAGAAGAAAAAAAATTAGATGAAAAAGTTTAGTGAATAGAAAAGAAAAATTGAAAAAATTTTTTTTTTTTTTTTACTGAAGGAAGAAAATAAAGAAACCCTTAAAGTAAAAAAGCCAAATCCAATCGAATAAGGTGTGTGTGTGTGTGTGTGTATGTGTGTGTGTGAGTGTATGTGTGCATGTGTATGTGTGTGTGTGTGATGAACTATTTGGCTTCTATTAATAAGGGTCAATCGGATAGCGGAAAAACTCATTTTGAGCATGCGCATCTTGCAAGGCATTGGCCAATTGCCTCTGGCGTTTCCAATCAGAAAGGTTCTTGTCTGGCCGCCGGCCGTCTGCTTCTCATTTGGCGGGAAAGTCTATTCGTATGTTGCTCCCCACATTTTGACCGCAGGGGGCAACAGGTTTTATCTATCTAACTACCTATATATATATATATATATATATATATCAGTTTGTTCATATTTATGTATGTATATGTGTGTCTGTGCGTGTTTGACTCTGTGGACGTGTGTGTGAACATCTGTGTGTGAATGGGTAAGCGAATGTTTGTATGTATGTATAAGCGTATCATTGAACCAGGAGACAGTTCTGACGAAATAGGGGTCATGGGAAAGATTACAGAATGTTGGACGATGATTGAACTAAGGGTGTTCACGGTTGTGTTAGCGAGGGGATGGGGGTCTATATTTTAGTTATATGCGTAAAGTTTAAAAACCTTCAGATTAAAAAAAAGACTAAACAAAGGGCAAGTGAAGGAAAAACACACTAAGTTCAACTGTCTTTTTTCAGTGTTTTCATAATCACTCTTCTTCATCTTTTTTAACGAATATTTTAATCTACAATTATTCTACTGGATTATTCTATTGATCGATTTTAACAGTTTTTTTTAACCCGTCAAGGATTATCTTATGCGGAGAAGTTAAGGAAATATGCAAATTGTACGTTTCTATTTATATTTTTCGGGGGTTGTTTTCAAATAGATATTTGCACAGTTATATGACATAAAGTGTTCCTATCTAATACTAATAATTTGGTATGATTTTAAGTACTCATAACAAATGAAAATTTGGGAAAATTTATGGGGTATTAAGCATTCTTATCTAACATCAATTTGCAAGTAATTATGTTGTTTCAAGTAACTAATAATAATCTTTAGGTTTCAAGTATTCGATATTAATAAAAAGTTGGCGACCATAGTCGAGGGTGACCCGAAGGCTCCCTTTTCGATAGCTTACTACACCAAGGTGTAGGGGAGGGCGCGACTCCTTTCCCTGGATTGCTCCACTTTACCCTTGATCCACACCTTATAATGCTGAGTGTTAAGCAAGGAGGCATCAAGTACCATTTTTTGAGTCTTTGGTATGCCGAATCTTCTGTATGCAAATATATATCAAATATAAAGGAATTGGTTTGGTTAGGTTTTATGGCATATCAACCATTGTAGGGTATTTAATACCAAATCCTATTTATGCATATATATATTGGCCAAGTGGGTAGAGTGTTCGACAATGGTCCGGCAAACCTGGGTTCAATCCCATTTCGCGTCATACCAAAGACTTTAAAAATGGTACTTGATACCTCCTTGCTTAACACTCAGCATTATAAGGTACGTATCAAGGGTAAAGTGGAGCAATCCAGGGAAAGGAGTAGCGCCCTCCTCTACACCTCGATGTAGTAGCTATTGAAAAGGGAGCCTTCGGGTCGCCCTCGACTACGGTCGCCAACTTTACTTACTTGTATATATATAGATATATATATATATATGATTTGTAAACACATTTTGTAGATAACATTCTTAAACAAGCCTAAGCTCTTTTTTGAACACCTACTGTACTATTAAACACAACCAAATCTAAATGAACTTGCAAACAGTACGTTTTATGATGTTGTAGACACGCTCACCGCGGAGCAAACATAAATGAAGCAATGTTTTTGAGAAGTAAAACAAAAGAAATTTATGATATTAATTCACTTATGATTAATTCATTTAATCGTAAAGATGAACTCGGCGAAAATGCTGACGGCTATTTTAACTCGAAGGCGACTAAGTCGCGCCTACAAAAATCGGACGCGAAAAGTTGTTCTTATTGACCTCGCGACTTCCTCCTTCCGAGGGCTAACATGTTGAACTGCAGCCTCGAAGTAAACGAGTTCGAACTCCAGTCGTGCTATTATGTTTACTTTCGGATTAATAACCTTGGAAAAATTCAAAACCTTTTATCCTCTCAGCGCAAAGTTAAATAGTATCATAGCTGTTCTTCTACAAGGATGGCTTTGGCATTAAATACCTGATACAAGTTGATATGACATTAAACAAAGAAATCAATCTTCCTCCTGCTTCAATTTCACCACTTCTCTTCCTTCTTCCAATGACTCTTTCTTTTTGTTTTGTTTTTGTTTTTTTCATCATATTTACCAACCCCTCTGCTCGGGTAGGTTATGACACAAGGTCAACTTTTAAGCAAAGTTTAACAGGTTTGAATTCAGAGTTTTCCTTCTCCTAGACTAGTTGTCTCACCAAGGCTGAAGAACCCAGTCTCCCTTACTATTTTCCCATAGCTGGAGGGAGAATAACTGGATTCATACTTTTCCCAAGGGTATTAGTGCTATGTGAAATGCAATCAGTCACGTCAAGGATTTGAACTCGTGTCACCGTGTCCATGACCTAAGACGATAACCATTACACGGGCACCTCCACTGTTTTTTTGGGTTTTTTATCCAACTTTTATTATATTTTATTTCAATTTTTTTTCTTTTTTCATCTATTTCATCCTTCCTTTATTTTTTCCATTGTATATTTTTTCTTTCGCTTTCCTTCTTTTATCAATTTCTTTCATTCATCCATCTTTTTTTTCTTCCGTCGTTCTTTCCTACTTTTTTCTTTCTTTCTTTATTCTTTTTTTTTTTATAGATATTTACCCTAAATTCATACTTCTTAGTATTCTGGCCGATCTCAATAATGCTGTTGTTCGGATGGTGTCCACTCGTGAACTTATTTCCAAGTCCTCGAGTTGTGTCTATACCCTTTGGTTCCTATGGTCAAATTTAAACTTCTTGCACAATTCCCCGGTGGATCACCTCCCCCACCCAGTCGTGTCTTGTCTTATACACTTTTGTGCTAATTTACTGAATTCGCTTATTATGTAGTTGATTGTTTCGTCTCTGTCACCATATATTTTACATCTGCTATTTTATAGGCTCTTGTCTATTCTTGCCTGGACGTACGTGGTCCCTCAATAAGTTTCCAGACTTTTTTGTACAGGCATTTAAAATTGATGTAGACTCTTGATAATTCAGTATGTTATTGCTATATATCTTATGAGATGACTGACCAATTTTTATGATTTCAGCTTCAAATGAACAGCTACAACAGCTATTGGAATACACCATACTAAAGCCTGATTGTCACAACTGGTGAATTTCAAAAATGCAATCTGGACGTGAGAACACTTTAGAAGAACGATATGCAATAAAATTCTGTTTTAAACTTGGAAAAAATGCCACAGAAACGTATGGAATGCTTCAGACTACTTTTCGACCATCTTGCATGAATCGAGCATGAGTTTTTGAGTGGCATAAGAGATTCAAGGTAGGCAGGGAGTCTGTGAGCGATGCTGAGAGGTGTGGGAGGAGTAAGGAAGTCAATACATCAGAGTTGATTGGCCAAACGGTTAGGGTTACTATGTTGAGGTTTTAAGGGAGTTCAGCAAAAGATTCCGTCGGAATAGGCCAGCACTCTTCAAATCGGGTCAGTGGCATTTCCACCATGACAATGCACCAGTTCACAACCTTGCTCCCTTTGACTTTTGGTTATTCCCTGAGCTCAGAGGCTGTCGTTATGAGATAATTGAGTGTTCAACAATGGCTCGCGAGAGCTGGATGCAATCCCAGGCCGAGTCATACCAATGACTCAAAAAATGGTACTTGATCTCTCTTTGCTTAACACTCAGCATTATAAGGCACGGATCAAGGGTAAAGTGGAGTAATCTAGAGAAAGGAGTTGTTTCCTACCATACACCTTAGTGTAGTAGCTATCGAAAAGGGAGACTTGGGGTCACCCTCGACTACGGACAACATTGAATACAAGTTCACCTAACGATCGTCAACTTGAAACTCCATGTGTTTTCTAATCCTCTTTCATAGTTGAGATAGATAGATAGATAGATAGATAGATAGATAGATAGATATGAGTATATATATATATATATATAGGTGTGTGTGTGTGTGTGTGTGTAAGGACGAACTCATAAACGACGTTCTTTTATGGACTCCAACACATGGACACACCAGTGTTGGCCGACCAGCGAAGACTTACATACACCGGTTCTATGCGGACACTGGATGCAGTCTATAGGACCAGCCAGGAGCGATGTAGGATGGGGAAGGATGGCGAAGGAAAATCAAGGGACATTTTCATGATAATGTGTGTGTGTGTGTGTGTGTGTGTGTGTGTGTGTGTATTTCTCCGGCAATAGTGACCGCTCCCTCAGTATCGCTAGGGGCGGGAGGCTTTAACTTATTCGCTTCCAACAGAAGATTAAAATGACCTGTGTCATCCCTTTATCTTGACATGATCTGGAAGGCTTGACGCCATTCTGACCTGATGACAACAAACTCGCTTACAGACCTTCCACACCTGTTATGCCACCCACCGTAAAGTCTACTTGGAAGACTTAGACGACACCCGTTGAGATGTAGTTTTCTGTAGTTACCGAGGCGCGGCGAAAATCTATTATAAGGAAAGAAAAATTGGATATTAAAAAAAAAAGAAGAAAAAAAAACATGAAAATAAAAAAGTAATTTCTTGATGAATGAATACACTTTGGTTTAAGAGAATCTTTTCAGTAATAACAGCTTTTGGTTTTTATTTATTTATCAGAATTCTTTTTATCCCGGCAACTAAGTTCTTTGAACAAGAAATATCAGATTTAGTTTCCAACAGAGGTTTTATCATTACTAATAAGGAATATACTCTTCACAAATAGATTTATGCCCAGTCGGCTGGGACTGTAGAATACACCGACTGCTTCTCTGCAGAGGGGTAAGACCTCCCTCCCCGCAACGAGTATCCTAGATATGACACTAAACAATCTGATGGTGAGGTTCCAGCAATGCTGGAGCTTTGGAGAATGCGGAGTACCCCTTTATTGCCATCGCTCCCGGGTCCACTTTGTCACGGAGTGGTAGCACCTGATAGGGCTCCTATCTATGGGTTAAATAGAACTAAACCGTGCTTCTTTCACAATACTGATTTTTACATTTAAATTGTGTATTTATGCTAAACTGAATTGTTTAAAATAGAACTGTTTAGACATTTAAACTGCGTACCAATGCTAAACTGAATTGCTCGAAATAGAACTGTTTTGACATCTGAAATATGTACTTATGCTAAACTGAATTATCTGAAATAAAACTGCTTGACATTTAACTCTGCGTATTGCCCAATGGAAATGTTTTTGACAATTAAACTGTGTACTCAAGCTAAAATGAATTGTTTGAAATAGAACCGATTATTTGAATTAAAATAGATTTGGCGTTAAATAACCTACAAAGGTTGATATGCCATAAAACCCAACAAACCAACCAATAAATAAATTTAACTTGAGTTATATATCAGTGATTATAGACTGTTATTATTAATGTTCAATGACTTCCAGTCTAACCATCCCTACACCTCTCTCTCTCTCTCTCTCTCTCTCTCTCTCTACGGCAATGAGTCAAAAGTTTTGCAATATTTTGCTAACGTGAGACACAATTTGCCAAGTTCGTGAAGGTGAATTCGCCTGATACTCTCTGTGAGTGCTACTCACTGAATTCGCCTTTATGACACTGAAGTACGGCCTCGGAATCAACGCTTTTTGACCAACTTGACCTTGCAACCCGGGTAAAATTTCTTCTGCTATCTGATTACTCTACTGTGATCAAATGACCCTTCTTCTTTCACACATTGAACGTCTAACTTAAAAATAGACAAACATTCACAGTATTTTGATGAAGAGACAAAATATTGAATTTATTATGCTTAAAAGACAAAAGTGTCAATCATTGAATCTTTTAATCCCTAAATTATTATCATGTATGCCGTCTCTTGTTCCCCCGCCTCCTTGAATCCCTTTTTACCTGAAAACCCCGGGGTGAGACACTTTCTAGAAGCTTTTAGCTAAAGAGTGACATCGTTTATTCATCTTATCTATCTGTCATCTGACAAATATAGTATTTTTCCACTTCTTTCTGACATCACTTCTCTTAACTCTTGCCCTTTAAAATATATGACCTGCTCTTCGCTGGAACGACTGCTGAGCAGTGATCTATAATGAAAGAGTTGACAATTCAATGAAGCTTTCCTTCCTGTTTGTTAAAAATATATTTCTATTACTTCAACCAAAACCGGCTCATTAGTCTATTGGGTAGAGCGTTCGCAAATTATCAGGGAGACCTGGGTTCACGTCATACCAAAGACTTTAAAAATGCTACTTGATACCTCCTTGCTTAATACTCAGCAATATAAGGTACGTATCAAGGGTAAAGTGGAGCAATCCAGGGAAAGAAGTAGCGCCACCCTCTACACCTCAGTGTTGTAGCTATTGAAAAGGGAGCCTTCTGGTCGCCCTCGACAACGGTCATTACTACGACTACGGTCAAATTCAACCAAGATATCCTCAAACAACAGAAAACGAACGAAAATATGTTGTTGTTTATATTGGCCTAGTGGGTAGAGTGTTCGCCAATGATCCGGGAGACCTGGGTTCAATCCCAGGTCGCGTCATACCAAAGACTTTAAAAATGGTACTTGATACATCCTTGCTTAACACTCAGCAATATAAGGTATTTATCAAGGGTAAAGTGGATCAATCCAGAGAAAGGAGTAGCGTCTCCTCTACACCTCGGTGTTGTAGCTATTGAAAAGGAGCCTTCTGGTCACCCTCGACTACATTCACCAACTTTACTAACTTTATATTGCTTAATTTAAAAGATAGGCAGTTTAAATTGCAATTTTTGTACTGGATAGATCACCGATTAAACTTGACGCTAATTTTGTTTGTTTATTTGGGTTTATGGCATATCAACCTTTGTAGGTTATTTAATGCCAAATCCATTTTTATACAAATAAACAGTTCTATTTCAAGCAATTCAGTTTAGCATAAGTACACAGTTTAATTGTCAAAACATTTCTATTTCAAGCTATTCAGTTTAGTCAAACAGTTCTAATACAAACAATTTAGTTTAGTATAAGTATAGTCTTTGTTTACACACAGTTAAATTTCAAAATAGTTCTCTTTGAAACTATGATAGACCAATGTTGGTCGAACAGCCAAGACTTACATAGGCTATGCGCAGATACTGGATACAGTTTCAATGTCAAAAACAATTCTATTTCAAACAATTTTAAATATCAAAACAGTTCTACTTCAAATAGTTTAGTTTAGCGTAAGTACGCTGATTAGTTCTATCGAACCCATAGAGAGGGCCTTATCAGGTGTTACTACTTCGGGTTAGAATAGACCTGGGAACAAGTGCAACACATTTAAAAGCAAACGCTACACGCTCCAACGGTAAAGACGCTCTTACATAGTAGTAATGAAAAAACAAAAGTTGCATCACATTTGTAATAGATCCTCCCCTGATGTTGGCCCAAACTCGGACAGAAAGTACTTGGGATATATACAATTATGGAAAATGCATCAATCAATTCCAGCCGAATACGATAAAACCAATACAGCAATATGAACGGATCAACAAGAAAATATGTAGACAGAAAATGTCTATTATGTTCAACGAAATTTGTATATATATATATATATATATATATATATATATATATATATATGAAGATGACATATATATATATATATATATATATATATATATATATATATATATATATATTAGAAAAGGTAGGTTCACGAAAATATTTGTATTTTTTAAATTAATTTATTTATTTGTTTTGTGCTTCCATACGTGTATGCTTCTAGCTTGTTGTTTTCGTCAGAGAACATATGTGGTACAAGGCCTTGTTAATAGGGTACTCAATGAGACTTGAACTCATTCTTGTTTGCAAGACTAGTGAGAACACTAGTGAGAATACTTGAACGTCTTCACTTGAAGATTTTAAAAAAGAAACAATCCACAGTATTCAACCAAACCTGTTTAGATAATGATTTGCTGCCTAAGTATACAATATATATATATATATGAAAATAATATAAGATAATAGAAAAACAAAATAATCCAAATGTAATGAATTTGTTTATAATGGTAAATTCAACCTTAAAACGTTTCGGTTTTATAAAATCTTCATCAGGACTTTATGATGATGGACAATTGTTGCATGAACAAAGATGGATGTTTTTTATAAATTCGTTTTTCATGCAACAATTTTCTCCGTCACATAGTCCTAATGAAGGTTTAATAAAACCGAAACATTTTAACGTTGACTTTAGCATTATAAATAAATTCATTTCATTTGGAATACTTTTTTTTCTGTTTTCTTCATACTTTCGGATCTATTTCCATAATTTTTTTCCATATATATATATATATAGTTTAAAAAAAAAACGGTATCATTTGATTGATTTAGTTTCTTTGTTTAATGGCATTTCTACCTTTGTAGGTTATTTAATGTCAAAGCCACCCTTCTAGAAGAACAGTATTGTACTATTTAACCAATAGCTTGGGAGGATAAGGGGGTTCATACCTTTCCGAAGAGTATTTGTCCGAAAGTGAACGTAATACCGCGATTGGAGTTCGAACTCGCGTACTACGATTTCACAGTCCCGCGCTTTAACCTTTTCACCTCAAGGACACCCCGATATCATATGAGATGCACAAGTTGTTTAAAAAAAAACTGATTTCATTTCGTAATTGAATAACCTAACCAACTGTCATTCAAAGGAATTCAGATTTTAAAAGAATGTGTTGAAATACCTAGTATACATATACATATGATAAATATATATTAGTTTATATATATATATATATATATATATATATATATATTAGTTTATATATATATATATATATATAATATATAATATATTAGTTTATATATATATATATAATGTCACCTGAGTCGATCACATTCGATTTTCCATCTAAAAGAGTTGGAGACCCTTTACGTTCGATCCCTTCAGCCTTCCCTCTGTAAACAGAGGGACTGTCTGTTAGGATTGAATGTGATCAGTCTCTGACCATCTGTTCATCTCTACTACTACCCACCCCTCATAGTGTTTTGTTTTTCCTCCCCTTTTCTCCTTTCCTCTACTTTTTCCATCACATTCTCCCTTTTAAATTTTCTGGCGTTAACAGGTTGATAAGAGCCAGACGAAACCCAATAAACATGCCCACAGTTTCCCTAAACCCATATGTCTTCCTTGCTATTTATATATATATATATATATAGCATGGAAGCTTATCTGCGACCTCTGGTTTCATGCCGACATCTACACAGCAATCACTAGGCTTTTGCTGACTGATGATTGCCGTGTAGAAAACGTGTAAAAACAGCGTGAAACCAGTGGTTACAGATAACCGTCCACGCTATCAAATACATATACAAAAACTAATACACATTCATTCATTATTATATCATATAATAGCTCTATCACAGACATTGAGCACTCACCAAATTATACGGTATTTGGTCTACCACTATATATATATATGTGTGTGTGTGTGTGTGTGTGTGTGTATTTGTGTGTGTGTGTGTGTGTGTGTGTGTGTGTGTGTGTGTGTGTGTGTGTGTGTGTATTTGTGTGTGTGTGTGTGTGTGTGTGTATTCTCTCGGTTCCTCTTCGGTGTTTTCTTATTTATCACATGAAATAATATCATAAAAGTTATATTGTATGAACAGATCGTTTCGAGAAGTTTGCAAACACATGTCTGTCCCGTGGATTCGCTGGAACTGAAAGCGGTCAAGATCAGATTGTTTACTGTCATAAACAGGACACTCGTTGGGGGAGTCTTTCTCCCCCGAAGAGATACAGTCGGTGTATTCAGCAGCCCCAAACGACTGGGCTATCTCCTGGGCTCACCATTAGAAGCAGTTTTGTTTGTTATCCAGGACTCACTTTTTTGGAGAGAAAACTTAACCTTCTGAAACGTTTTGTAAAGACCGACGATAGAGTAGCGTTGTTGTTTTGTTATTTTATTTATTAACTTACTTTTTAATCGATGTCTCATCAGTTGACTTTTATTAACTTATTTTTTAATCGATGTCTTATCAGTTGACTTTTATTCACTTATCTTGTAATTGATGTCTTATCAGTTGACTTTTATTCACTTATCTTGTCATCGATATCTTATCAGTTGACTTTTATTCACTTATCTTGTCATCGATGTCTTATCAGTTGACTTTTAATAACTTATCTTGTAATCGATGTCTTATCAGTTGACTTTTATTCACTTATCTTGTAATTGATGTCTTATCAGTTGACTTTTATTCACTTATCTTGTAATCGATGTCTTATCAGTTGACTTTTATTAACTTTTTTTTAATCAATGTCTCATCAGTTGACTTTTATTAACTTATCTTGTAATTGATGTCTTATCAGTTGACTTTTATTCACTTATCTTGTAATTGATGTCTTATCAGTTGACTTTTATTAACTTTTTTAATCAATGTCTTATCAATTGGCTTTTAAGTCCAGTTTATGTTGACGTTCAAATCTCATAGAATGAGTATATGATCAATTTCTGTAACCGGTTTTGTATGAGGTTCAGGCTAATTTTTGTTTTGCCAGTAGAGGGATGAGGGATAATATTTTTTACAGTAGTTTTGGCAGATATTCAGGAGAAGATATTTAGCAACTGTATGTATTTGTTTTAAAAAAAACTAACAAACTGATTTTTTCCCAAGAATTTCGCTTGGTAACTTCTTCATAACATCACTTACGAGAATCAGGTTATTGTTAACGAGCACTGCCAGCAGACCAACGTTCGATTCTTACGGGTAACTCATATTCATCCGACCGAGTGCCAAGCTAAACATAGAATTTACTTAGCCAACACCTCCACAGTGGGCAGACGATGACACAAGGTCAATTTTTTAGCAGATGCAGCTGGTTTGAAGTGAAAACTTTTCTTTTGCTAAATTGGTTGTCTTATCAATAATAAAGAGCCCAAACTCCCCGAGTAATTTCCAATACATGGTGGAGGAGAACAGATTGATTCGCACCGAAGGACATTAGCTCGAAGTGAAACGCAAATAATCTCATTCAGAATTTGAACTGGGGTTGCTGATTCCGTTTTCAGCAACGATAACCGTTACAATAAGCGCGCCTTCTAAATTTAATGAAGAGAAATTATTCTCAGATATTCTGATTCCAACAAACCTGATTCAATTTAGACGCAGCAGAAGTGGCTCAAGCTAAATTCTACACACACATACATACACACATAGACACACATACACACACACACACACACACACACACACACACACACATATATATATATATATATATATATATATATATATATATATATTTACCAACCCCTCCATTCGGGCAGAATATGACACAAGGTCAATTTTTAAGCGGAGTTTAACAGATTTGAATTCAGAGTTTTCCTTCTCCTAGACTAGTTGCCACACCAAGGCTGAAGAACCTAGTGTGCCCTACTATTTACCCATAGCTGGAGGGAGAATAATTGGATTCATACCTTTCCCAAGGGTATTAGTGCTATGTGAAATGCAATCAGTCTCGTCCAGGATTTGAACATGTGTCGTCGTGTCCATTTCCTACGACGATAACCATTACACTGCGGGCACACACACACACACACACACACACACATATATATATATATATATATATGTGTGTGTGTGTGTGTGTGTGTGTGTTCATCATTAAGTTGTGGTGATATCCCTGAGTTCCCTGACAAAGAATCATGGTAATCTTATTGGGGGGTGTTTTTTTCTATTTAATCAATAGACGCCTATTTTATTGATGAGGTTACTTATTACCTGAGCCCCTGTCACAGGTGAGACCTTGTATTCTTTCAAGCAAGAAGCCACTCCAGTGATTCCCATAAAAAAGGGATCATACTTAACGCTTTTGAACTTGAAAAGTTTTTACTAAGCCTTTTAATCTTAATCAAAAATATCAGCTTTAATCTTACCTACTTATTTAGGCTGCTCCATTTTTACCCTAGTTTTTACGGTTGACAATATTAATAACTTATTCGCATTAAACATTTTCGGATAACCATTTTTATTGCAATCTGTTGGCTTTGATTTGAATTCAATGTTTTAAATAGGCATATTTTGATATGACTGTATATTTTGACTCGAAATCTTTCTCGATAAACAAACGTAACATAAATTCTATACAATATTCCTTATAAGTCAAATGACGTAATTTAAAACAACAAACGCTGATTCACCAATTAAAAGGCCAACTTTTATTATACAAATTTTCCCATAGGTTTTTGTATTTTGCATTTTTAAACATCCAACGTTGACTTAATATCGCGGATATCACCCCTCATGGTCCTGATGATGGTTCAGTAGAACCAAAACGCTATTGTGTCGACTTCTTAATAAATCTCTCCTTCCACTTTGATTATCTTGTTATCAATTTTTCTACATATTGTCGGATTACATATGTTTACATAGACGTTTATGTATGGTTTACAAAATATATATGTATATATACAGAGGTAGATTCATATATGCTCACTCTCTCTCTCTCTCTCTCTCTCTCTCTCTCTCTCTCTCTCTCTCTTGTAATATATATATATATATATTTGAAAAATGAATATATATATATATATTTGAAAAATGAATATATATATATATATATATATATATATATATATATATATATATATATATATTCCTTTTTTTTAAATATAGCTATAGTTAAATCTATTTCTCACTTATTTTAAATATCAGGTACTTTTACCTACCTTCGAGTTGCGCCTGAGGCCAAAGACTTTATTTCTACCAACCTCTGTATATATTTCGAGAAGTTGGCGTTTTATTTTCGACCATTTTCACGTCAGGGAGTTGGCACAGAGGTTGATTTCAAATAACATAACAATTGTTGTTCAAGAGAAAGGGAGGGGGTCGTGTTGTGACGTAGGAAGGCTACGCAGAATTGCTTAAGTTACTTTTTGGCCTACGAATATCTTCATCTATAAATAAAGGCACAAACAAAATATTTACGTACATACATTCATTATTCATATACACATACCAAAAAAAAAGTCAAGGGTTCTTCGTATCCGCGACTTTTGCATCCGTCGATTCAACTAACCGCGGATAGAAAGTATTCGGGGGGAAAAAAATCCAGAAAATTTTCAAAAAGCAATTTGCCACACGTCGAGAACTACCCGCTGAATTTATACAAATTAAGGAAAGTAAAGGCCAACTGTACTGTAGCGTCTCGTTCTTTAACCATTCGTTGTTAGAGAAGTGTTAGCGAAGTGTTAGCGAAGTGTGAGAGAGCTGTTAGCGAACTGTTCATATTGCATATTCATCGAGTGCTACTAGTGCTTTCTTTTTTCTTTTTTTTTTTTCTTTTTTTAGGGTGATTTGATTTAATTTTGGTTATTTTTTGGTTGTTTTTGTGGAGGGGAGCTTAGTTTTTGTTTTTTGCTTTTTTTTTTTTTTCGTTTGTTTGTTTTTGCATGTATTTTATTTTGTTTTAAAAGTTGTTTTTTGAGGTGAGGGGAGATTTTTGTTTTATTTTATTTATCAATTCTTTTGTTTTTTTGCTTTTTTTTAGTATTGTTTTGGGCGGGAATGTCTTATTTTAGGCGGTAGTAGATTTTTTTTTCTTGTTTTTTCTTTTAAGTAGTTTAAGGGTCAGGGATATCCGTGCTACCAGCGCGATATGATGATGATGATGATGCATTACTGTCAATTCTTCAATATTTCTTATAAGCTTATAAATTGCACAAATATTTTTGCAATAAAATTTTAGTGGGGGTTTTTGTTTAATTTGGGGGGGGGGATTTAGTGGGTGTTAGAGGGTTTTTCTTAAGGATGTTTTTGGGGTTTTTTTTGCTACTTTTGAAGGGGATTATTGGGAGTGTATTTGCTTTATTTTATTTATTTATTCATATCTGAAATTTTGTTTGTTTTTGTTTTAATGGCATATCAACCTTTGTAGGTTATTTAACGCCAAAGCCATCATACTAGAACAGTAGTGGTACTATTTAACCCATAGCTGGGAGGATAAGGGGGTTCATACCTTTCCCAAGGATATTTGTCCGAAAGTAATAGCTCGACTGGAGTTCGAACTCACTTATTACGACTCCGCAGTCCATCGCTTTAACCCTTACACCACAAGGACACCCTCCCTTTCTGAAATGTAAAATGAAAACTTTTTTCAAAAATAATTTTATCCATTGATTATTACCAATCATTTCATTAGTTGATTCGTGTTTGTTTGGGTTTTTTTTGTTTTTTTGTTTTTGTTTTGTTTTTGTTGTTTTTTTGTTTATTCTTTTATGTAATTTATTTCTTTTATTTTCCTGAACATTTCTTAAAACAAATTAATGCAATTTCTTTTGGCTTACATGTCATATTTTCACACAATTACTGCATAAATATTTTCGTCTCTATTTGTCTATACACAAATTATTCGTTATAATAGAAATATCTTCAGTCTTTCTTGATAACTGCTCGAAGATTTTGATAAAATTTACAGATAAGGGTTTTATTTTATTCTATTTTATTTTATTTTATTTTATTTTCGCTTCCTTTTTTTATTATCTTTGTTCATTTTAAAATACATGTTCAGGATTTCTATGGGACTGAAAAGATTTGTTATTTCTTTATTCGTGGTTAATGGTTGTCAGTGGATTGTTGAGTACTATGGGGATGATTATCTGTTTCGTATCCGACTCCTTTTTCTTCTAAACCCCATTAACTTATCGTTATCTTTAGTCTGTGTGAAGCTGCATAAGAATAAAGGAAAGAAACGATGATACTTTTCAACTCAAACTTTATTGTAGGGTTTAATGACTATTCTGTAATGTGGAACGTTTTCCTGTATCAGTAGAAATAGTCGCGTCTCCCAGACAAGGCGTTGAAATATATTAGTCATTTTTGGTGATTTACAAGTTTGAGGGATGGTCGTATGTTCAATGATGTATATTTTGCAGAGGCAACTGCCAACAGGAGACACAACCTGCCGCTAAACCCAAGACTTGGCGAGCACGTGTGCTTCCCGTCAGCAACCTAAAGAAACAGATCCTTTCAATATAAGTGTTAACAGCTTAAAAGAGAGAATTTCTTTTTTGGCGCCAAGAAGCTCATACCTCTAGGCATTTGTGGATTTCGCTTCCTGTCAGAAGCATTCTGGGAAAACGCTACTTGTGAATATATTTTTTGTTTCTTTTAATCCCTACATTTCCATAATTCTATCAAATACTAACAAGTAGCAAACAATGAATATATTTAAAAGTAATTATTTCTATTTAATAATAATTCATTTTAAGACAATTAATTTGTTTCAAATATTGTTTTGAAATATTAATGATTTTCAAACAGTTCTATTTTACCTTTTCACGCAGACTCTACTACTTTGGGTCTGACCGGCCCAGAGTAACGATATGGCCTATTAATAAGTACACCAATTATAGATTCTTTTGAATAAAAAATTTAATTTTCTTTTAAATCAAAGATACCAGGAGTTTATGAATGCTTATGGAACACGATACCATAAAAATAAGTATGGATATGTATTATTTTTAGCTACGAGGGGCATACGATAAGTTTCCAGACTTTTTTCGTATGAGTACTTTTATTGATAGTACACACATGAAACTCTTGTCCCTTTCGAGGTAATCTCCTACGGCTGCAATGCACTTGTTGTACCGTCCCAACAACTTCTGGAAGGCCCCATGGAAGTCTTCTTGTGTGAGCGTGTCAATCACCTTCGTCACAGCCTCTTTCATCTCCTCAATTGTCTCATAACGACAGCCTCTGAGCTTAGGGAATAACCAAAAGTCACAGGGAGCAAGATCTGGACTATAGGGAGGCTGAGGAACTGTCTTGATGCACATGTTGGTCAAATAGTCTGTAACAATTATGGAGTTGTGGACTGGTGCATTGTCCTGGTGGAAATGCTACTGACCCGATTTGAAGAGTGCAGGCCTCTTCCGACGGAATCTCTTGCTGAACTCCCTTAAAACCTCAACATAGTAACCCTAACCCTAACTCTTTGGCCAATCATCTCTGCTGTACTGACTTCCTTACACCTCCCACACCTCTCATCATCCCTCACAGACTCCCTGCCTTCCTTGAATCTCTTATGCCACTCAAAAACTCATGCTCGATTCATGCAAGATGGTCGAAAAACAGTCTGAAGTATTCCATACGTTTCTGCTGCATTTTTTCCAAGTTTAAAACAGAATTTTATTGCATATCGTTCTTCTAAAGTGTCCCCACGTCCAGATTGTATTTTTGAAATTCACCAGCTCTGACAATCAGTCTTTACTGTTCATTTGAACCTGAAATCATAAAAATTGGTCAGTCATCTCATAAGATGTATAGCAATAACATAGTGAATTGTCAAGAGTCAACGACAATTTTAAATGCTCGTACGAAAAAAGTCTGGAAACTTATCGTATGCACCTCGTATGATTTATTAACAAATTCTGTTGCGTTGAAACACGGTAACCAAATATATGAATATTCAAGCATGAAAAATAAACGCAGTACTTATATATTTATGCAAATTTATTTTTGGTGTCAGATGTATTTTTTAAGGACACCTTGTCGTAATGTAATGGTTAACAAGATAATCTTGCCAGATAATTTCTACTTAGTATTTATTTACCCAAATCCCTTCGCCACGAATAGGATGTGACACAAGGTCAATTTCTAAGAGGACTACAACTGGTTAGAGTTAAGCTTTTTTTTTTTACTCATGAACCCAATCAACTCAGCTATTATCCCACAGCTGTGGGGGAATAGGAAAAGAGATGGATTCATGCCTTCCCCAAGGGCATTAGCACAAAGTGAAATGCAAACAGCTTCCTTTGATTTATCGAAGCCGGTTCATATCTATCAATTTGGTTCTCTCTTTCTCTTTTTCTCTCTCTTTCTCTTTCTTTTTCTCTCTCTCTCTCTTTCTCTCTCTCTCTTTCTCTTTCTATCTCTCTCTTTCTCTCTTTCTCTCTGTGAGAATGTAATTTTCTAAATCATCGACTATCTAAATCTGACCATCATCTATTTAACCTCTTTCTTTTATATGATGTAATGATTATCATGGTAGAAAATGAAAACGGTGATTCGAGTTCAAATCCTGGACGAGGCTTTTTACATTTCATATAATGCCAATACCGTTTAGGAAGAGTATGAATCCAACTATTCTCCCCATCCCGTCCTGCAATAAATAAATAGTAGGGCTGACTGCATTTTTTAACGTTGTATGGTAACAGGTCTAGGAGGAAAAAAATCTCTAAATTCAAGCCTGTTAAACTCCGCTTTAAAACTGGCCTTCGAGGTGCCCGTGGTGTAATGGTTATTGTCGTAGGAATTGGACACGACGATACGAGTTCAAATCCTGGACGAGACTGATTGCATTTTCACATAGCACTAATACCCTGGGAAAGGTATGAATCCAATTATTCTCCCTCCAGCTATGGGTAAATAGTAGGGCAGACTAGGTTCTTCAGCCTTGGTGAGGCAACTAGTCTAGGAGAAGGAAAACTCTGAATTCAAACCTGTTAAACTCCGCTTACAAATTGACCTTGTGTCATATCCTGCCCGAGCGGAGGGGTTGGTAAATATGATAAAACTGGCCTTGTGTCACTTCCTGCTCCTGCAGATCGCTTGGTGTGCATATATATATATACATATATATAAATCATCTTGAGTTGTTCCTATATATCTAACCTTAACCTCTACCTATCTTGATTTGCCTCTATTTTTCCGAACTTTTCCAATATTCTAAATATTTCTTTCTGTTTATTCGTGAATTCCGCTACGCACAACACGTAACTTTTTCCCTGGGGACAAAAGGCCATTACTGTTCTCTCACTGGAGTCAGAATCAGTATAAGAGCACACTGGAAGCATAAAATATACTCTAAATTAAAATATATACACATGAATTTGCAATTCATTCAATTCATTTCGTCCATGTCTACAACTCACCAAGCTATTAATATTGTTATTCATGATGATTGAACTTCGAAAAAACAACCAAAAAGGATCCATTTTATCGCCCAATCCATTCAGCCATATTTCCTGACCACTAACAATGCTTTTCTTACTTGCTATCAATACGGAACATACAGATTGTAGTATGGAACTTTCTAAAACAATTCTCGGATTTAAAAAAAAAAAAAAGCTCCATATTAGCCGACCTTAGAAAATGCTGACTGTATCTCCTGCAAATGGGTAAGACCTTTACCTTCCATTCTCCCAAAAGAAACGTTTTTGATATGACACTAAACTGCATTCAGCGATGAGGATCCAGTTCGGGAGCTTTGGATTCATACCTTTGTGGAGGGGTGTGGTTTTCTGAAAATTCATTACAAGTAATGTTCTGACCTGGACAAAATGAAAATATTTGAAGTATGATAAAACGAAAGCTGCCTGCTTAGATGTTTTCTAATGAAGACACACTGTGGAAGCAATTAAGAGTTAGTGGGAAAACATATTTATTGAACAATGTAATAAACTGACAGACTAAAAGAATTGACAGACTAAAAGAATTGCTTTGCCAAAAAAGTCCCATGGTAAAACTAGCCCATATCAAAATGAACCTTATATGTCTACACATTAAATATCTTGTTTTTTGTTTTTTGTTTTTTGTTGTTTTTTTGGGGGGGGTTGGTTTTTTTTACTTATGTTAACGCTTTTACTATAAAACTGTGATATGACCTACGTTTTTTTGGGGGGGGGCTACCATGTTACCTGTAAAATTTTCTTTGTTTTTTAACATTAGATTTTATCTATAAAGTTAATTAGTCTAATTAGATTCTTAAGTCTTTATTGTTTCTTTGTGGATAGAGTGTTCGCCAATTGTCCAGGAGACCGGGGTTCAATCCCAGGTCGTGTCATACCAAATACTTTAAAAATAGTACTTGATACTTCCTTGCTTAACACTCAGCAACATACGGTACGTATCAAGGGTAAAGTAGAGCAATCCAAGGAAAGGAGTAGCGCCCTCCCCTAGATCTCAGTGTAGTAGCTATTGAAAAGGGAGCCTTCTGGTCACCCTTGACTATGGTCGTCAATTTTACTTACTTACTTTTACTAGTATTAGCATAGTGGGTTAACTCTTGGGCGCCTCGGGTGGTGTAATGGTTAGCAAGCTAGATTAGCAACCTTTCACGAGTGAGGTCGAATCTCATTGGGTGCCCCATTCATGCGGCCTTGTGCAACATCTAAGCAAAAAAGCTAAGCAAATTACTGCTTATATTCATTCTTCCACAATATAAACCGGGCTTTTTCCCATCAATGAAACATGTTATACTATTTTGTCTGTATTGTCTCTCGGCACAGAGCGCTTCTGTTGCAGGAAAATTCCAAGGTTTGGTTTCTTTGTTTAATGGCATATCAACTCTTTTTAGGTTATTTAATGCCAAAGCCATTCTCCTAGAAGAACAGTAGTGGTACTATTTAACCCATAGCTGGAAGGATAAGGGGGCTCATACCTTTCCCAAGGGTATTTGCCTGAAAGTGAACGTAATAGCGCGACTGGAGTACGAACTCGCGTATTACGATTCCGCAGTCCATCGCTTTAACCATTACACCACGAGGACACCCCCTGGAAAATTCCAAGTTACTTTGCCTTAGTAATGACAATAATGAAACTGAGGTACTTGGGATATGAAATTTTAGAGTATCCTCAAATATCATTTTTTAATTTCAGCTTTCCATTTTCATCATCATCATCATCATCATCTTTGGTCCCATGACCTGTTTTAGTCTTGGCCGAGAATTGCCTGACAGAAACCATCCCTCTTAGGATCGGCAACTGATGTGAATTTAGTTTTCCTTCTCCTGAATCGGTTATCATACAAAGATCAAAGACTCCAGTCTTCTCTACTATTTACCCATAGTAAGGCAGACTGGGCACTTTAACCTTGGTCAGCCTTGTCGGTTGGGGGCTGTAAAGTAGACCGACTGCGACTCTGCCGAGCGGTAAGCCCGCCCCGCACTTAACGAATGTGCAAGATATGACATCAAACCATCTTATGGTGAAGCTCCAGTCTTGAAGATTTGAGGATTGTAAAATAGCAATACTTAAAACCATTTAACTGTGTGCAAACAAATGATTAACATTTAATAGAATTATTAGTGTTAGAAATACTTAAAACCATTTAACTGTGTGCAAATAAGATCAAATAACCCGTTTAAAAATAAAGTCACCTACAAACTACTCACGTACAAATCACACACACACACATATATATATATATGTGTGTGTGTGTGTGTGTGTGTAGACAGGATTTAACGTTTAGTAACCCACAAGGGTTGATATGCCATAAAACCCAACCTAACTAAACTGCGTTAATTGAATCTCTTGTAAAGAGTTAAATATTTATATATTTACCAAATAAATAAAAGTGATAAAACATCGAGAAATATTTCTTTTATATTGTTAATTGATTTATCATTTTTTTGTTTTCAACTCCGTTCGACCTTAAGAGAAAAAAATTTAAAAGAAAAAAAGTTGGGTTTTTTTTAAGTTTTTAAGGATTTTCTAAAATTATTTTTAAAAAGTTGATATTTCATACAAAAAGCGATGTAAGATGTTCTGTTGGTGTAGCATATCCATTGGTCTATTGTAAACGGACAAACATTCTACAAATGACTAATGTACATGCTTCGCCAACAATACATTATATATATATATATATATATATATATTGATTAATTTTTAATTAAT
Organism: Sepioteuthis lessoniana; assembly: GCA_963585895.1. Lineage (NCBI taxonomy): Eukaryota > Metazoa > Mollusca > Cephalopoda > Myopsida > Loliginidae > Sepioteuthis > Sepioteuthis lessoniana. The sequence continues at coordinate 73,380,393 of OY757933.1, forward strand.
ATCTATTAAAACCGAAACGTTACAGCGTCGACTTTCTTTCACAATAAATTCATCACTTTATATTACTTTGTTTTTTAAGGGGGTTGAGCTCTCGACTTGTCGGAGGCCATAAAGAAACTCCAATTATTTCGGCTTGGTTTCGGCGTTAAACAAATCAAAGATTCTTTGTAGTTTCTTTCTTGCTCACTCATATTGGGTAGAGTTTTAGCGAAAAAGTGTTTGAATAATAGAGCTAATCATGAACATTTAGATTTATCGAGTGTCTTTCAAGAATTGGACTAATTAGAAAAAAAAAAAATTATTCTATGTTTTATTTCCTTATCCCGTATATAAAAAGTTTGAATTCAGAGTTTTACTTTTATTATACTATTTGCCATACCAAGGCTTAATATCCCAATCTGCCCGACTATTTTACTCAAAGGTGGAAGAAGAATAGTTGGATTTCATACCTTTTCCAAGAGTATTAGCGCAATGTGAAATGTAAACAGCCTCGTCTAGGGTTTGAACCAAGTTCGCCGTCTCATTTCCTACAACGATAGCGGAGGTGCCCGTGGTGTAATGGTTATCGTCGCAGGATGTGAACACGACGACACGAGTTCAAATCCTGGACGAGCCTGATTACATTTCACATAGCACTAATACCCTTGGGAAAGGTATGAATCCAAATATTCTCCCTCCAGCTATGGGTAAATAGTAGGGCAGACTAGGTTCTTCAGCCTTGGTGAGGCGACTAGTCTAGGAGAAGGAAAACTCTGAATTCAAACCTGTTAAACTCTGCTTAAAAATTGACCTTGTGTCATATCCTGCCCGCGCGGAGGGGTTGGTAAATAGGATTTCCTACAACGATATCTATAACACCATGAGCGCCTCAATATACAACATATATGAAGAATTGACCTGCAAAAGGTCGTTCTTCAGTCCCCTTCACAGCCTCATGAAGATTTACAATCATTTTGTGCTATAGCATCTGTGATGTTCTTCATGATTCCAGTATCTAAAAATAAAATTTGGCACTGAGGAAAGTGATGTAAAACTAAAAACAAACATTTTCATTGTATCTGAAATCAGAGAATTGATGTCTGATAGAAAGTTCAGATGTAAACTTAATCTACTTGAGATGGTGGCATGCGATTCATTCGTGTAAAGTGCACCTCACTTTCTTGAGTTTTACTGGGCTGAAGATTATTCTAGTTTAATAAGGCTGAAGATTATTCTACTTTTATAAGGCTGAAGATTATTCAAGTCTTATAAGGCTGAAGATTATTCTAGTTTAATAAGGCTGAAGATTATTCTAGTTTAATAAGACTGAAGATTATTCTAGTCTTATAAGGCTGAAGATTATTCTTGTTTGATAAGGCTGAAAATTATTCTAGTATTATAAGGCTGAAGATTATTCTAGTTTAATAAGGCTGAAAATTATTCTAGTTTAATTAAGAAAATAATAGCCATCATTTCTATGAATAGGTTGCTAGACGTCTCTTAAAATGCGCTCGTTGCATTCTTATTTCGAAATTTACTACTGATTTGGAGGTTGGCAATGTGCATTGTGAGACTGTTCACCAGGACATATCTGAGATTTAAAGAATAAGATATCAAGGCTGATTTAGGCCAAACATGATAGGTGACTACAGCTAGTTCCAAAAATAGGTGACCAGTTTAGCACACAAAGAAAATAGTGCCTCAAACATTTTTGAAAATACCAGAAATAAAGTTGTTTTTTTTTCGGTTATTTCCTCTCGACATTCAAAAAATGGGAGAATTCTAACATAAACTACTTCTGTTGGTGAGACTCCAGTTCTGGAGATCTAGAGATGAGTCGAGTACCCCATCATTGCTATTACTCCCAGGTCCACTTTTATCCCCAACTGCAGTGCCTATCTATGGGTCAAATTAATCTGTTTTAAAACTATTCGCATCCCATTGGATCGTGTTTAAAAAATAAAAAGAAACAACCGCACAAAAAATGTAAACATGAATGCACAATGAACGCAATTCCCTAACCTTAAGGTATGAAATAACCATAGACAGGTTGACATGCCATTAAAATCAATTGATCAATTAATTTTTTTTAAAAACGCAGGGTTTTATAAGTTGATTTACAAAAAAGACATCTTCACCATTTTGAAGATTTTTTCTTTTTGCTGTCTAATCCACTTGACTATGTGCCATACTAAGCAAAAAAAATTACTTTTATAGAAATAAGTAGACAAATGTACTTACTGTAGACCATTGATTTTTTTCTTCCTCAACACAAAATCCTCATATTCACATATAACATACTAACTATCGTTGTTAATGTTACTATTTAGTTTTAACAGTGAGAGTTACACGCAAAAAGCACAAACAGCAAGGGCTTGTGGTACGCCCTCTCCCTGTACCACACCTCCACCTCCATAGACGTGGCCATTAAAAGAACGCCAGCCAGCGGACGTTTCGCTGGCCAGGCGTTTGGACTTCCGGGCTTTTTATAAATTGATATCAAGCCACAAAAAGCCAGAGGAGGCCAGCGAATAGCCTTCAGCTATCGTTCCTCTTTGCTTACAATTTCTTTCGATAGGTTTTCAACACACACACACACACACACACATATATATAGAGAGAGAGAGCGGTTGTGATTTCTATCAAGTTGTGTGTATGTATTTTGAACCCACACAAATTTGTCAAATCATCTCTAGATAGATAGATAGATAGATCGAAATCTAAATAAAGTAAACACAGAGTCAACGATGCTTGGTGAATGTCAGTTTCTCACCTATGAGAACATAAGACAACGAAGCTTCCATGTAGTGGGTAACCCTTCCCAAAATGTCTCATAAACAAGATTACCCTACCCATCAACTCCTCACAAAAGTTTATAAAGGGATACCCACCAAGTGGGAACCTGTTGGTCTGATGATTGCATAGGCGAGAAAGTGTTAGTCACTAGTAACGTTGACTATGTCAACGCAGTTTAAACCTAAATCTACATATGATCTCTTACCGATATTGAGTACTATTCATTTATAAATACACCAAACTATATATATATATATGTATGTATGTATGTATGTATATTTGTCAACGCAGAGGTATACATATATTTCTATTTGTCTGTTTTTATATATATATATATATATATATATATAAACTGATGAGTTGTGATACAACGAAACTGTCTGTGGATGACAATATATATGCTTTCCCTTGAGGGGGTTGAGCACTCTCGTGAAGGAAATACCGTTTGCCACTCGCGTAACGCAAGGCTCTTCTAATGGATTGAGCACTCTGTTAGTTGAGAAGCGCATTTTTAAACATAGGAAAAATTATACGTATACATTAAAGATCCTTTAGATTTTGCAGAGATTGCTGATGCATCTAGGGTAAGATATCCGACTGGCGTAAAATCAGCCGGGTTTCGAGCATAGCTTGAAGCATCTCGGGAGTCTACCCACACTGATGGCTCGTGTCAAAACGAAACAGTCTTTCTGTGGATGGCAAAACATATATATATATATATATATATATATATATATGCACACGTACTGTAATTAATATCGTCGTAGGAAATTGACACGGCCACCATAGTTCAAATCCTGGACGGGGCTGTTTGCATATCAGATACTCTTCCTGAAGACATTGATGAAATAGTAGGGCAGACTGGGTTCTTTAGCCTGGCTATAACAACTGGTCTAAGGGAAGGAAAACTCTGAATTCAAACCTGTTAGACTTCGCTTAAAAATTGACCTTGTCTCGCATCCAGCTCATAGGGAGGGGTTGCTAAAAAAGGGGTGCCAGTGATGCAATGCTTACCATGGTAGGAAATGGAAACGGTAACGCAAGTTCAAACCTGGACGAGGCTGATTGCATTTCACATAGCACTAATACCCTTGGGAAAGGCATGGATCCAATTATTCTCCGTCCAGCAATGGGTAAATGGCAAGACAGACTGGGTCCTTTAGTTTTGGTTAGGTTGCCAGTCTAGGAGAAGGAAGACTCTGAATTCAAACTTAAATTCCACTAAAACATTGATTTTGTGTCGCACCCTGCCTGTACAAAGGTGTTGGGTAGACACGCACACACACATATATATATGTGTGCGCGTGTGTGTGTGTGTGTGTGTGTTCTCACAAAAGCTGAGTAAATATCTATGTTTATGTGTATATCGTGTCAAATATATTGTGTGCAAAAGTTGACAACGTTTTTTGTTTAAATTATTTATTATTGATCTTCGTATTCATTAATCTTCAAAATATTTTCCTAGACATTCTATGACTTCAAGGCAATGTTTTCGAATTCCATCTTGATAAAACAATACTTGCCTCAACATAATCAAGCTCTCAATGAATTTTGTCGATAGAAGATATATTTAAATGTTTCAGTAGATAAGTAATGCTACGTGGACTGATACCAGTGATAATCCGATGGCGTTAATTCTGGTTAATACACGACGCGAAGAAAAATGCCTTACAGTCATTTCAATACCCGTTTTTATTTTTTTGGTCGGCAAAGCAACGGAGCATTGTCCATCTTCTCTGTCCTATAAATGATGTAACGAGGGTGTCCTCGTGGTGTAATGGTTAAAACGACGGACTGCGGAATCGTAGTAAGCGAGTTCGTACTCCAGTCGCGCTAATACGTTCACTTTCGGGCAAATACGTTTGGTTTGGTTTGTTGGGTTTTATAGCATATCAACCTTTGTAGGTTATTTAACGCTAAATCCATTTTTATGTAAATAATCTGTTCTATTTAAAACAATTCAGTTTAGCATAAGTACACAGTTTAATGGTCAAAAACGTTTCCATTTCTAACTATTCAAGCAGTTGTATGTAACAATTCGGTTAAGTGTAAATACAGTTTTAATGTCGAAAAACAGTTCTATTTGAAATAATTCAGTTGAGCATAAGCACGCAGTTTAAATGTAAGTACGGTTTAATTGTAAAAGTCATTTCTATTTCAAACTCTTCCGTTTTACTCAAACAATTCATTTTAGCATAAGTATGCTGTTAATTCTATTTAACCCATAGATATGACCCTTATCAGGTGCTACCACTCCGGGCCAGAGTGGACCAGGGAGCAATGGCAATGAAGGGGTACTCCGCATTCCCCAAAGCTCCAGCACTGCTGGAACCTCACCATCAGATTATTTAGTGTCATATCAGGACACTCGTTAGGGGGGGTCTTACCCCTCTGCAGAAGTGCAGTCAGTGTATTCTACAGCCCCAGCTGACTGGGCAATACACAGAGTTAAATGTCAAACAGTTTTATTTCAGATAATTCAGTTCAGCATAAGTACACAGTTTAGATGTCAAAAACAGTTCTTTTTCGAGCAATTCAGTTCAGCACTATTACGCAGTCTCAATGTCAAAACAGTTCTATTTTAAACAATTCAGTTTAGCATAAATACGCAATTTAAATGCAAAAATTGTCAAAAACATTTCCAATAATAATTCAGTTATAAATACAGTTTTAATGTCGAAAAACAGTTCTATTTGAAATAATTCAGTTAAGCATAAGCACACAGTTTAAGTGTAAGTACGGTTTAATTGTCAAAAATATTTCTATTTCAAGCTATTCAGTTTACTCAATTCAGTTTAGCATGAGTATGCTGTTAGTTCTATTTAACCCATAGATAGGGCCCTATCCGGTGCTACCACTCCGGGCCAGAGTGGACCTGGGAGCGATGGCAATGAAGGGGTACTCTGCATTCCCCAAAGCTCCAGCATTGCTGGAACCTCACCATCAGATTGTTTATTGTCATATCCAGGACACTCGTTGGGGGGGGGGTTCTACCCCTCTGCAGAGGTGCAGTCAGTGTATTCTACAGCCCTAGCTGACTGGGCAAGCAAATACCCTTAGGAAAGGTATGAGCCCCCTTATCTTCCTAGCTATGGGTTAAATAGTACCACTACTGTTCTTCTAGAAGAATTGCTTTGGCATTAAATAACCTACAAAGGTTGATATGCCATTAAACAACCAAACCAGATATAAATGTTGTTTTTTTTTCTTTTTCTATTCTATATTACATCGTTTGTAGTTAAAAAAAAATTGTTGAAGAACCAAACACGAAAACAAAAAAGTGACGAATGAGGTTCTTACTTGATCCTGGCAATAAAAGAAATTGACAAACACATCATGACACAAAAAAAAACACTCACGATTATTTCGGATTAACAAGAGTGGTCTTATAAACAGGAAGACTTGAGATGGTTTTTGTTCTGTTGATGAAGAAAAGGTTAATTTTTTTGTGGGGTGCTTTTTTGGTGGGGGTTGTCTTGCCCGTAAATATACGTCTGTTTCCATTGGCGTCTAGAATTTAACCCCTCACTTTTTGAATTTCTCTCATAGAAAATTCTCCCATTGTTTTTGTTTCAGTCGAAAATAACGTCTAACTCCACCATATTCTCTCACGTTTCCTTTGGGTGATGGTGAGAGATTATGTCGTGTGATGGTGATAGCAGTGTAGGATGTTAGTTGGTGGGGATGATGGTGGGAGGATGATGGTTGGGAGATGTTTGGTTGGTTGGGTTTTATGGCATATCAACCCTAGTAGGTTATTTAATAATCAGTTCTGTTTAAAACAATTCAGTTTAACATGAGAACACAGTTTAATTGCCAAAACATTTCCATTTCAAACTATTCAGTTTATTCAAGCAGTTATATATAACAATTCAGTTTAGTGTAAGTAGAGTTTCAATGTCAAAAACAGTTCAATTTCAAACAATTCGGTTTAGCATAAGCACGTAGTTTAAATGTAAGTACGGTTTAATTGACAAAAACATGTCTATTTCAAGCTTTTCAGTTTAATCAAATTCAGTTTAGCATAAGAGTGCTGTTAGTTCTATTTAACCCATAGATAGGGCTCTATCAGTTGCTACCACGTCGTGTCAGAGTGAACCTGGAAGCAATGGCAATGAAGGGGTACTCCGCATTCCCCAAAGCCCCAGCATAACTGGGACCTCACCATCAGATTGTTTAGTGTCATATCCAGGACACTCATGAGGGGGTCTTACCCCTCTGCATAGGTGCAGTCGGTGTTTTCTACAGCCCCAGCCGACTGGGCAAATACACAGAGTTAAATGTCAAAACAGTTTTATTTCAGATAATTCAGTTTAGCATTAGTACATAGTTTAGACGTCAGAACAGTTTTATTTCGAGCAATTCAGTTTAGCATAAGTACGCACTTTAAATGTCAAAACAGTTCAATTTTAAACAATTCAGTTTAGCATAAATACGCAGTTTAAATGCAAAAATCAGTATAGTGAAGGAAGCACGGTTTAGTTCTATTTAAACCATAGATAGGACCCTTATCAGATGCTACCACTCCGGACAGAGTGGACCTGGGAGCAACAGCAATGAAGGGGTACTCTGCATTCCCCAAAGCTCCAGCATTGCTGGAACCTCACCATCAGATTGTTTAGTGTCATATCCAGGACACTGGTTGGGAGGGGTCTTATCCCTCTGCAGAGAAGTAGTCGGTGTATTCTACAGCCCAAGCCGACTGGGCAAGGGGGGGGTGATGATTTTTTTCCAATAAAATTCTTACTTTTCCTCCAGCTTTCGATTTTTCGAAATTTTACCTAAACGTAGCAAAACTTTCAATCTATTTTCACACAAAAAATATTTACAAAACGTAAAAACTTCCACAAAAAAAAAGATATTTCCCTTCTGACAAGAAATCAAATACAGGATTTGACGTGAACGATTTCATACTGTCTAATTAGAGTGAAGGATTTGACACTGTCCAATCAGAGTGAAGGACATAACACTGTCCAATCAGAGTGAAGGATTACAAAAACTGTCCAATCAGAACCAAAGTTCTAACTGTCCAATCAGAGTGAAGAATTTAACGTTGTCTACACAGAACGAAGGTTTTGATACAGTCCAATCCGCAGCAGGTTCTGACACACGGTTGAGTTTAATAATTCTGTGATAGATACCGGTGATGGATAGATATAATTCGTTTGTATTCCAACATATATTCTCAGATAATTCATTTTCTGTTGAACGGACTGTTTTCCTCGTTTATATTGCTATTTGTTCATAATGTTTCGGCTGAACACCGGGTTTTCTTTTGGCCAGTCGGCTGGAACTGTAGAATATACCGACTGCTCCTCTGTCTCTCCCTCAACGAATGGTCCAGTCGGCTAGGGTTGCAGAATACAGCGACTACTTCTCTGCAGGGGTGGGATAAGAACCCCCACCAACGAGTGTCCAGGATATGATACTAAACAATCTGATGGTTATGTTCTAGTAACGCTGGAGCTTTGGGGAATGTGGAGTAACTGTTTATTGCTATCGCTCCCAGGTTCACTCTGGCCCGAAGTGGTTGCACCTGATAGTGTCCTATCTATGGGTCAAATAGAACTAAACTGAGTATTTATGCTAAACTGAATTGTTTAAAGTAGAACTGTTTTTAAATAGATTTGGTTGGTTGGTTAGTTGGTTGTTTGGGTTTTATGGCATATCAACCTTTGTAGGTCATTCAACGCCAAATCCATTCTTATGGAAATTGTTAGTTCTATTTCAAACAAATCAGTTTAGCATTAGTACACAGTTTAATTGTCAAAATTTCTATTTTAAGCTATTCAGTTTAGTCAAACAGTTCTAATTCAAACAATTCAGTTTAGCATAAGTATTCAGTTAGTTCTATTTAACCCATAGATAGGGCCCTATCAGGTGTTACCATTCCGGACCAGAGTGGACCTGGGAGTATTTGCAATGAAGGAATGCTCTGCATTCCCCAAAGCCCCAGCATCACTGGAACCTCGCCATCTGATTAGTTAGTGTCATATCCAGGACACTTATTGGGGTGGGGGTTCTTACCCTTCTGCAGAGGTACAGTCGGTGTATTCTACAGCCCCAGCCGACTGGGCAATTTTAATTTGAACTAAACTCTGATCTTTATCTATTCAGCATTTTACAAGTGGATCTCATCGGTTGAATTAACAAAAACTAAACATTTGATGCCTCGTGAAGTTTGGCAGACCATTATTAGTGAGATCGATTCTCACCGGGTATCTCAAACTCTTGGACATGTGCCGAGCTAAGACAAAAAAAATATTTTTCGACTTGTATTGCAACAGAACTTCTTATAAATTCCATTTGGCATTTGATTAATATCATTGGATGTGAGTCAATATTTTAAAAAATCTTACAAAATTTTTTCTTAAAATTTTCATTAAGCTTTTATATGAAACTAGGGAAAAAACAGGGGGAAGTAATTCGGTATTGACAGTGTTACATTTAGTGAATCAGGCGAGCAAACTGTTGTTGAGTTCGATTATCACTAAGTGGTCCATATTATTGGCCTTGCATTAAACTAATCTAAATAAATAAGAGCACCTCGCGTGACATAGTGCTTGGCTAGCTAGTGAGATCGATACTCACCGAGAGCCCCATACTACTGCTAAACGAAACTAAACCAAGTAAATGAACAAAGACACCTCACGTAATGAAAGCTGCTTAAGCATGATTATTGTTAAGCTCGATTCTCACTTGGAGCTCCATACTTCTAGCCTTGTGCCAAACTACGATAAACATTGTAAATGACCTAGGGCACTTTTCCTGATGTAACATGGGGTGTCCTCATGGTGTAATGGTTAAAGCGATGGACTGTGGAATCGTAGTAAGTGGGTTCGAACTCCAATTGCGCTATTACGTTCACTTTCGGGCAAATACTCTTTGGAAAGGTATGAACCCCCTTATCCTTCCAGCTATGGGTTAAATAGTACCGCTACTGTTCTTCTCGGAGAATGGCTTCGGCATTAAATAACCTACAAAAGTTGATATGCCATGAAACAAAGAAACCAAACTAAACCTGATGTAATGGCTTGCAAACTAGGGAAGCAGATCATCGTTAGTGAATTCGATTCTCACTGAGTATCTCTTTCTACTAAATTTCTACTAAACAAATCTAAATCTAATAATGACTGAGGACACATCGTACGCAAGGTAAGCAGACTATGGTTGAGTTCGATTCTCACAGGGTGCCTCATACTTCTGACCTTGTGCCAAACTAAAATAATCATAGTAAATGACTACTTCCTGTCATTTTACTCTTTTTTATCTTGGGCGCCTCTCGTGACGTAATAGTCTACAAATTAGAATGTCAAGCCGTTACTAGTGAGTTCGAGTCTCACTGAGTGCCCCATGCTTCCCGCCTTGGTCCTCAATCATGCAAAACTTATTAACTAACTACTCTCTTTCTGACTTACGGTCGTTTCTCTGAAAGCACCCGTTCCCGCCTCAAAGGAAAGCAACGATATGCCTGTTCAGTACTTAGATGGGTGACCATTACGTGTTAAAAACTGCGCTCCATTTCGCCAGATTTGCTAATTTATTCCCTGAACCAGGTGTAAAAATTCGAAACGAAACAAAACAATGTACAATATCTGTGTAATTTAATTTTTAATTCAAAGTAGGCTTCATTTAATTTAAAGTAGGCTTCATTTGCTGTGTGAGTAAAGTACGCTTTAATAATAATAATAAAAAATAATCTCTAGGAATATTTGCGGTTAAGTTTACAGTTGTCTTTCTATTAGTAAATAAATGTTTCCAATAAAATTATTCGTTTCAAGGTAGAAATAATTAAATAACTTTAATTGAAATAGATTATATTTACTGCTTCATTTGTTTGTTTAGGCTTATTTGGTGGGGGGTATTATTATTGTTATTATTTATTTATTTATTCATTTTTTTTTTTTTTGAGATCTCGAGAAAGACAAGCGACACACGTGTATTTAATTGGCCCTGATACATATCAGCTCGGCCACTTGTTATTTAATAAGCTTTGCTACGTCACACAGAGAGATAGAGCAACAGAGAGAGAGAGAGAGAGAGAGAGAGAGAGAGAACGAAGGTTGCTTATAATACCTGTTATTATTACGAAGTAGTCAGACAGCCACCACTTTATTAAGCAAATTTTAATTATTAATCTCATGAAACATATAGCCACCGGTCACATCCCACCAAAGGCCTAAAGAAATAGGAGGATCTAAGTTTAGGTTGAGGCTAGAAACGTGATACCATAATTTTTTGTGTATGATTAATTCGGGCAACTTGTTTGCTCTGCTGTCCACAACTAGCTGTTGTTTGACTGTGATTTATTTAAACAGATGTACTGATTTTGACCTCCTGTCGGCGAGGCATAGAATACACTGCGTGTACATACAGTACAGCGGTGAGATACCCCACTGAATACGACACTAATCTGCATCTAATGGTAAGGTTCCGGAGTTTTGAGGAATATGGAGTACACCTTCATTGCCATTATTCCCAGGCCCACTCTAAGCCTGAGTGGTAATACCAATTAGTGTCCTATCTATGGGTCAAATAAATCTGTTTAAAAATTATTAGATTGGATAGAAATCTTTGATATCATGTTATTGTATCCAAATTATTTGTATTAAGAATAGTTATTTGAAGCTATGATTGTTAACAAATAATAATAATTATTATTAGTTACTTTAAAGTAACTCGGCTCATTGGCCTAGTGGGTAGAGTGTTCGCCAATGGTCCGGAAGACCTGGGTCGCGTCATACCAAATACTTTAAACATTCTACTTGATACCTCTTTGCTTTACACTCAGCAATATAAGGTACGTATCAAGGCTAAAGTGGAGCAATTCGACAACGGTCACCAACTTTAATTTACTTAATACCACTAGATGTGTTGCCCTGTCACCTGGGACTGTAGAATACACCGACTGTTTCTCTGCAGAGGGGAAAAAAACCCTCCCCAACGAGTGTCCAAGATGTGACACTAAATAATCTGTAATTCTGGAGCTTTGGGGAATACGGAGTACCCCTTTATTGCCATCGCTCCCAAGTCCACTCTGTCCCGGAGTGGTAGCACCTGATAGGGCCCTATCTATGGGTTAAATAGAATTAAAAGTATACTTATGCTCAACTGAATTGTTTGAATTAGAACCGTTTGACTAAACTTAATAGCTTGAAATAGAAATGTTTTTGACAATTAAACTGTACTTAGATTTAAACTGCATGCTTATACTAAACTGAATTGTTTGAAATGGAACTGTTTTTGACATTGAAACTCTACTTACACTAATCTGAATTGTTTAATATAGAAGTGTTTTGACATTTAATTGTGTGTAAACAAAATATGTACTTATACTAAACTGAATTAGGTGAATTAGAACTGTTTGACTAAACTAAATAGCTTGAAATAAAAACGTTTTTGACATATAAACTGTAGACTCATGCTAAACTGAATTGTTTGAAATAGAATTGATTATTTGCGTAAAAATAGATTTGGCGTTAAATAACCTACAAAGGTTGATATGCCATAAAACCCAACCAACCATTCGATGTGACCCAGTCGGCTGGGATTGCAGAATACACCGACTGCTTCTTTACAGAAGGATAAGACTTTTCCAATGAGTATCTAAGATATGATACTAAATAATCTGATGGTGAGGCTCCAGTAATGCATGAGCTTTGGGGAATGCAGAGTACCTCTTCATTGCCATCGCTCTCAGGATCATTCTTAACCAGAGTGGTAGCACCTGATAGGGTCCTATTTATTGGTCAAATAGAACTGTTTGACACTTAAACTGTGTACTTATGCTAAACTGAATTGTTTAAAATAGAACTGTTTGAACATTTAATCATGAGTAAACGAATGAAAGAAGTTTAATTGAATTGTTTGTCATTCATAACAATACTTGGAACCATTTAACTTTGTTAACTTATGCTAAATTGAATTGTTTGAAATAGAACCGTTTTGACATCTAAACTGCGTGCTTATGCTAAACTGAATTATCTGAAATAGAACTGTTTGATCATTTAACAGTGTGTAAACAAATGACGGATTTTTAATTGAATTGTTAGTATCAAATGGCAATACTTGAAAATATTTAACTATCTGCAAACAAATGATTACTTGTAAATGAAAATATTCGTATTAAGTCGAAATAAGTGAAACCATTTAACTGTGTGCAAAAAATGAGCACAGTCACGTTAAAAAATGTTACCGATATTTAACCGGTTCATTAGCATAATGAGTAGAGTGTTCACTAATAGTCTGGGAGATTGGGGTTCAATCCCAGGTCGAGTTATACCAAAGACTCAAAAAATGGTACTTGATACTACCTTGCTTAACGCTCAGCATTATAAGCTTAGGATCAAGGGTAAAATGGAGCAATCCACCTCGGCGTAGTAGTTATTGAAAGGGACGCCTTTGGATCACCCTCGATTAAGGTCGCCAACTTTACTTTTCATAAAAAATTTGGCATTAAATAACTTACAATGGTTGATATGCAATAAAACCAAACGAAACCGAACCATTTGATGGGAGTGCTGGATACTGTACATACCTGCAGTTAAATTATTAGTGTTAGATGGAAATAGTTGGAATCGAACAACTTTGGGCAAATTATTTATATTAGATAGGAATACTTACAATAACTGTTAATCATTTATATTAGGAATAGTTACGAACATCAATAGGTCTAATACCAGAAAATGGTTTCACATTAAAAAGAACGAAGAAGCAGACGATATCCCACAGAAGCAGCAGACTAAGCAGATAATCTTGCACCTCCCGTAAATACACCTGTCTTACCTGAATCTTTACGGCTTAGCATAGAGCAAGCAGCAGGATGCATTGGCCTCTTCGTGAACGCAAGTAAAGCAAGAATTCATGTATTTTAAACAAGATGGAACCATCTCCACTATAAGCGGCAAGCTTCTGAAACTAGTAAAACTGTTCACATACCTCGGTAGCAACATCTCATCTATAGAAAGTATTGTCAATATACGCATAAGGAAGGCTTGGACTGCTATTGACAGGATATCAATCGTTTAGAAATCTGATCTCTCCAATAACATAAAACGGGATTTCTTCCGAACAGTTTTCGTATGGTAACACAACTCGGACTCTAACAGAATGCTTGGAGAAAAAGCTAGATGGAAACAACACAAGAATGCTACGCACTGTTTTGAGCCAATTCTGGAAGCAGCACCCTACAAAACAGCAGCTGTACAGCCGCTTACCTCCTATCTCTCTAGCCATCTTAGTAAGACGATCAAGATATGCTGAGCACGACTAGGAAAGTAAGTACGAACTCATAAGCAACGTTTTCTTATTGACCCCTAAACATGGACACCGAAGCGTTGGCCGACCAGTGGGGTTTTACATTCTTTTAACTCTGTGCGGACACTTGATGCAGTCTAGAGGACCTGCCAGGAGCGATAAATGATCGATAGGAATAATGAAAGAGAGTTAAGAGGCTCCGTGCCATCAGCACAATTTCATTATGGTGATCATGATAATTATTTAGAAAGGATTATTATTTAATATGCATAAAGTGGATTTGGCATTAAATAACCTACAATGGTTGATATGCCATAAAACCCGACGAAACCAAATCCTATATATTCAATATATATGTATAAAGAGGATTTGGCATTAAATAACCTACAATGGTTGATATGCCATAAAACCTAACCTAACCAAATCCTATATATTTAATATATATGTATAAAGAGGATTTGGCATTAAATAACCTACAATGGTTGATATGCCATAAAACCCGACGAAACCAAATCCTATATATTCAATATATATGTATAAAGAGGTTTTGGCATTAAATAACCTACAATGGTTGATATGCCATAAAACCTAACCTAACCAAATCCTATATATTTAATATATATGTATAAAGAGGATTTGGCATTAAATAACCTACAATGGTTTATATGCCATAAAACCTAGCCTAACCAAATCCTATATATTCAATATATATGTATAAAGAGGATTTGGCATTAAATAACCCAACCAAATCATATATATCTGATATATAAGTATAAACGCAATTTGACAATTGAATAACCAACAAGGGTTGATATTCCATAAAACCCAACCATACCAAATATAGCAAATTCAATAAACCAACAAATTCAGTTAACTGTCAAGCAAATAAATCTGCTTCTCAAGTCAAGAAACATTCATAATAAGTATATTTCTTTAGAAAATTTTTAAGTCGTGACCTTTGTGAATCTAAAATGTGTTTTTCTTGAGAAGATAGCATTAGGATGAAACATTCAACAACATACCACAGTATAAAAAGCTTGACACTAGTTTTCTCTCATAAATCATTTATGTATAACCATTTGATTGTTAAATTAGATTTTTTTGTGTTACAATAGTTAAAACCATTTAACTGTGATAAATAAATGATCTCTGGCTCGTTTAGGAATGTTATCAACAAATTATATATATATATATGTCTGTGTGTGTGTGTGTGTGTGTGTGTGTGTGTGTGTGTGTGCATCCAATAAGTTTCTCTTTTTGTACAGGCACTTGTCGTAGACTCTTGAAAGTTCAATATGTTATTGCTATACATCTTATGAGATGACAGACCAATTTTTATGATTTCAGGTTCAAATCAACAGCTACAGCAGCAATTGGAATACACCCTACTAAAGCCTGATTGTCACAGCTGGTGAATTTCAAAAATACAATCTGGACGTGAGGACACTTTAGAAGAACGATATGCAATAAAATTCTGTTTTAAACTTGGAAAAAATGCTACAGAAACGTATGGAATGCTTCAAACTGCTTTTGGACCATCTTGCATGAATCGAGCATGAGTTTTTGAGTGGCATAAGAGATTCAAGAAAGGCTGGGAGTCTTTGAGGGATAATGAGAGGTGTGGGAGGAGTAAGGAAGTCAATACACCAGAGTTGATTGGCCAAAAGGTTAGGGTTAGGGTTACTATGTTGGGGTTTTAAGGGAGTTCAGCAAGAGATTCCTAGAGAAGAGGTCAGCACTCTTCAAATCAGGTCAGTGGCATTTCCACCAGGACAATACACCAGTCCACAACTCCATCCTTGTCACAGACTATTTGACTAAGATGGGCATCAAGACAGTTCCTCACCCTGCCTATAGTCCAGACCTTGCTCCCTGTGACTTTTGCTAATTCCCTTAGCTCAGAGGCTGTGGGTTATGAGACAATTGAGGAGATTAAAGAGGCTGTGACGAAGCTCATTGATACGCTCACACAAGAGGAGTTCCATGGGGCCTTCGAGAAGTTGTTGGAACGGTACAACAAGCGCATTGCAGCCGGAGGATATTACTTCAAATGGGACTAGAGTTTCATGTGTGTACTATCATTAAAAGTGCCTATACGATAAAAGTCTGGAAACTTATTTAATGATCCTCGTATATATATATATATACATATATATATATATATATATATATAAGAACTTCAATAATTTATTAAGGACCACCGTTTTAACCTTAACAGGCTTATTGCTTCATTTTCTCTTTAGTTTTAAAGAAGTAAAACCCTTTTAACCCCTATCAACTTAGTTCTCAGATAACCAGCACCTGAGCTTAGAGAATTCGAGCAAAAAGTTGATGGATGCTAACATGTTTAAAGCTATGCTATATATATATATATATATATATATATATATATATATATACCAACCTTTATGCACTAGCAGGATGTGATATTATGTGAATTTTTAAACGGAGTTAAACAGGTTTGGATTCAGAGTTTTCCTTCTCCAAAAATGGTTGCCTGACCAAGGCTAAAAAGCCCAGTGTGACTCACTATTTACCCATAATTGAATGGAGAATAATTAGATTCATGCCTTTCCCAAGGGTATTAGAGCTCTTCCAGGATTTGAACTCGTGTCACTGTGTCCATTTCTAACTACGATAACCAATACATCACAAATATCATCTGTAATTCTCCTTGAGAAAAGACTTGAAGGATAGCAATAAAATGCTTTTTATTGGTATAGGTGATCCTATTGCTGAACAAAATGGCCCCGGTGAGGTTCAAGTTCTGGATTAGGAGTTTGTTTTACTTGGCCAAAATGACTTTATTCTTAACTAGCTGTACCCGGCCACCCGTTGCTGTGGCTCAGTTTGTTTAAATGGGGGAAAAAGAAAAGGCATGTTTCTAATATGTTTAATTTCCCAATACTTGTGGATACACAATATTCTTGGTAGTTCCAGTTTCCGTGTAGATAAAGAGATTGTCTAGATTGCCGACTCTGGAACAGGCAACATATGATTCCCCAAGTTAACCAAAAAAGAAATAAAAGTGATAAAGGCAGAAAAAAAAATTCACGTGTAAAATTCTTGGAAAACGAAAGTAATGTTTACCTTCATAATTTGCGTTCGGCTTTTCTCGGGGAAAAAACGACTGATCAAAAATCCTTTTTTTAATTATTGTAATATTTTTGGATATTAAGTATATAAAAACACGCCCGTGTTCGAATAAAATACTCTCACAAAATTTTAAACCAATTAGTGGTATAAAACTAGAGATTATCGGTTAGAAACAAACATTTACATTTTTATTTATATAGATAATGAGCAATACTAAATGTATCTCGGCGTCTAACATTAAATTTAAATATTGTTTAAAGTGGCAACCAATGAGCATAAGCCAACGAAATTACAGCGCGAACTGATCGAACGTCAAATAACATTAGCCACAAATTAAAATAATTACTTCAATTTGGAAATCAAGCAAATACGTCTGTTTGAAATGTTAGAATGGCTGAAGAAATCTTCAACCAAATTCGGCAAAACATTTACAGATTGTTTTTAACGGTATGTCAACTCGTCTAGGGGGATTTTATGCCTTGGGGTTAGGGAATCGTGTGTGCATCTGTATAGTACTTGCTCTGATGATAGCATTGGCGAAAAACTGACAGACACGAAACACCACTGACTCTACAGCTACGGGATTAAAACTGATATCTACATATGTTCTATCACCAATGTTTATATAAAAACATAGCAAACCATATATATATATATATATATGTGTGTGTGTGTGTGTGTGTAATGTGGAAGAATGTGCCGATACTGACTCGTGGATCGAACACTGATCTCTAGCCAACAAACACAAATGTTGAAATGGATTGTGCTACTGGAGTTCACGTGACAAGAAGTGGGGGATAAAAAAATGGGTCAGACAGTGGTCTGAGGAGAGACGTACACTTTAACCCTCTCTGTAGGGGCTAGGTTTATTGCCTGGCGCCAAAGGCACGGTTTTTTTTTTAGAGGAATGACGACGGGACCCGAGGCATTTTTAAAACCACCGGGTGTGTCCGAGCAACTGACCAGTGCCCGGACTCGCCTAAAAAAAGGCCTTGTGTCACATACGTCCGGTCGGTAGGACTAACAACAAATACCGACGTATGCAAAGTCTCTGAGCTGACACACTTTTCGGTCGGCCGTGTTCGTCGGTCCACGGATCTGGTCGGAACTCTCCAGGTTCCGGTGGCAATCGGTCGAGGCCGTCTGACATGGATTCCGGGAAGCCGGTATTAATGTCGTTCGCACCAAGACCGGCATCCTCGAGCCTTAGAAGGCTGTCTTCCCAGATTTTAACCCTTCATGGAGAGGCTATGTTTATTGCCTGGCTCCTGTGGCACCCCTTTTTTAGGAGAATGCAAAGTAGGGGTGAAATGTAACATTGCCTGCTAGTATTGAGTTAGCATTTCCAATCTCAGTATTCGGCGATATACGAGAGTGCAGAGATTTTAAGTATCGGCCAGAATTACCCCCCCCACACACACACACACTCACGGAACATTACAAAAGTGGCGACGAAAAATAGTTTCGAACATTATAACATTATGGTAATTTTTATACTTGTCAGAAACACACACAGGTAGTAGCTAGAATTACCCCTCCCAGTGGGATGAGTACTTGAGCAAGGCATTTCCGGCTGCCACATACGCGTAAATGCAAATCTCTTCTCAGGAATAGAGAATTGCGGTTGCTGATAGCGTACATGTGAATACATACCTAAAAAATTCCTTCGCTTACGCGGAGAATGATGTTAGCTCGAGGGTTAGATACCTGGCTGACTTTCCGTCAGTTGGGTTTTGATTCCCAGCTTGATGTATCTTGCATATATCTTTGCACGTCTTGCCACACTGAGGAGTTGTGGTACAACGAAAGAATCTGTGGATGATATATATATATATATAGTCTTCTCTGTAAACAACTTACAAGTTGTGTAAGTTGTCCAGTGGTTCACAATTTTAACTGGACTGTTGGACACTTATATAATATGCACAACAAGAAAGTTACTTTATATATAAATTTTGCTGTAATCATAAATTAATTAAATATATATATATAAAGAGCCAGAGCTTATATACCAACGTTTCACCAACCGGATCATCCTGTAGGTGAAACCTAGGTAAATTACTTTTGGCTCTTCAGGTTTCTAATTTCGCTCTACTTAGTGTATTGAACACTTTTACGTTTCAACTTAGATAACGGTGTTTCTTTTTCTTTTGGCTAGACATTGTGGTCCTCGCTGATTAGTATAGTAGTTGTATATGTATGAATGGTCGGTTGGTTGTTTTGTTTTACGGCATATCAACACTTTTTGGGTCATTTAACACCGAATTAAATTTTAAACAATTCAGTTTAGCATAAGCATAGTTTTTGTTTACAAACAGTTAAATGTCAAAACACTTCTATTTCAAAAGATTCAGCTTAGCATAAATGCACACATTAGTTTTATTTAAAAACAGTTCTTTTTCAAACAATTCAGTTTAGCATAAGTACAGTTTTTGATAACACATTATTAAATGTCAAAACTGTTCTATTTAAAATAATTCAGTTTAGCATAAGTATGCAGTTTAAATGTAAAACAGTTCTATTTCAAGTAATTCAGTTTAGCATAATTACTCAGTTTAGTTCTATGTGACCCATATATAAGAGCCTATCAGGTGCTACCATTCCGGGTCAGAGTGAACCTGGAAGTAATGGCAATAAAGGGGTACTCTATATTCCCAAAAGCTCCACGTATACTAGAGCCTCATATCCAGGACACTCATTGGGAAGGGTCTTATCCTTCTGCCGAGATGCAGTCGGTGTATCCTATAGCCCCAGCCAAAAGGGCTGTTTACCACGTTCACTCTGGCCCGGAATGGTAATCTGTTAGAACCTCTTGGTTAAAAAGATCTGTTTAAAAACTATTCGTATTCAATATGACCGTTTGAAACTTATATATATATATATATATATATATATATATATATATATGCCTACACAGTCAGAAAAAATCTACCAAGGTTTCCCTAAACCAGATCAGGACAATTCTGACTAAAGAAGGATTGGACCAAAACTAGATTTTATTGATAAAAACGTCCGCTAGAAAGAATAAAATTAGCATTAAATATAAATAAATAAATGAATTAAATAAATGAATAAAATTTTTTAACCATCAGAATTATAGAATAGCTATAAAAATTTAATTTTATACACACACACACACACACACACACACACACACACACACACATACACATACACACACACACACATATATATATATATATATATATATATATATATTGGTGGGGGAATCGACAACACAAAAATTGTAGATATGAACATACAATGAATGGGATTTCTAACTTTTCGACAAAAAATAACCCAAGACGGATTGACGTACAGTTAGAATAAATAACATTAAGTTTTACATACCGATATATCTATTTAGACATTTTAACAAACCAACAGTTAAAATTATTTTCAAATTTGAAAATGTTTATGAAGTCAAGAAGGTAAAAACCTGAATTTAATCAATCTTTACTTTTCTGAGAAATTGAACTTGTGTCACATAGTTGGCAGAGGGGTTGGGTAAATAGTCACACGCGCACACAGATTCGCGCATTCTTTATGAGGCGGGGGTAAATTCTCCCAGAGAATGTCCTATTTTAACGCTGGTTACGATACACAGGTGCTATGTTGATATAAAGTATTCTATCATAAAAATCAAAATAAAAGAAAACACGACACAGTGTTATTTATATATATATATATATATATATATATATATATATATATATATATATATATATATATATATATATATATATATATATATATAGTTATCGTCGTAGGGTATGGACACGGCGACACGAGTTCAAATCCTGGACGAGACTGATTGCACTTCACATAGCACTAATACCCTTGGGAAAGGTATGAATCCAATTATTCTCCCTCCAACTATGGGTAAATAGTAAGCAGACTTGATTCTTTAGCCTTGGTGAGGCAACTAGTCCATGAGAAGGAAAACTCTTAATTCAAACCTGTTAAACTCCGCTTAAAAATTGACCTTTTGTCACATCTTGCCCGGACAATATCGGCATTAGACTTCCTGATGATCCGTTAAGGTGAAACTTTAGTAGGAGATTTCCGACTCGCGATTTAAGTTATATATATATATATATATATATATATATATATATATATATATATATATATATATATATATAATCAAACTTATAAGTGAGGCCATCTGTACATATAGTACAATAAATAAGGAAGTATTCTTAGCATCAGGGTCATCGTTGTACGAAATGGAATCGCTGTTTTGAGTTCAAACCCTGGAGGAGGCTGTTTGCGTTTCAATTCGTGCTAATGTCCTTAGGTAAATCCATCTGTTTATTTGCAGTTATGATTAAATAAAATGACAGATTGGGTTCTTTAGCCTTTGTTAGGTAGCCAGTCTGGAAGAAAGAAAACGTAGAATTCAATCTTCGTTTAAAATGAAGATTGACATTTCAACAGAAGTGTTGTGTAAATACATTTAATAAATGTCAACATAACAATGCGGAGAAAAGTTCAATTAACAAATAAAAATCGTTTTTGCAAAAATATTTTTTGAGATGATAAAGGTTTTATATTCTTTAAATTTCAGTATTTCTAATTTTTTCACATTTTTAAAATTCATAAAACACTTTTTCTAAAAGATTTTTTTTCGAAGCTCCGTCCAAAAAACAAAAAAAAAAAAAAAAAACAGGTATAAACAAACTTGAGACAATTTTTGTACGACTTTTCTTGGTAAGGAAAATCCTAATTAGTGTCTGATGTATTTAGACAGGTGTGCTCAACTTGGTTGATTTGTGACTATGACAACCATGCCGAGAATACAAGTTCAAGTACATCAGTCTATAATAAAATTAAAATGAATCCTGAAAATTAGATAAACAGATTCTCAGACACACAAACAGACATACGTACTTTTAATTTTAAGTGGGCTAATTGGGAAACGATGAGAATAGCTAGAAGTTTAATATACTATCAAAAGTAAATGTCTCTGTCTCTGTCTCTGTCTGTCTCAAAATGCTGTCCATTTGAAATTTTATCTGATGATAGTTTCCTCATTTTTATAGAAGAGATAGGAAACTAAGAAGATAGGACCTATTTCCTTTTAGTTTATATATATATATATATATATATATATATATATATATATATATATATATATATATATATATATATATAATAGTTCTCCGGTCGCGCATATAATACGAGTGTCCAACAGTTCAATTAAAGATGTGAACAGCTACTTATACAATATGTATATATATATATATATATATATATATATATATATATATATATATATACTTTAAGAAAAAACAACGAAACCGGTCACATAGGATTATAAATTTATTTCAATCCTGTTATGCATTTTTGAAATTTCCAAAAACACGAAAAAAAATAAACAGGTCTTCTTCAGATCTTTTTGATAAAAAAACTAGGATAGACACATAAGAGTGGGAGGGGATAGAATAGTGGGAGGAATTACTCCCAACTCCGGTTTAACTGGACCAAGAATATTATATATATATATATATATGGATAGAAAGATAGATAGGTAGATAGATAAATAGAAGTTTATATATATATATATATATATATATATATATATATATATATATATATATATACATAAACTTTTAGCTAATACATATATATATTCATATAAAGACCGCTCAACATCGGTGATAGAACGTGTGTTAATATCTGTTTTAGTAACATAGACACAGATTCAAATGCTATTATAAGGACAAGCACTACGCACACGCTCTCTCTCTCTCTCTCTCTCTCTCTCTCTCTCTCTCTCTCTCTCTCTCTCTCTTACACACACAATATACATATATATTTATACACACACACACACACACACACATATATATATATTTATATATATATAGTTCTCCCATCGTGCATGACGTATGGGTGCTAAAAATGTCAACCACAAGACTGCTTATAATTACACAGATGATTTGTTTGTGGTGGTGAAGGATTCTGAAGGACCAGTCACTCTTTTTCGGTGAGTTGACAAGTGTGATCCTGATTGTCCAAGTAACACCTTTCAAATGTTGGATTTAGATTTCTTTTTCACCATCTCGTAGACCAGTGTACCCTACAATTTGCCCATCAGTATTTTTTTCAGTCCACTGCCAGAAATACACCTTCAGTGAGTCTATAATGGTGTTGGTAAGAGATTAAGGCTTGAATGAGTAATTGGCTTCTTCTGGGTTTGTTGTTGCCCAACTAAAAACAGTAGATTATTAGCGTAAACAACACGTGAAAGAATATAACTCTAGTTAAGACATTAAAGAATATTTTTCTTAATTTGGGTTGGTTGGTTGGTGATATATCAACCTTTGTAGGTTATTTACAACAAAAACCTATATATATTTATATATATATATATATTTCTTTATATGATCCAAGGAGGAAATCCAAAGTGCATGAGTATCCAATATGAGTGCTTAATACTAATTTATAATAAATTCGGGTTGGTTGGTTGGTTGGTTGTTGATATTTCAACCCTTGTGGGTTATTTATAGCAAAATCTTATATGTATGTATGTATAAGTATTATTCGGTCCAATTAAACCGGAGTTGGGAGGAATTCCATCGGGACAAAAAAACATTCAACAGTGAACATTTAAATTTTCCTGGTAAAGAACTCAATGTAACTGATATTACAGAGCAATGATTTCTTTAAGAAAAAACAAAAACCGGTCACATTAGGATTATAAATTTATTTCCATCCTGTTATGGGTTTTGATATAAATCAAAAACACCAAAAAAAAAACAAACTTACAGGACTTCTTCAGATCTTATGGATAAAATAATTCAGAATAGACACAGGAAAGAAGGGGAGAGGGGATAGAAGAGGGGTGAAGAGTTTTCTCCTCATTTAGCCCACTTCCGGGTTTTTTAGTGGGTGGTTCTAACAGGATGGAAATAAATTTATAATCCGAATGTGACCGGTTTTTGTTTTTTCTTAAAGATATATATATATATATATATATATATAAGATTTTGCTATAAATAACCCACAGCCAACCAACCAACCAACCCAAATTAATTATAAGTTATATATATATATATATATATATATATATATATATATATCTTCTTTATATGATCGAAGGAGAAAATCCAAGGCGTATGAGTATCTGCTATGAGTGCTCAATGCTAACGGCTATTGATGTATAATTAATTTGGGATCAACGATACATCAATACTCAACGTGTAAAACTAAAAATTCTTTTGCATAAAGACAAAAGAAAAAATTCAGTTTCTTGGTATCATTATATATTTATTTCAGGTTCTTACAAATTGTTTTAAGTTCAAAGTTAAACTTATAAGCTTTATAAAAAGCATCTTCAGATGAAATATTTTAAATTATAATTAGATGTTATCATATAACTCCACACACACACTCACACACACACACACACACACACACACATATATATATATATAGTGAAATGGTTTCAAGTATTGTTATCTTACACTAATAATTGTATTCAATATTAATCATGTGTTTCCACACTGTTAAATAGTTTCAAGTTAGCTAAATAACGCTAATGATTCTATTTAATATTAATTATTTGTTTGCACACTGTTACATAGTTTCAAGTATTGCTATCTAACACTAATAATTATATTTAATGTTAATTATTTGTTAAATGGATTCAAGCATTGGTATTTAACATATTTAATCATATTTATCAAGTATTGGACAGTTCTATTTAACCTATAGATAAGGCCCTTTGGTTACTCCCACTCCAAGCCAGAGTGAACCTGGGAGTAATGTCTATGAAGGTATACTCTGCATTTCCCAAAGTTCCAGGACTGGATACCAACCATCAGGTGCTGTTTTGCGTCATAGACATTTGTATTTAATGTCGGTATACTTTTTTAAAGAATAATAAATAAAACTAATAAAATTACTCTGTCTGCTCCACTCTATTAGCACATAGGCGAAAAGAAATGGTTTCATGCCTTTCTCAAGGGAACTAAAAGGATGTGAACACGGACCGACACGGCTAGATTTCGAACATATCTTGGGAATTCTATTTTTCGTGCCAATAATCATTACATTACCCGCACATATATATATATATATATATATATATATATATATATATATTCATTTTTCATGTATATATATATATATATATATATATATATATATATATATATATATTTCTAGCTTATACTTATATATGTGGGCTTACGTGGTGTGTGTGTGTGTGTGTGTGTGAAAGAGAGTTCGTGTGCATCTTTGACAGCCATTTCCTCCGCGAATGCACATTTGTCAACCTGAGTGTTGTCGCAGGAAGTTAGACTGAAAATATGTCTGCCCATCGGTCGGTTACTGGATGAAGAAGACCAAAACCATTTCCTGTGCTAAAATCACTACCGACTTCTCGTTTATCAACCATCCTTCTCTCTTTTTCTCTCTCATTTATCTTTCTTTGTTTCTTTGTTTCTTTCCAACTTTGTTTCTTTCTTTCTCCACGTGACCAACCGACAACAAATTACATATTCACTTCGTGATACTAATTCCACTGATTCATTATACTACTACTACCGCTGTCCCATAATCCTTATCACAGTCACTATACAAAGTTCACATGAAAATATACCAACTATTCTGGGACATAGGCGGTTTTGCTTTATATTTATATATCTTATTATAAAATGTCTGTCCGCCCGTCTCTACAACAAAGGTTCCACTATTTCTGGGACCAGTCTGCTGGGGGCTATAGAATACACCGACTGCATCTCTGCAGAAGGGTAAGACTCTAACAACGAGTGTTCTGGATATGACACAAAACAATTTGATGGTGAGGCTCCAGTAATCCTGGAGCTTTGGAGAATGCGGAGTACCTCTTCATTGCCATCGCTCCCAGGTCCACTCTTAACCGGAATAGTTGTACCTGATAATGCCTTATCTATGGGTCAAATAAAACTGTTTGACATTTAAACTGTGTACTTAGAGTGTTCGTCAATGGTCCGGGAGACCGTGGTTCAATCCCAGGTCGAGTCTTATCAAAAACTCAAAAAATGGTACTTAATGCCGCCTTGCTTAACACTCAGCATTATAGGGTACGGACCAAAGATAAAGTGGGGCAATCCAGGGAATGGAATAGCGACCTCCCCTACACCTCGGTGTAGTAGCTATTGTAAAGGGATCCTCCGGGTCACCCTCGACTAAGGTCACCAACTTACTTATACTAAACGTAATTGTTTGAAATAGAACAGTTTGATCATTTAACTGTGTGTAAACAAATGACTGATGTTTAATTGAACTGAGAGCGATAAATAGCAGTACTTGAAACCATTTAACTATGTGCAAACAAATGATTAATAGTAAATAGAATTATTCGTATTAGATAGTAATAAGTGAAATTATTTAATTGTGAGAAAAATGTTATCAGCAAAATGTATTCAAAAATCATATATGTTATATATATGCATAAAATGTATATTGAATTAAATAACCTACAATGATTGATATGCAATGAAACCCAATCAAACCCAAATAATATATATTTAATATATATGTATAAAAGGGATTTAACATTAAATAATCTACAATTGTTGATATGCCATTGAACCAAAGCAAACCAAATCATATATATTCAATTATATGTACAAAGAGGATCTGGCATTAAATGACCTACAATGGTTGATATGCCATAAACCCAACCAAACCAAATCCTATATATTTAATATGTATGTTATATAAAGAGGATTTGGTCTTAAATAACCAACAGTGGTTGATATGCCATAAAACTACACTAAACCAAATCTTATATATTCAATATATATGTTATATAAAGAGGATTGGGCATTAAATAATCTACAATGATTGATAAGCCATAAAACCCAAACAAAGGAAATGAGTGATAAAAAAAATCCACTATTTCTGCGGATTGTTAGAGGTTTGTTGTAAAAGAATGTCTCAGCGTGCTTTGCTCTTTTGGTTGTTGTTACAACCCCCCTCCCATATCTCTCTCTCTCTCTCTCTCTCTCTCTCTCTCTCTCTCTCTCTCTCTTCTGCCTTGTCGGCATGGGCTGTAGAATACACCACAGCAATTCAGCAGATGGGTAAGCCCCGACCCCCGCTGGTTGTCTTGTATATACAATAAACTGCGTCTGATGGTGAGACTCCAGTTCTCTGGTCTATATATATATATATATATATATATAGAGAGAGAGAGAGAGATTGTTCGTTGTTCCTCTACCACGAGGTAAATCATTCACTTAATCTCAATAACCATGCAGCCTTTAAAAATCCATTTTAGTTCAAAAGAATTTAAATTATTATAATTCATCAAAGGCCCGTGTATCTCCCACCCACATAATAATTGTCCCGGTTAGCTGGGGATGTAGAATACTCCAACTGCATCTTTTCAGAGAGGCAATCCTCCCTCAAAGAGTATCCTGGATATGATACTAAACAATCTGATGGTGAGGCTTTAGTAATGTTGTAGTTTAGAGAAATACGGAGTACCCTTTTATTTCCATCGCTTACATGTCCTCTATGGCCCGGGGTGGTAGCACTTGGCAGGATCCTATCTATGGGTCAATTAGAACTAAACTGTGTACTTATGTTAAACTGAATTGTTTGAAATAGAACCGTTCAATGTATTAAAAGGGATTTGACTTTAAATAACTTGTAATGGTTGATATGCCATCAAACCAAACCAAACCAAAACAACATCATAAAACTCCACCATTTTTGAGATAATGGAAATCAAACTTTCAGGAATTGTTAGTCATTATTAGAAAGATTTTAAACTATAACGGAAGATGCAGAGAAGATTTATTTTGTTTGTTTTTTTTTGTTTTTTTGTTTTGTTTTTTAAATTGTTTGTTTTTTTTTTTTTGTTTTTTTTTGTGAGATCTGTCTCACATTCTCAATATCTTTCCGTCCCCTTTAGGTGTAAAGAGGTGTCTGTCTCACAACACACACCCACTCCATTGGTAATTGTTGTGAAAGGCAGATGTCTCTCTTCCTCCATATATACAATCTCGGAAAGAAGTGAATTAGCACCAAATATGTTTATTCTCTGCCTAGACTACGGACTACGGACGTTGATAGATCTAATAAAAGCAAATGGTTTCGCATTAAAAAAGACAAAAAGCAGATGTTATCCCACAGAAACGATGACAGTCACAGACTATGCAGATGATCTAACGCTTCTTGCTTAAGCTGAATCTCTGCAGCATAGCCTGGAGCAGGCAGCAAGAGGCATTGGTCTCTATGTGAACTCTTATAAAACAGAATCCATTTGTTTTAAACAAAATGGGGCCATTTCCACATTAAATGACAAGGCTCCGAATTAGAAGATCAGTTTACATACATCGGCAGCAATATCTCATCTACTGAAAATATGTCAACATATAAATCGGGAAGTCTTGTAGAGCTATTAGTAGGATATCGATTAAATGAAGTGAAATTTGATCTTTTTGATATTAGTTCTACTCGATAAATGCATCTGCTGGACTCCAACGAGAACTGCAGAAGAATGCAATTCGAACAAATCCTGGAAGCAGCACACCACAAAACAACAACAGTGCGGCCACTTACCTCCCACCTCACAAACAAACTAGTACGAACAAAAGAAGCGGGGTACTGCCGAAGAAGTAATGACGAACGTTCTCTTATGGAATCCAATACATGGACATACTATCTCTGTGAGAACACAAAGGGCAGTCTAGATAATCTGCCAAAACCGATGCACAATTGAAGGGGATAGAGAAAAAGAGTCAAGGGACTCCGTGAAGTCAGCATGACTTGACAACTTAATAAAGGTGACAAAACGTTCTCCATTCTTATAATGACCATCTTACAACCAGTATGGCTAAGTAAACTTCCATAAAAGCGACTCAACGTCTTCTATTTTTAAATAGATAATCTAGCGAAACTACTAAGTAAACAAAAATATCCCTGGACCAATCTGAACATGGGTTCTAAAACTTGTGAGGGCCTGAGCTATAAAAATGAATTAATAGCCCGATCATTTTCGTGTAAATATTAGATTGGAATAGTTAAAACCATACAACTGCGTGCAAACATATAACTCTTATTATTCCTATGAATATTTACTTGAAACAATATAAGTCCCGGCAAATTATTTGCATCAGGTAGGAAAAGTTGAAACCCAATAACTGTGTGCCACTTTGTAGATAGCTGGCAACAGTTAAAGAGCCGGAACTTAATTTCTTGGCACTAGATCCAAGAGGGAATCTTTAGAAGTCTTGAGGAGTCGATTCCTGTGAATCGTAAATTTTTTAAACGTAACAATATATATATATTTATATATATATTCACGTGTCAAAAATTTATGCCAATCAGGAATCGATGTTTTAGATATTTTCTCTGAGTAATTTATTTTTTGAATATATATATATATATATATATATAAACAATGTATATATATATATATATATACTCACACATATATACACAATGAATTACTAAATAATTTATTGTGTGTGTACATATATATATAGTAAAAAGTTGGGACCTTAGTCGAGGATGACCCGAAGGATCCCTTTTGAATAGCTACCACACCGAGGTGGTAGGGGAGGGCGCTACACCATTCCCTGGATTGCTTCACTTTACCCTTGATCCCCACCTTATAATGCTGAATGTTAAGCAAGGCGGCATCAAGTAGCATTTTTTAAGTCTTTGGTACGACTCGACCTGGGATTGAACTTCGGTCTCTCGGGTCATTAGTTAACACTCTACCCATTAGGCCAATGGCCCGGTGATATGTATTAAAACATATGAAAAATCACCCGAGAATACAGAACTAGAAATAAACCAAGAATTAACAGATAAAATCAACCTCGATAATCCCATAAATCACTTGACAAAAAGGGAAAAGTGTCCATGAAACTAAAATAAAACTTTTGAAATAATCCCCCAAAGGCTTTTAAATCTAAGAAAAAGTAAACAAATTTTGAAAAAGTAAATGTATATTAGAAATAAAATGAATATCAAACTAAAGAAAAACACAAGAAATAAAGAAATGAAAAAGTACCAGATCAGCAATAGGAAAGTTCTCTAATATTTAAAAAAATATGGAAAAATATAGAAAAAATGTTTTTAGATATATGAAATATTTTTGAAAAGTTAAGAAAAAAATATGAAAAATATTAAAAAGAATACGAAAAAAATATGAAAAAGAAAATGTAAAAATTATGAAAAACATGAGAAAAAAAAAATGAAAAAATATGAAAAAAATTTAAAAAAGCATGCTATGAAAAAAATGAAATGTTAAAAAAACATATGAAAAAAATATCAAAAGAATATTAAAAAGAAATTTGAAAAATATGACAAAATGTGAAAAAAAATTTGAAAAACATATGAAGAAAATATGAAAAAACAAAACAAAACTACATTAATATTGCTAGATATTAAAGAGTTCAATCCCTCAATCAGAAAAGTGATATTAAAAAAGTTCTTAACATTATATAATGCATTTAAAATACCAAGAGACCAATTAAAAGTTAATAAACACAGGCAAAAATCCCAATTACTTGACAATGAAACAATATGAAAAAAAAGGCACACAAGACACTTTCGATATAAAATTGGGCAGCTCCGACGGTGGTAAAATTGTGATCAGATATGATTAGTAGCATTAGCAAACACCGTAAATAAAAATATCTCTGGCCAATAAAGACACAATGTACTAAAAATCCTAAGAAACAGCAACGAACCTAAACAAATAAAACTAGAAAACAAGTCATATAAGTATATAAAGACATTAAATTTGATGAAGATATGAAAACCAACTTAAATGAAATAGACTTTCTAGATGTTACGTTTAACAAAAAAAAAAACGTACCAACTATTAAGAAAACAATTCGACACTCCACTTTACATACACACATTCTCCAACTATTCACTGTCCATAATAAAAAAATTCCTACGATCATGGATTATCTGACAACTCATAAAACGAAACTATCTTCAGGCAAAAATATTTTAGAAAAAGCACTAAAAAATAGTGGGTTTTCGTAAAAACTAACTTACACCCAAAGCAGAACAAAAAAAAATTATTTCATCAATATCGTTTTTTTGTCTTGCTTGTGGTGTAAGTTAGTTTCTACGAAAACTCACGAGAAAAATGATTTGGTTAAATCCACCATACAATAAAAATGTAAATACAAACCTTGGAAAAATGTTTATAAAATTTAATCGACAATCGCTTCCCACATCAAACTAACGACACAGAATATTCAAGAGAAATACTCTAAGACTTATCAATTGCTGCACAAAAAAAATCAGCAGTAAATAAAAAGGTACAATAAGAAAATCTATAATAAACCACGAACAGCCAAAAAAAAAAAGAAAGAAAAGAAAAAGAAAACATGTAATCGCAGAATAAAACACAAATATCCCCAAAACGGAAATTGCCTACAGACACTGTATATCAAACCACCGTAAAATCTAAAGAAAACATGGAAAATATATACATAGTCATAACAGTAGGTCCCAGGAAATAGAAGAGATACACGTACAAAACATAATTTAACAAAATACGAACACTGCACATTTTCTAAACACATTTGGAACCTCGAAAAATATAAGCAAAACATAGCAAATATAACCTGAAAAATAAGAAAAATAGTGCCAGCTTACAATAACACCTCAAAACTGTAAACTTTAACTAGAAGTAAAACAGCCATAATCACATAAAACAAACTCCAAAAGCAATCAGTCTCATATTCAAATACAGACTTGAAAATATACGCCTACTGCACCACCGGAAAATTAACGACTCCAAGGAATAAATGAATAAATTAGAATAAAATAAGATAAAAAACAATAAAATAAATTCACAGAATATAAAATGAATAAATAAAAATGATAAATATAAATAAATGATACACACACACGCACACACACATACAGAACAGGGTGTGACACAAGATTAATTTTTAAGCGGAGTTTAAGAGGTTAAAATTTATAGTTTTCCTTCTCCTAGACTGGTTGCCATAGTAAGCTCAAAGAGTTCCAATCTGCACTACTATTTAAGGTTTTCCTTCTTCGTCTATACTCGCCATACTAAGGTTAAAGAGCCCCAATCTGCCCTACTATTTAAGGTTTTCCTTCTTCTAGACTGCTTGCCATAACAAAGTCAAAGTGTTCCAATCTGCCAGACTATTTTCCTTCTCTTAGACTGCAGGCCATAACAAGATGAAACAGTTCCAACCTGCCCTACTATTTAAGGTTTTCTTTCTTCTAGGTTGCTTGCCATACCAAGGTTAAACAGTTCCAATCTGTCCTAATATTTACATGTAACTGGAGGGAGAATAGTTTGATTGAAACCTTTCCAAGATGTATTAGCGCCGTGTGAAAAATATAAACTGTCTCATTCAAGATTTGAACTCTGGCTGCCAAATCCATTTTTAACGACGATAATTGTTACACCACGATATACAAGGATCATTAAATGAGTTTCCAGATTTTTTTCGTATGGGCACTTTTATTGATATGATAAATATAAATAAATGAAACTCTAGTCCCCTTCGAAGTAATTTCCTCCGGCTGCAATGCACTTGTTCTACCGTTCCAACAACTTCTGGAAGGCTCCATGGAAGCCCTCTTGTGTGAGCGTGTCAATGACCTTCGTCACAGACTCTTTCATCACCTCAATTGTCTCATAACGACAGCCTCTGAACTTAGGGAATAAGCAAAAGTCACAGGGAGCAACGTCTGGGCTATAGGAAGGCTGAGGAATTGTCTTGATGTCCATCTTGGTCAAATAGCCTGTGACAAGGATGGAGTTGTGGACTGGTGCATTGTCCTGGTGGAAATGCCACTGACCCGATTTGAAGATTGCTGGCCTCTTCCCTAGGAATCTCTTGCTGAACTCCCTTAAAACCCCAACATAGTAACCCTAAACCTAACCCTTTGGCCAATCAACTCTGGTCTATTGACTTCCTTACTCCTCCCACACCTCTCATTATCCCTCACAGACTCCCTGCCTTGCTTGAATCTCTTATGCCACTCAAAAACTGATGCTCGATTCATGAAAGATTGTCGAAAAGCAACCTGAAGCATTCCATACGTTTCTGAGGCATTTTTTTCAAAGTTTAAAACAGAATTTTATTGCATATCGTTCTTCTAAAGTGTCCTAACATCCAGATTGCGTTTTTGAAATTCACCAGCTGTGACAATCAGGTTTTAGTAGGGTGTATTCCAATTGCTGCTGTAGCTGTTTATTTGAAGCTGAAATCATAAAAATTGGTCTGTCATCTCATAACATGTATAGCAATAAGATACAGAAGTTTCAAGAGTCTATGACAATTTAAATGTCTGTACAAAAAAGTCTGGAAACTTATTGAATACACCACTTATCTGGTCAATCAACGTTTTCACCTTTTCTTCCTATGCCTTTTCTGGTTCTTCTTTTTTTAAAGAACAGATACAGCATCAGTTACTGATACACTATCGTCTTTATCATACAAATGACACCTTTTATTGTAATAAAGTAATTTACTTTTTAAATATAAATTATAACGTCAAAAAGTCCAGAAATACTAAATATAACCAAGTCCTACATCTGAAACTAAACCATCTTGGCTGTAGAATGCACCAACTGCATCCCTGTAGAGTAGTAAGACCCTCTCGCAACGAGTGTCCTGCATATGACACTAAACAATCTGATAGTGAGGTTCCAGTAATGCAGGAGCTTTGGGAAATGCAGAGTACCCCTTCATTTCCATCGCTCCCAGGTCCACTCTGTCCCGGAGTGGTAGCATCTGATAGGGTCCTGTCTATGAGTAAAATAGAACTAACCGCATACAAATGCTAAACTGAATTGTTTGAATTAGAACAGTTTGACTAAACTGAATAGCTTGAAATAAAAATGTTTTTGACAATTAAACTGTACTAAGATTTAAACTGCGTGCTTATGCTAAAATGTTATCAACAAAATGTGTTTACAAATCATATATATTTGACTTATATGTATAAAGAGGATTTGGCATTAAATAACCTACAATGATTGATATGCCATAAAACCCAACCAAACCAAATGCTATATATCTAATATATATGTATAAAGAGGATTTAGCATTAAATAACCTACAATGGTTGTTATACCATAAAACCCAACCAAACCAAATCATAAAGAGGATTTAGCATTAAATAACCTACAAGGGTTGATATGCCATAAAACCCAAACACGCCAAATCATATATATTTAATATATAAATATAAACATGACTTGGCATTAAATAACCTACAAGGGTTGATATGCCATAAAACCCAACCAAACCAAATATAACAGATTCAATAAATCAAGTTTTAAGTCATCACCTTTGTGAATCTCAAAGAATGTGTTTTTCCAATAAAGATAGCATTAGGATGAAACATTCAACAACTTACCACTATATAAAAATCATGACACCAGTTTTACCATGTTGAAAGAACCTTGTTAATCTCTAGCAGTATCAGTACTACTGTATAGTTGCACCACTTGGATTCTAAAGAAACACAAAGAAAAAAAAAGCTAGATGGGAAGTACACAAGAATGCTGCGTACCGTTTCCAACAAATCCTGAAAACAGCACCCCACAAAACAGCAGCTGGACGATCAAATAAGACGAGCAAGGCATGCTGGGTAATCAACTCATAAACAATGTTCTCCCGTGAAGTAAATCACATGGAT
>OY757933.1:73420186-73470186 GCA_963585895.1 Sepioteuthis lessoniana
AGGTTAAAAACAGAACGAGGCCAAATGACCAAAATGGGCGTGATCAAATCAGTTAGTCTTCCTACTGAATGGGTAAACTCCCTAATAATTGTGGTTTGGTTTCTGTTTAATAGCATAGCAAATTTCGAGGCTTATTTACAGCTCAAGAAAAACAGCAATGATATTATTCAAACAATAGCGAAGAGGATATGGGGGTTCTCCTACTAGGATGGCTTTGGCATTAAATAACCTCCGATGGTTGATATGCCATTTAAGAAAGGAAAAATAGAAAAGAAATTATCATGCTTCCAATTCTTCCATTAGTGTCATTATCTCTTCTTTTCTATTTTACAATTTTATGGCACGAATTATTCCTATTGAATGTGAATAATTTTATAACAGATCTATTTCACCCATAGATGGGATCCAACATTCTGAGTCAGAGTGGACCTGGAAGTAATGGCAATAATTTTGATGGTACTGAAAGGTTGTAGGCAGTCTCTTTTGGTTTTATGCAGTAGTAAGTGACAACTAAGTTAATAAAAATGCTTTGAAATGAACACACGTGTTCGACTAACTCTCCAACTATCAGCGCCTCATACAAAGTAGGTAAAAACAATTCTTTTGTAACATGGTATCAGAATTCGTTTTATTCAGAACTTCTGTTTCTTTTCGGCAAATTTATTGGATTTCCCACTTCGTTTCTTTCTTCTCCGTCACTCGCCTGTAACGGATAGATTGCCTGGCCCTCAAATCACACAAATTTGACCAGAAAAAACATGGCTGAAGCACAGAGTTCCTTTACTCTCTCTCTCTCTCTCTCTCTCTCTCTCTCTCTCTCTCTCTCTCTCCGTCCCGATCGTTCGTCTATCACTCTTGGCAGAGCAGATGTATGTAAGTCCTTGCAAGACATCCACCACAAACAGGCCAGTTATGGAGAATTCGGTGGCCCATTAATGAAAGATATTTTAATAGTCGGTATTAAGGACTTCCGTCTAAAAGAGCGCCTACTCGGGGAACCTGATGCGACATTAAGAAAAGCAATTCAAGCTAGTCAGGCTGAGGCAAAAACAGGAACTGCGTGACTTCAGAAATTAATATTTCGTCCATAAAACGTAAACATAAAAATAAACCCGGAACACAATCCCAGACTAAATGTCATGAATGTGAATACGACAAACAACGTTGCAAATAATTCCACATTAGGTCCTGCGAATTTTCTGCAAGTTCCCACCTTTGTCGACAATGCCAAGCACACCACAAGCTATGTCCAAAATACAAGCCTCAGAATACATTTTACCTGTTGTTATCGCTCACTAAAATCAGTGCAGCAACAAGAAATATACACTGACTCAAACCCGAATCAATCAAAATTCTTCCTGGCTACGATTAAGGCCAAAGATCTTCACCATGAAATACACCTTTCAAACAAACCACCAACATTGTCTATTAACTTACTGAAAATTGTAAAGTTAAACTTTGGACCGCAAATTTCAACAAAAAAACATATATGGTTGATTTTAAAATTGACTCAGGTGCTGAAGTAAATATACTCCTCAAAATCATGTACAACAATTTTCATCAATGTCCACAAGTGAAGTCAACCTTAATTATTCTCGCTGTTGGCAACAACGTTAACATTTCTGTTCGATATAAATCCATAGACTCAGTAACCCACAAAAATACGGTCTCTCCTGTTATATTTGTGATAGCTGACAGGAATTCTAAAGCCGTTCGAGGTACTAATATCAGTGAGAAACTTCAATCAATCAAGCAAGGAGATTTTTTAACAATACTACAAATCCGAAAATATTAGGTTGTATAATTAACGATCATATAGTTTTTTGTGTGTGAAATTCAAAGATGTCTGTGCCAATTTGATCCATGTTAATTCGGGATTTCATGGTGTATAATTTGTTCATCGAGCTGATGGTTGTATTCATCAAGAAAGATGCTGCTGTTGCTAACCGCGTCTTTGATCTCTGCAGTGATACCAAGCCAGTAGACATGTTCTCTTATTCGGCCGATACACTTTTCAATGTCTAGGTGTCCCGAGGAATAGAAATTTCAAACTTCTCTACAAAGGTCAGTTGGGACGATTATTTAGTTCCTTTTTGCAACATTCCATTTGCTGCATATTGACCCTTGATTCGAAAATATTAGGACTGTTTTGGTGAAATTGGAACTTTGATCACTATACATAACATAACTACTGACTTTTCAGTTTCCTTTACAACTAATCCTCTCGGAAAGATTCCCTTTGCATTGAAAAAGAAATTCAAATCAGAACTGGACTGAATGACCAAAATAGACATGATCAAACTAGTTAGTGAACCAACCGAATGAATAAACTCCAAAGTAATCGTGATTTGGTTTATGTTTATATATATTTACCAACCCCTCCACTCGGGCAGGATATGACACAAGGTCAACTTTTAAGCAGAGTTTAACAGGTTTGAATCCAGAGTTTTCCTTCATCTAGACTAGTTGCCTCACCAAGGCTGAAGAACATAGTCTGTCCTACTATTAACCCATAGCTGGCGGAAGGATAATTGGATTCATACCTTTCCCAAGGGTATTAGTGCTATGTTTATGTTTATTGGCATATCAACATTTGCGGGTTATTTAATGCCAAAGCCATCCTTGTCGCCAAAGAGCAGTGATACTATTTAACCCATAGCTGGGAGGATACCGTTCCCAAAGTACATTAGTCCGTAAGTGAATGTAACAGCGCCACTGGAATTTGAAATCACGACATCGAGGTTGCAGTCCATCACTTTTTCCATTACCCCGCGGGGATTCTCCCTAGTACTCGGGGTGGGGAGCCAAAAGGCTCTTTACGCATATGTCTTGTTTCGGAATCATTTTCAATTTCCTACAGCAAAGATTATCTTTACACATATGCATAGAGCTAAATAAGATTGATGCAAGTAATCATATTTACCCAACCCGTCCCCTCGGACAGGATATGACACATGGTTAATTTTAAGCGAAGTTTAACAGGTTTGAATTCAGAGTTTTCCTTCTAGACTAGTTGCCTCACCAAGGCTGAAGAACCTCATCTGCCCTACTATTTACCCATAGTTGGTGGGAGAATAATTAAATTCATACCTTTCCCAAGTGTATTAGTGCTATGTGAAATGCAATCAGTCTCGTCCAGGATTTTAACTCATGTCTCCGCGTCCATTTCCTATGACGATAACCATTACACCACGGGCACCTCCATGGCAAGTAATGACCTTTTGGCATATCCCTGTTGATAAAAATAGTTCAAACCGACTTACATTTGATACGCCCTTTGCTCTTTACAGATTTATTCACCTCCCATACAGAATACATAGTATGAGATATTTCACATCGAAATTGGCATCGTCATTTAGGATATTGAGAGAGCCAGAAATGTTTACAACGATATAATCATATGATTGTCAGTCTTAGAACACTAAGTAAAGTTGTCTCCCTTTAGTCGAGGACGACCAGAAGGCTCCCTTTTCAATAGCTTCTACACCGAGGTGTAGGGAAGGGTGCAACTCCTTTCCCTGGATAGCTCCACTTTACCCTTGATACGTACCTTATATTGCCGAGTGTTAAGCAAGGAGGTATCAAGTATCATTTTAAAGTCTTTGGTATGATATGCCCTGGGATTGAACCCAGGTCTCCCGCACCATTAGAACATTACCAGACTTTAACTCGTATTTGAACGTATCAGGCAACATGGTCTTAAGTTCAATCAAAGCAAATGTATTTTACTTGTTACTGACCAGATCTATTTGAGACATAAGATCACTTCAGAAAGACTCATAGTCAATACTTCCAAGATAGAAGCAATTGTAAAAAGGCCCCATCCTAATAACAAAGACGTGTTGCAACATTTTCTAGGCATGAGCATCTATTTATGTAGATTCATTCTTATCTACTCCAATGCTCCACTCTGCATATTGCACTAAAGTGAAGTTAAATGGTCTTTTGATCAATCAATGCAAAAAGCTATCGATAATCTAAAGGATGTGCTCACAAACCAACAATTATTACAATTTTATAATCCTTCACTCCCAACAAAAATCTCTACAGACAAAAGCAAACTTGGTTTAGGAGCCATCTTTAAACAAACGAGTTAGAGAGGTTGGCACCCTATAGCGAGCCACTCTTCCAGCTGGGTAGAATTACAGCTCTTTAGAACGAGTGACTATGAGAGTTTTTTTTTTTTTTT
Source organism: Sepioteuthis lessoniana (assembly GCA_963585895.1). Taxonomy (NCBI): domain Eukaryota; kingdom Metazoa; phylum Mollusca; class Cephalopoda; order Myopsida; family Loliginidae; genus Sepioteuthis; species Sepioteuthis lessoniana. The sequence goes on from OY757933.1 coordinate 73,424,376, forward strand.
TTTTTTTGACAGCAAAGAATTTCACAAATTTGAAGTTGCCTAGTCGGCTGGAGCTGTAAAATACACCGACTGCTTCTCTGCAGAGGAGTAATATTCCCACCCTCAACGAATGCCATTGATATGACACGAAACAATCTGATAATGAAGTTCCGGAAATGCAGGAGTTTTAGGGAATGCGGAGTACCCCTTCATCGCCATCGCTCCCGTGTCTATTCTAGCCTAGAGTGGTACCACTTGATAGGGTCCTATCTATGGTTCAAATAGAACTAAACTGTGTACTAATGCGAAAGTGAATTGTTTGAAAGGGAAATGTTTTTGACATTGAAACTGTGTTCATATGCTAAACTGAATTGTTTGAAATAGAAGTATTTTGACATGTAACTGTGTATAAGTAAAAATATACTTATATTAATCTGAATTGTTTGAAATAGAACAGTTTATATGTATAAAAATTGATTTAGCATTAAATAACTTACAATGATTGATGTGTCATAAAACGAAAAGAAATCAAACCAAACTAATTTGAATATCATGTGCATCACTTTGAAGTTGAAAACGTATCAGGCAACATGGTCCTTTATTTTTAATCTTTAAAAGTCACTTACAAAAGCACCATCGCTCATCCAGCGATTCGTGCCACTGCCACATTGACCCATAACTTCTTCTCTTGACAATACCACGCTGAGTTATGTTCAAGATCTTACATCATCTCTTCCTGACGGGACATACTCAACCGGGGACGGCTGTGGGCCACGGCCCTACGCCGCCCGTGATTCTCTGGCGACTGACTGCTAGACTTTGGTGACCGCTAAAAAATTGACCATATCTTATGTGGGCATCTGCATGTAACATTTCACAATGCCCACACATTTCCGTTCAACCATGTGAATGTTTCCGCTTATTTACACAAGTGCGTCCTGTGCAGAGAAATCTCTGATTGACGGCTCGGTCAAGGGTCAATATGCAGCAAATGGAATGTTGCAAAAAACTGACCTTTGTAGAGAAGTTTGAAATTTCCATTCCTCGGGACACCTAGACATTGAAAAGTGTATCGGCCGAATAAGAGAACATGTCTACTGGCTTGGTATCACTGCAGAGATCAAAGACGCGGTTAGCAACAGCAGCATCTTTCTTGATGAATACAACCATCAGCTCGATGAACAAATTATACACCATGAAATCCCGGAATTAACATGGATCAAATTGGCACAGACATCTTTGAATTTCACACACAAAAAACTATATGATCGTTAATTATACAACCAAGTTTTTCGACATTCACTCTTGCAGACAAACAATCTTCCTCTGTTATTCTAATCTAAAGAGTTTTATTTATTTATTTATTTATTTATTGCAAAATTCGCATTCCACAGTGACAATGATTCTGAATTTAAAATATTTTCGAAGGAATGAGATTTCCAACAAGACAAATCCAGTTCTCCTAGTTCACAAGTAAATGACATTGTGAAACACATGACCAAACTGTCGAGCCAACTCTGAAGGAGCCAATGAAAAGCAATCAAGTCTCTAGCTATTTTTGCCGTAGAAATGCTGGATTTAATGATGCACCCTCACCAGCAACACAACTTACGGGTAGAAATCTCCGAACGGCCCTGCTTTATATTGAACATCACCAACAATGCAAACAAAATATCCATCAATTAATTCGACTCGGTTTTTTTAGGTATTTGGTTTTATGGCATATCAACCATTAAAGGTTATTTAATGCTAAATCTTCTTTATAAATATATATTAAATATATGATTTGGTTTGGTTGGGATTTATAGCATATAAACCATTGTAGGCTTTTAATGCCAAATCCTGTTTATTCATATATATTAAATATATATGACCAGTAAACACATTTTGTAGATAACATTTTTTTTTAAATCCTGAGATGTTTATTGCACACAGTTAAATGATTTCAAGTATTGCAATATAACAGTCATAATTTAATATCAGTCATTTGTTTACACATAGTTTGTTCTATTTGAACCCTAGATAGGACCCTATCAGGTGTTACCACACCTGGGAACAATGGCAATAAAGGGGTTCTCCGTATTCCCCAAATATCCAAGGCTGGAGCCACGCCATCAGATGGTTGGGTGTTATATCCAGGACACTCGTTGGGGGTGGGTCTTACCCCTCTGCAGTAATGTAGTCTGTGTATTCTACAGCCCCAGCTGACTGGGCTGTAATTCGTGCCTGATTCTTCCTGAACTCAAACTTGGTGATACAGTACGATTTCACTCAAAAGATAAGTGGGAAATGAAGGGATAAATGGCTAACAAGCTCGATTATCTCCGATTCTATTTAGTAGTGAGTGAGTGATATAGGCATCAAAATTAGACACAATCGGCGCCACTTACTCAAAACAAGGGAGAAAGTACTTATTAACCCAGATGTTGACAATGAAAAAACATCAACTGGTTAGAGGATATAACAGCTATTCATTATCAGCCTCCTGGATGCTAACAGACAGATCGAGATCTGAAAGGTAAACAACCTCATCTCACAACACGAAATGGTACACAAGACATCATTCCTGAAAGATACAAATGATGGCTTTCCAAAATTCTTCAGACATACTGATGAACTATTACCTGTTTTGTTTTTGCGAGGCTTTTTGCAATTTCTTCTCTTAGAATATTTAATGCCAAAACCGTCCTTTTAGAAGAACAGTAGTGGTACTATTTAACCCATAGCCGGGAGGATAAGTGGTCTCATGCCTTTCCCAAGGGTATTTGTCCGAAAGTGAACGTAATAGCGCGACTGGAGTTCAAACTCGCTTACTACGATTCTGCAGTCCATCGCTTTAACCATTACACCACCAGGACACCCCTGTTGTAGTTGGAGGATGTTATTATAGGTCCTAGGCAAATCCTTTTGATTTTACGCAGTCGAAAGCTATGACCAAGTTAATCAATAAAAATGCTTTGAAATGTACTTGATATCATCTGCGTCTCATGTAAGGTATGTAAAAACTTCAATAACAACAATGAAGGGGTATCTGGGGTTGGAACCTCACCATCAGAGGTAATATAATGGCATGCCCAGAATATCCCCTTTTGGAGGAGCTCACCCCTCTGCAGGAAATATAGCGTACTCTAAGCCCTCCGACAGGGTGGTGTATATATATATATATATATATATATATATATATATATATATATATATGGGGGGGGTCCATGCGTCGTAGAGATGGCCAAGGATTTTCGTAAAGTATTTAGGGTATTTTCGGAGCGCTGAATCAAAAAATTACTTTTTTGTTGAATCGAATTTAGTTCTTGAGATAATGGACACCTCCCTAATCAGGATTTTACTCCAATATACAATCATCCAGTCGGTTAAGTCTTAGAATACACTGAGAGACTAAAAGACGGTGTGTCTTGTGCATGACACAAAACTGCATCTGATGACGAGGTCCCAGTTCTGGAGATCTGGAAAGAGTGGAATACTTCTTCATTGCCGTTACTCCCAGTTCTACTCTGACCCAGTGTAGTGGCACTTGTTAGGGTCCTATCTATGGGTTAAATAGATCTGTTTAAAAGTTATTCGCATTTGAAAAAAATATTTGATGCCATATAACTGCAAATTTTTGAAATTAAGAATAGTTACTTGATGCTGTCATTGTTTACTGAAAAGTATTATCAGTTATTTGGAACCCTGTAACTGTGTGCAAACAAATGACTATTATCTGATAGAAATGCTTGGTTTAAACCCTATAATTAATAGCAATAGATAGGAATACTTGAAACCATATAAATCTGTTCAAATTATTTGTATTACATAGGAATACTTGATGTCATATGACTGTGCGCAACAAACTCCTAATAACCAACCACACAGAAATATAAATATAAATGAGATTCCTTAACCTCTTGGCATAGAATATCCATATTTACCAACCCCTCCCCTCGGGCAGGATACGACACAAGGTCAATTTTTAAGCGGAGTTTAACAGGTTTGAATTCAGAGTTTTCTTTCTCCTAGACTAGTTGCCTCACCAAGGCTGAAGAACCCAGTTTGCCCTACCATTTACCCATGGCTGGAGGGAGAATAATTGGATTTATACCTTTCCCAAGGGTATTAGTGCTTTGTGAAATGCAATCAATCTCGTCTTAGCATAAGATATCCCTAGACAAGTTGACATGCCTGTAAAATCAACTTATCAGTAAATCAGAGAATTAATATTTTATTTATTGCGGACTTTTTGTCCTCATCGTGGTAGCTTTTTTTGTGTTGTTTCTTCTTCACTACGTTTCAGCCAAATTTCACCTCTGGCCTTCTTCAGGTGATTAACCGCGACCTCGGATAGGAAGGCTGAGTCTTGTAACCGTATCCCCAGTAATTACTGCCTTCCATAGTTGTTGTCTATCGCACCACGTTTTTTACTGGGGATACGGTTACAAGACTCTGCATTCTTATCCGAGGTCGCGGTTAATCACAAAAAGTCCGCAATGAATAAAAAATTAATTCTCCGAACAAGAAGCCTCATCTCAAAATGATTCCAATTAAAGACAATCAGTAAATCAATCCAATTTACAGTCAAATTCTAACTCCTAGATTTTCAAATTGCAAGCCAAATTTTTTCTCAAACTTTTCGATGCCAATGTATGTAAAATAAACGACCAATATTAATTCGAGACAGTTTTGTTCTACTACTGACTTTATTCACAAAGATGTAGTACAAAAAATACCACATGACCAAAAACATGAATCAGTGAATTCCAGTATTAAATCAAAACAAATTCCAAAAATTAAATCTTTGACCCCCACCCTTTCACATTTTTCTATGTCTTCAGAAATAAATAAAAAATAAACAAATCTTCATAAACTTGTTATTCAGTCATTTGCAGTTCTTTATCAACCATTAGTTGTCGAAAGAGTGTTCACCAATGGTTCGGCAGACCAGGGTTCAATCCCTGGTCGAGTCATACCAAAGACTAAAAAAAAAAAAGGTACATGATGCCGCCTTGCTCAACACTCAACATTATAAGGTAAGGATCAAAGGTAAAGTGGAGCAACCCAGGGAATGGAGCAGCGACTTCCCTTACACCTCGGTATTGTAGCTCTTGAAAAGGGAGCCCTCAAGTCACACACACACCCTCAACTAAGGTCACCAACTTTACTTTTAGCAGTGGAAAAATCAAAGCTGTTTTACTTGATTTTTTTTTTATGCGTATTTTTTTTCGGGGGATATTCTTTATTAAGTACTGAAATTTTACGAGTGTCAAAAATTGTGACCAGGACTGTATGACAACGATAGTCTTTGAAGCCATCACGAAGTGAATTATTGAATACGAAGCATACAAAGAAGAGAGACAAAACTAATAAAAAGAAAAAAACATTGCAGTTACAGGGAGAAATTAGACGAATGAGGATTATCTACTTTACTTTAAAAAAAAGCATGAGAGGTGATTTAATTGAAACCTTCAAAATAATAAAAGGAATTTCCAATTATGGTGGATATTTTTTAAATATTTATCTCCGAACTGGAAATATACTATCAAGATATATTTCAAAAAGTTAAACCATTGACCATTTGGATTTTTTGCAAATATATTTACATTTTTTTTTTTTTTTTTTTTTTGGAACATATTGCGATACAAGGTCAAAAACAGGAATCGTGTTTAAAAAAAGGTTAAATTTGATGATTTCGAAAATAATAGTTGAAAAAGAAATATAGCGGACATTTGGGTGTAACTGTCGGACGAATGACTTGACAGAATTTGATCTGTATATAGATATTGTATCAGTGGTAAATATTTTCTAAATGTTTTTTTCTTCTGAGGTTGATGTGAGAATATGGTAAAAAAAAGGAGATGCCCAAGGAAGAATAACAAAGAAATAATAATAGCAATGAAAAAGTAGAATAAACAGCGTGAGGAAAAACTTTAGCAGAGGTGAAAATCAAGTGAGGTATCTTCCTGTGAGATGCGTTTATGGCAATGATACTACTCTATTACACACTCAAGGAAATACACTGGAAGCTTCAAATTTACAAAATCACAAGAAAAGTTTAATCCTCTTATGTTCATTGACGACATCAAGTCGTTTGTAAAAAAGGAAAAATAATTGGAGACCCTGATGCAAACAATAAGATTATACACCCAGGATATAGGAATGGAATTTGGCATTGAAAAATGTGTTATGGTCATAATGAAAAATGGAAAACGAGAAGAACGGAAGGAATATAACTATCAGATCAGGAAAGAATCGGAATGTTTGGGAAAAGGGAAAATTTCAAGTACTTAGGAACACAGGAACCAGACACCGTTAAACAAGCGGAAAAATAAGAAAGGTTTATCTCAGACAAACGAGTAAACTTCTCGAAATCAAGCTCCACAGCAGAAATCACGTTAAAGGGATAAACAAGAAAAGAAGGAGGAAGAGGATTCGCCACTATTGAAGAATGAGTAGATGCATCAATTCGAGGACAAGGGGACTACATTAAAAAGAACAAAGAAAGACTAATTACACCGGCTAGCAACAGCACTAGCAACATAACAACAAACAGAACAAAAAATAGGAAGCAGAAATGGAAAGAAATATAACTGTACGGATATGTCAAGCGATCTATTGACGAAATCTCACACGAGAAGACCAGGACATGGCTAAGAAAGGGAAACCTTAAAAGTGAGACTGAATCTCTTCTAACAGCAGCACAAAACAACGCCATAAGGACTAATTATATTAAAACGAAAATCGATAATCATATTTACCAACCCCTCCGCGCGGGCAGGATATGACACAAGGTCAGTTTTTAAGCGGAGTTTAACAGGTTTGAATTCAGAGTTTTCCTTCTCCTAGATTAGTTGCCTCACCAAGGCTGAAGAACCTAGTTTATACACGGCAGGATATCAAGTGTTGGTTACGTGGTGACAAAGACGAAATGATTAATCACATAATAAGCGAACGTGGCAAACACGCGTAAAAGGAGTATAAGACTAGACACTAGAGGATGGGGAAGGTGATCCACTGGGAAATTTGCTAGAAATTGAAATTTGGTCATACTGCCGAATGGTATATGCACACACAAGAATCTTTCCTTGAGAATGAGATGCATAAAATTCTCTAGGATTTTGAGTTACAAACAGATCAGCTAACCTCGGCCAGAAGACCAGATCTAGTGATAATAACCAAAAAACAAGAGAACCTGCCAAATAGTTGATGTTACTGTGCCAGCGGACAAAAAAAAAGCGAAAAGAGAGACAAGGACTTAGACGTTGCCAGAGACCTGAGAAAGCTGTGGAACATGAAGGTGACGGTGATACCACTTGTAATTGGTGCACCTGGAACAGTTCTTAGAAGCTTGGAAAGAGTACTGGAACAGTTGGAAATCGAGACCTTTCATATCACAACATTGTTAAGATCGACCAGAACACTTTGCAGAGTCCTGGAGATCTGAGGAGACTTGCTCACTCGGACTTTAGTGAAAGACCCATCAAGTCACGCTGATTTGAAAAACTTGAAATATTAAAAGAAAAAGATAGAGAAAGGAAAAAATAATATCATTAATCATCAAACATCTAAGAATATTCAATCAGTTTGATGTTATATTTAACAACAACAACAACTCTGAATTACACTAAAAACGTTCAGCTCAGTTGGCTAGAGCTGAAGAATACGCCGACTGCATCTCTGCACAGGGGTAAGAGCCACCCCCAGCCAACTAGTATCCTTGTTATGACAGTATGTCATCTGATGGTGAAACTGTAGACCCGGAGCTTTGGAGAATGTGAAGTAAACCTTGATTACGATATCTCTAAGGTCCACGCTGACCCAGATTAGTAGAACCTGTTAGAGTCCCATATATTGGTCAAATGGAACTGTTTAACCATTTAACTTTGTGCAAACAAATAATTGATGTTAAATAGAATTATTTGTAATACTTGAAACCCTTCAACTGTGTGCAAACGAATAAGCTCTGACTTGTTTAAAATGTTGCCAATAAATTATTTAACAACAAATCATATGAACGTGATATGAACGTATATGCATAAATAGAGTTTGGTATTAAATAACCGACAAGGTTGCTATGCCATAAAACCCGAGCAGCCAACCAATCCAAAAACTTTATATCCTTTACAATAAAATTAGTATCGACAAGTATTATTATTCCATTCAAGAAATTTCCGACCAATCCCCAAAGGTTAGAATACTCTAACTGTATCCCCTGAAAAGAGGTAACACCCTCCTAAAAAAAAGGGTGGGTATCCTGGGTATGTCATTAAACTGCGTCTGAGAGTAATAATGCCCCAGTTCTGGAGGTCTGCGGGATGTGGAGTAACCCTTCATTGACATTATTCTCAGGTCCATTTTGATCCGGGGAGGTAGCCTTCGTTAAGCTTCCATCAATGAGTCAAATAAATCCGTTTAAAATTTATTCGCACTCGATAAGAATGTGTGCTACAAAAAAAAACCCTCTTAAATAGCTATACAAAAAAATCTAAATATGAAAGTATATTGAACGTGATTCCCTAACCTCGAGGCATAAAATACTATTTGACTGGTTGACATGTCATTAAAATCAATTACTAAAGATTTCTACAAAGAAATTCTAACTATGCCATTCTTCCCAAAATTTATTGAGATTTTCAAAATATGACATTAGGTAAAAAAAATAAATGATGGTTGTGTTTTATGGCATATCAACCATTGTAGGTTATTTAATGCCAAATTTTTTTTATGCATAAATATTAAATATATGATTTCTAAACACATATTTAAGTTATCATTTTTAAAAGAGTCTCAGCTCATTTTTGTTGTTGTTGCAAACAGATAAATGGCTTCATTTATTTCTAATACTAATAATTCGATTTACGATTAATCATTTGTTTGCACACAGTTAAATGTTTTCAAGTATGGCTATTTAACATTCACAATTCAATTAAACACGAGTCATTTGTTTACACACAGTTGAATATTTAAACAGTTGTATTTCAAACAATTAAGTTTAGCATAAGTCAACAAAGTTAAATGGTTCCAAGGATTGCTATGTATCACTAACAGTTCAATTAAACAGTCATTTGTTTACACGCAGTTAGATGTAGAAACAGTTCTATTTCAAGCAATTCAGTTTAGCCTAGCACAGTTTAAATCTCAAAGAGTTCTATTTGACCCATTGATAGAACCCTATCAGGTGCCAACACTCCGGGCCAGAGTGGACACAGGAGTGGTGGCAATGAAGGGATAATCTGCACTCCCCAAATCTTCAGAATTACTGAAGCCTCACCATCAGATTTTTAGTGTGATAACTAGGACACTCATTGGTTAGAAGTGGCCCCTTTGCAGAGATACAGTTGGTGTATTCTGCAGCCCTGAGCCAAAATAAACGAGAGAAAAAAAAACGAAGCTAACGTACAGCCAATCTTTCAAAAGAGATGTACTTACCTGTCTTAAAAATCAGCCGTCCAAAATCCAAAGTTTTTAATTCAGGACTCGAACACTCAGACACTGGTAAGAAATACACAATTATTTAAGCCATGTGATTGGCTACAATGAGATCCTTCTTTCTTTCTAATAAAATCCTGATTCCAAGTCATCACACACTTAACTAGTCGTAAAGACTTGGCCTTATCGTCTGCCGCCTTCATAATTACTCATCCCACAGACTCGCATGCAGCACGTTCCACCCACACCAGACAAAAATACTCTTTACTCCAGGATTTTTTTTTCTTTTCACAGTTCTCGAATTTCATCATTTTTCTCTCCATTCATCAAGCCCAAAAAATGTTTTTATTGGGCCTTTTCACTTTTGCCGCAGAATTTCGACAGGAAATGCTCGACTCTTTTCTTGCAAAAACACTTGCTACTTGACGGAAGTTGTCTGAGAGACCGAATTACACTATTAAAAGTCATACATGTTTAAATTTGTTGCTATAAAGTTGTCTTTGATACCGAATTGCAACATCAAAACACTTATTTGTTTAAATGTGTTGCTAAGTTGTCTAAGGGACTAAATTACACGATTAAAAGTCTTTCTATTTTAAATGTGTTTCTAAGATGTCTGAGAGACCAAACCACATGAAAAGTCCTACTTGGTTAAACGTGTTGCTACTAAGTCGCCCATGAAACCAAATTGCAGTATTTTAGTGACTTCCGAAATTCTACATAATACTCATTTATTCGACTTATGTAGAAAAAGCTTTGCTGAATTACACTGTGAAATTTACTCAACCCATTGTGGAAATGCTGACGTACATTTTCGCCAATTTGTAGACGTCATGTCTTTCTTACATAAGTTTTAAAAAAGAAAATAAGAAACACAAATTCCTGCACCAAAATACAGCTTCAAACAAATCAGTCTAAAACTACTTTGAACTTTAAAAGGCCACATACAAAGATTGACGCCCAGTATTGGCCATTCCACTGAGGAATGCCATAAGTGGTCTGTCCCGTTTATTGGACGAAGCTAATGCGTAACTGCTATATTGCAGGTTTTATATTTTCACTTACTTGCCGAGAAAATCTTCATTTAAGGCTGGTTTTCATTTTTTCCATAAAGTTTTTATATGCGTATACACGTATTTATCAACCCCTCCATAAGATCGGAATCTGACACTAGGTCAATCTTTAAAGTTTTCTTTCTTCTTGACCGGTTGCGATGTCAAGGACAAAGAGTCCAGTCTTCCCAATTATTCTACCAATAGCTAGAGGGTTTGGTTTGATTTGATTTTATGGAATATCAACCATTGTAGGTTATTTAATGCCAAATCAATTTTTATACACATAAACAGTTCTATTTCAAACAATTCAGTTTAGCATAAGTACACAGTTTAGTTTTATTTAACCCATAGATAGGACCCTATCAGGTGCTACCACTACGGGCCAGAGTGGACCTGGGAGCGATGGCAATGAAGGGGTACTCCGCATTCCCCAAAGCTCAAGCATTACTGGAACCTCACAATCAGATTGTTTAGTGTCATATCCAGGACACTTTTTAGAAGAGTCTTACCCCTCTGCAGAGATACAGTCGGTGTATTCTGCAGCCCCAGCCGAATAGTTGGATTCATACCTTTCCCAAGAGTATTAGCACAGTGTGAAAAAGCAAACAGCCTCATTCAGGAATTTTGCACTCGAGCAGCCATGTCCATTTCCAAACAGGATAACAATTAAACCTGGAACGTCTCAATTATGTGCGTATTTACACGTTGTTGTTTTTTAATGTTAGCTCTTTTACGAAAGTACCTTCATGATAGAATTTCAAACAGTTTTCACATGTTCACCATCCTTGTCAAATCATTCATAAAATCTTCCACAGATGATTAAAAAATCTTAATATCTTTATGGAAGTAATAATTTACAAAACTTTTGCCTCAGATGTAACACAGGACAGTGTGAATGGGGCATCCAATGAGACTCAAACTCACTCACGAAGGCTTGCTTGTCTAGCTCGTTAACTATTACCCCACCCAGGGAATGTGTATTTATATGGGAGTATGTTTATTAGAAAAATAGAAGTGATATTACGGTTTCTACCTGGGTTAGATTTTAAAATGTTGACATCAATGGAGAACAGCTAGAGATTTTAAAATCATGATATCATAAAAAAAACTTCTATAGAAATATTAACATTGTTTTAGACACCCTGTACTTTTGGTAAATATTTTTTCCTTTCAGATTTTCTTTTCTTTTTTAAATGAACTCTATTACTGTGTACTCTTTCATTAGGCTGAACCTTGGTGTATGTACGAGGATCATTAAATAAGTTTCCAGACTTTTTTCGTATGGGCACTTTTATTGATAGTATACACATGAAACTCTAGTCCCCTTCGAAGTAATCTCCTCCGGCTGCAATGCACTTGTTGTATCATTCCAATAACTTCTGGAAGGCCCCATGGAGGTCCTCTTGTGTGACCGTGTCAATGACCTTCGTTACAGCCTCTTTCATCTCCTCAATTGTCTCATGACGACAGCCTCTGAGCTTAGGGAATAACCAAAGGTTACAGGGAGCAAGGTCTGGACTATAGGGAGGCTGAGGCACTGTGTTGATGCCCATCTTGGTCAAATAGTCTGTGACGAGGATGGAGTTGTGGACTGGTGCATTGTACCGGTGGAAATGCCACTGACTCGATTTGAAGAGTGCTGGCATCTTCTGACGGAATCTCTTCCTGAACTCCCTTAAAACCTCAACTTTGTAACCCTAACCCTAAACCTTTGGCCAATCACCTCTGGTGTATTGACTTCCTTACTCTTACCACACGTCTCATCATCCCTCACAGACTCCCTGCCTTCCTTGAATATCTTATGCCACTCAAAAACTGATGCTCGACTCATGCAAGATGCTCCAAAAAGCATTGTGAAGCATTCCATACGTTGTTTCTGTGGCATTTTTTCCAAGTTTAAAACAGAATTTTATTGCATAACGTTCTTCTAACGTGTCCTCACGTCCTGATTGCATTCTGGAAATTCACTATCTGTGACAATGAGGTTTTAGTAGGGTGTATTCTAATTGCTGCCGTAGGTGTTCATTTGAAGCTGAAATCTTAAAAATTGGTCAGTCATCTCATAAGATGTATAGCAATGACATACTGAATTTTCAAGAGTCTACAACATATGTAAATGCCCGTAAAAAAAAGGTCTGGAAACTTATTGAAGGCACCACGTATTTTGAAATGTATTCTATTACTGAGAACGATTTCATTATTCTGAACCTCGGTGTATATATTTTGAAATGTATTCGTTTACTATGTAAAAGGAAAGCCGGCGACCTTAATCGAGGATAACTCGAATGCTTCCTTTTCAATAGGTAGTACACCGAGATGAAGGAGGGGAGGTTACTCCATTCCCTGGGGGTGCTCCACTTTACCCTTACCTTATATTGCTGAGGGTTAAGCATGGCGGCATTATGTATCTTTTTTTTTTAGTCTTTAGTATGACTCGACCTGGGATTGAACCCCGGTCTTCTCGACCATTGACAAACACTGTACTCATTAGGCCAATGGACAGTGTATATATTTCGGGATGTATTCTATTCCAATGTACTTTTCAATTATTGGCGAACAGCATGAAGGAACTATTTTAAAAAATTGCCCTCAAAAACATAATGAACTTCTTAAAAACAATTGGCCTCCGATTAAAGATATAGACTATGTTACCAACACCTTTGACCATCAAGTTTATACAAACAAAAAGCTTTGACCTATTTTAAAACACTAATTCTGGACTATTCATTTACAATCAATATTCATATATATATATATATATATATACATATCAGAATTTGAAACTCAATGACCCTTAAGAGGTTAATTCGTCATAAAACCCAGCCATAATCAACCTAAAAATATGCGTTTACAAATGATATATATAATATACGTGTAAAAAGGCTCTGGCATTAAATAACCTATAGCAGTTGATATGCCATTAAATCCAACCAACCAACAAATCAGTATATGTATTTTGAAATTTCTATTTCTATTAATGTGTACTCTTTCATTAAACTTGATCTCGAGGAATATATTTACATCACGGAAATATCTAGACTCCCAATACTCCCAATAGCTTTTTTTTGGCAAATATATTTTTGTATTAAGAAAGATTACCGGACATTGGCATGCTGGTTAGAGTGTTCGCCTTTGGCCTGGTAGACCTGGGTTCAATCACAGGTCGAATCATACCAAAAACTCAAAAAAGCTACTTGATGCCTCCCTGCTTAACACTCAGCATTATAAGGTACGGATCAAGGGTAAAGTGGAGCAATCCGAGGATGGAAGTAGCGCCCTCCCCTATACCTCGTTTTAGTAGCTATCGAAAAGGGAGCCTTCGGGTCGCCCTCGACGAAGGTCGCCAACTTAATTAAGAAAGAAATTAGGCACTTTTTGTTGTTTTGTTTTGCTTTTAATGACAGATATTTAAAGTAAAATATGCAAATTAGCTAACCCGAGTAGAAAAAAAAATTAATTGGTCTGGTTTGGTTTGTTTTTTGTTCTTTTTTTAATCGTTGAATTGCCTATCGACCTTTATTTAATGTTAAAGCCATCATTGTAAAATTCCAGCAGTGATGCTATTTAACCCACAGCTGAGGGAATAAGAGGGTTCATGCCTTTCCCAAAGGTATTAGTCGCTGAGTGAAAGTAATATTGCAACTGAAGTTCGAGCTGACTCGCTTCGAGAAAAAATGAATAAATAAAATGCACTGCGCGCAAACAAATGACTGATGTTGAATTAACTTATAAGTGTTATTATAGCAACATCAAATATGAATTAACTTATAAGTGTTATTATAGCAACATCAAATATGAATTAACTTATAAGTGTTATTATAGCAACATCAAATATAAATTAACTTATAAGTGTTATTATAGCAACATCAAATATAAATTAACTTATAAGTGTTATTATAGCAACATCAAATATGAATTAACTTATAAGTGTTATTATAGCAACATCAAATATGAATTAACTTATAAGTGTTATTATAGCAACATCAAATATAAATTAACTTATAAGTGTTATTATAGCAACATCAAATATAAATTAACTTATAAGTGTTATTATAGCAACATCAAATATGAATTAACTTATAAGTGTTATTATAGCAACATCAAATATAAATTAACTTATAAGTGTTATTATAGCAACATCAAATATAACGGAGATAGGTTATACAAGAGATGGTAAAAAAAAGAAATACCCTTGGAATCATAACAAGCATATCATAATAATCAGAGTTGGAAATTACGGGAGACTCAAACATCAAACCAGAAGAACAAATATATCACCAGCAATGTTATGGATAAAAGATGGAAATTCAAGTGAATACAGATCTTAAACGTTGGAGATGCGTGTTAGTCATAAATGAAAGATTTTGACAAATATTTTATGGACATCAATTGTCATTTTAAAAGTCTTATGTAATGTGAATAATTCCTCGTGGTCGATAATAAATAAGTTAAAGTAGCGAATTCTTTCAAGTGGATTGATAATCTGATTTTAACGGTATATCAACCTGTCTAGGGTTATTTTATATCTAGAGGTTACAGAAACGCATTCATAGTAAGTTCATACATATATTTTATGTTTGGTTATTTCTTAAGAGCTTTTGGGGTTATTTTTGGTTTGTTTGTATGTTTTTTGTTTGTATATTTTTTGTTTGTTTTTTCTTGCTTTCTTTCTGCACACAGAATGATCAACTTGACCCGAACAGCTGTACACCCAAGTGAATCTAGGAATAACATTTCAAGTGGAAAGGGTTAAATTTTAAATTTCAAAATGCAATGTCACGGGACAATGTTGAATTAAAAAGTCGAAAGAACTTTTTTTTTTTAACTGAAACTATTTTTGAATAATTTTAAAGAAAAATATCAGCACATAGAATCAAAGAAACTTTTAAAACTAAAATTAATTTAGAAAACATGTTTTTTTTTGTTTTGTTTTTTTGGTGGGGGGGTCTTTTTTAAAACAATGACATCAAGTATATCAAATATTGGAAGTAAATAATGGACTTAACATCGCTAATATCACCCCTCATGGCCCTGATTATGGTTCAGTAGAACCGAAACGCTATAGTATCGACTTTACTTCTCAATAAATCTCTCCTTCCACTTGGATTACCTTGTGATCAATTTTTCTCTACATATCAAATATTGTACAGACACCAGTTTTTAAATTTCAAAATTAAAGTCTGTCAATATTGTTCATTAGTATACAATAAGAAATAAAGTTTACTGCTCAAACTATATTACTTTACTTAATTACAAGAGCAGAGATACTTACCTGGCTTTCGCTGGGCCGTCTGGCATTCGTGCCGGATGGGGTATCGAAATCAATGGCAGATTCGGGGCCGAAAGGCCCCCAGCTTCAGCTGAGCCACCCTCGAGTGGACGATTTGCAACATTGACACCTTTGTCCCCTATGTATAGCACTAGACGTTGCTGTCTAGTTTAAGCTATAACCCGGCATCCGTGCCTGGGCCCAGATTTGGGTCCAAGAAATAGCCTGGCTCATTAGGCCCACATTGCACTTAGTGGGTCAATGAGCAGCAGGGACCAGCAGGGTTCGAGCCTCGGCTCGTGCCCGACCTTCCCCTTCCCTTAATCCCCACTATAATCGGCCTTCGGTTCATTGACCTTGGGTCGAGTCCTGTCTGGTGGGAGGCAGCGATAAATATCATACCTACCCGGCTTTTTAGCTGGGCCGTCTGGCATTCGTGCCGAATGGAGTATCGACAAAGCATAACTTTAGACAACTGTGGTCTAGTTTAAGCTATGAACAGGCACTCGTACCGGAGTCACATGATATATAGTGAGTTGAGCCGGCTCAGATTGCATTAAATGAGTCTATGATCAGCATAGGACACGAGTCACAACTCTTCCCCTTTTCCCTAAAATCCCTATTATAAGAAAGACCTTAAGTCAAATCCTGTCTGATGGAAGGCAGAAATAAATATTCATAGAAACCACATGTTTTAAACAACGTTTATAATTAAATAATAACCTAATAATTGGCCTAAGGAGTAGAGTATTCGCCAATGGTCCGGGAGATCGGAGTTCAATCCCAGGTCGAGTTATACCAAAGACTCAAAAAATGGTACTTGATGCTAACTTGCTTAACGTTCAGTAATATAAGGTAAGGATGAAGGGTAAAGTGGGGCAATCCAGGGAATGGAGTAGCACCCTCCCCTACATCTTGGTGTAGTAGCAATTGAAAAGAGAGCCTTCGGGTCACCATCGACCACGGTCGCCAACATTACATTATAATTAAATAATGATGCTATAATTATTCATTAACAGTATCGTCATTAATTTCTCCTCGAAATACAAAATAAAAATAAACCTCATTAAACTTCTTGAAATGAATTTACCCAACCCCTCCGCCACGGGTAGTTTGTGATACAGGGTCAATTTTTTAAGCAAAGTAAAGCTGGTTTGAACTCAATTTTTTTCCCCTCTAGATTGGTTGCCTAACCAATGCTGATAAAACCCAGTCAGCACTACTTTTTCTTAATAGCTGAAAAGGCAGAAGAGATCGATTCATACATTTCTCGAGGACATTTGCGCGATGTGAAACGTCAACTGTTTCATTCAGTCTTAAATTCAGGTCACCGATTCCATTTTCTTAGGTGATAACCGTTAAGCTATGAACGACTCCCAATATATATATATAAGTAAAGTTGGCGACCTTACTCGAGAGTGACCCGAAGGATCCCCTTTCAATAGCTACTACACCAAGGTGGAGAGGAGGACGCTACTCCATTCCATGGATTGCTCCACTTTACCCTTGATCCTTACCTTATAATGCTGAGTGCTAAGCAAGGCAGGATCAAGTACCATTTTTGAGGCTTTGGTATGATTCGACCTGGGATTGAACCCCGGTCTCCCGGACCATTGGCCCGGTGTTAATATATGTAAACATATATATATAATTTGCCGGGGTTTTTCAATTTAAAAAGAATACTCTATCTTCGCGACTTAAGCTAACTATTTCTGCTTTCTTTCATTATCTATTTTAGTCATGACATATCGATTTTATTTTTGAAATTATCAGAATTTTTTTTGTCTGTCTCTCTGTCTCTGTCTCTCTCTCTCTCTCAAAAATAAGTGCAGCTGCACCAATTTTTTTATAATGAAATTGATTTTCTTCTTTTGCAAAAATATCAGGATTTGTTGATTTCTACTGGAGTATTATGAGATCAAAACGAGTATTATTAGTTATTATTCATCACGAAATTCTGTAGCACTGAAATTCTATGACGTTCCACTGGAAATAAATTCATAAATATGCATTAGTCCAAGATTTAAATTCGGGGCGAGGGAGGGGCGTGTACATTCCCTACGACGGTAAATATTACACTACGCCTCTATTTAGTTCAAATTTTGGATGAGGCTGTTAGCATTTTACAGAACGCTTATACCGTTGGGAAAGATACGAATCTAACTGTAGGGTAATAGTGGCTCTTTAACATTGGTATTATGTCTAGTCCAGGAGAAGGAAAACTCTGTATTAAAATCTGTTAATCTCTGCTTAAAAATTGACCTTATGTCATATTCTGTTGCATACGGGTTGGTAAATACAAATATGAAAAGTAAGTCGAGGGCCACCCGAAGACTCCCTTTTCAATAGCTACTACACCGATGTATAGGGGAGATGGCTATTCCTTTCCCTCGATTAATTCACTTGATCCTTACCTTATAATGCTGAGTGTTTTAATCAAGGTGACATCAATTACTATTTTCTGAGTCTTTGGTATGACTTGACCTGGGATTGAACCCGGTCTCCAGGACCATTAGTGTACACACTATCCACTAGGCCAATATATATATATATATAAAATGCAATTAGAAGAAAACTCAAACCTGGTTAAATTGTCCTTATTAATTTATTTCGGCGAAGAATATCATTATACTCTTCATCTCATCAGATGACTCTATATGTTTAATTTGAGATTGAAAAACAGCAAATATGGATTACAGTCTATATATAGATTTATATGAAATTCTATACGCGAATAATTCACACCCATTGTCTTCGGACGCCGACTGGATATATATATATATATATATATATATATATATATATATATATATATATATATATATATATATATATATATATATATATATATATATATATATATATATATAAAAGCGTGTATATTTAGGCAGCATGTTTATTATTCAAGTAAACAAACATTAAGATATCTCTCTCTCTCTCTCTCTCTCTCTATATATATATATATATATATATATGTGTGTGTGTGTGTAGATTGATCAATAGATTGATAGATAAGCAAACATAAACAGATATGTATTGATCTCCATATACATATTTTTTTTTATCTCTGTGCTGTCAAATACCATTTTGTATACCTAAGCTTTTATATTTTGACAAACTCTGTATTCTATACCTTCATACATTTCTCTCTGAGGTGTTTCTATATCTCGTGTACATAATCTCTCCCCCTCCTCACTCTCTCTCACTCTCTCTCTCTCTCTCTCTCTCTCTCCCTCTCTCTCTTTCTCTCTCTCATTTTCAATCACTGACAGTCACTTTCTTTTTCTCCTTTCACAACCCAATCATTCTTTTTTGCTTCACATCAATTATCAATCCCAGAATCCTTTCTTGTCAAACTGCAAACTCTAACTGGGGCGTTTCCGTCCGTTCGTTCGCCACCAGAACAAATACAAAATGGCCGATAAAACCGGAAGTCGATGCAATACGGACGGGCTTCCCTTTGTTAACTTTGCCTGGAGCTACGCAACGCACTCTGAACCCTTGCCTTACTGCTGAGATCGGTTTTGAGGTGTGGCACATTCAAATAAAGCAGCCATGGCTGAAGTAACATCATTGTCTTCATAGACTTCATTTCTACATCAGCAATGGCGTCGGTTACTATGGCAACGGGCAAAGAGCCTACTGGCGTGACGTAAAACATGACGCAATGAGAAGCCGCATAAATTTCTTATTTATCGTCTTTTCAAAGTAGAAGCTGGCAAGTAGAGGGCGCTGTTTTTGATTACATGTTTTAGCCGACAAGTCATGGCTGCCGAATAGTTTTTGTCGTTAACCTTCAAATATTTTTGATGTATCAGCTGGCTTGCTTTGACACGCATGCGTCTAAAGTGAAACATGATGGGAAGGGTCGGCAATGCCTTGTGCTTTCAAGGTCTAAGCTGACTTCCTTCTTTGAAGAAGGTCTTTCTTTAACCAACAATATGAGCTTTTGTCTTTTGTTGTTTATTGTTTTGTTTTGTTTATTTATTGATTGATTTTTTAAAAGTTTTGTCTTATGTTCCGTCCTTATAAATTTTCTTTCTTTCTTCAACATTTCATTGCTTTTGTCTCTCACTCCAACATTCTAATATTCAAGCAATATATATATATATATATATAATGAAAAGATATATGCAAATGAGGAATGATTGCAAAAAAAATGTTCGATACTTCTACCCATAAAAAACAGAAGATTATGAACTGTAAGATTCCATTACTGTAGGTTTCATTTGGCATATACAATGTTCAGACACAAAAGTGAGAAAAGTCACCAACCGATCGTAATTTATACTGCAGTTTAAAGTTACGTGTTAAGATAGAATTACATTTTGACATTCGCACCCGGGGAAGAATATATATATATATATATATATATATATATATATATATATATATACACGATCATTCAAGTCGATGTCATGTATTGGTTGACCCTTAGTTTGTGGTCATGTAAACATTAAGTTATGGAATTACTTTTCTATGTGAGAGATTGATTTTAATGGCATGTCAACCCGCCTAGGGTTATTTTATGCCTGGAGATTACAGAATTGCCTATGTGGTACGTTTATATTTACATTTTTATGTTGTTGTTTTTAGGTTTGTTTGTTGGTTTGTTTGCTTGCTTGCTTGCTTGCTTGCTTGGTTTTTACGCTCGGTTGTATGATATCAAATAGTTGTACATTTTCAAGTATTCCTATCAAATACAAATATTTTATACACAATGTTTTCAATAAATAATAAGAATTATAAACTTTAATAAACAATTATAGTTTCAACCAAGTGTTCTTAATACAAATAATTTACAAGCAGTCGCATGGTTTCAAGTATTCCTATCGAATACAAATAGTTTGCAAACAGTTATTGGATATCAAATATTCAGTCTAACACAAAAAATTTTCAAAAGGATCTATTTGATGGATAGATGAGAATTTAAGTCCGGGTCAAAGTGGAACAGCAAATAATGGCAATGAATAGGTACTCAACCCAACTCAGAGCTCTTGAAATAGAACCTTACCATCAGTTAAAGTATAGTTTCAAGTCTAAAATACTCCGTTCAACAGATACTACTACTCCAGGTCAAAGTGGAACTGAGAGTAATGGCAACTAAGGTTTTAGTTTGTTTTCTTTGTTTAACGCCATATCAACCTTTGTGTTACCCTGTGAGCTGGGACTGTAGAATAAACCGACTGATACGTTGGGGAAGTCTTACCCCGCTGCAGAGAAGCATTCCACAAAGCTCCAGCATTACTGGAACCTCACCATCAGATTGTTTAGTGTAATATTCAGGACAACCGTCTGGGGGGGGTCTTACCCCTCCTCAGAGAAAGTCCTTATATGACACTAAACAATCTGATAGTGAGGTTTTAGTGATGCTGGAACTTTGTGGAATGCAGAGTACCCCTTCGTTGCCATCGCTTTCAGGTCCACTCCAGCTTGGAGAGGAAGCATCTGATCAGGTCCTATCTGTGGGTCCAATAGAACTAAACTGTGTGCTTACGCTAAACTGAGTTGCTTGAAATAGGACTGTTTTGAAATTTAAACTGCGTACTTATACTAAACTGAATAGCTTGAACAGAACTGTTTTTGACATTGAAACTATGTACTCATGCTAAACGGAATTGTTTGAAATAGAACTGTTTTGACATTTAACTGTTTGTGAACAAAACTATACTTATACTAAACTGGATTGTTTGAAATTTAAATCGGCATTAAATGATCCGAAAAGGGTTGATACGCCGTAAAACAAAACAACCAACCAACCTTTGTGGGTTATTTAATGCCAAAGCAATCCCTGAAGGACAGCAGTCATATTATTAAACCACAGCTGGTGGAAATAAAGGGGATCACACCTCTCCCGAAGGGCAATAAATCAAAAGTAAGCGTAATAGCGAGACTGGTGCCCAAACTCGCTAACTGCGAGGCTACAGTCCAGCACTTGAATCACAACACCACGGAGAACCCACCCCCACCCCCAGCAATGAAGGAGTACTCGACTCAACTCGGAACTCTTGAAATAGCTGTATCATTAACTAGTATAGTTTCATACCCAAAACACCCCCTTTTTAGAAGTGGGGGGTCTTAATCCTCTGAAGGAGATACAACCATTATATTCTCGTCGTCATTGCAGTTTTTAAGCGAAAATTTGCTATTAACCTAGTCATCACAAATGGCTAAAACTCGAGGCTCTTGTCTCACGCCACACTGGCTAAGTGTCTGTAGAATAAAGTCGAAAACTACCGCCATGTTTTGCATATTTATCTTAGCTGTTTGTCCGAACATATGCCTCCCCTACTGAGTCGTTTAACATTAGGGTTTGGTATTACAGGTATTGTTTCTAGGAGTGGCTGTTAATGTCCACTGACCAGTTGTTAATCACCAGGGTTCCAGGTAGATCAAATGTCACTCGAGATTCAAGATCACCCGTCGAGCAAGACATAAAATGAGCGGGACTATTTCCTATTTACTTGACACGGACTGAGACGGAGTCCATTACCAGTGCTATCATCATCATCATCATCATCATCAATATTTGTAGCAGTATGATCTGACTTGCGTAAGTTATAAATAAATGACGAATTGATTGCTTCAAGATTGCCCTTCCATCCTTTCTTTTGTTTCTTCCCTTTTATTTATTGTCTTTTACGTACCTTATAGCTCTCTCTCTCTCTCTCTCTCTCTCTCTCTCTCTCTTGTTTTTCTCCTTGCCTCACTCTCTTTCTGTCTTTGTTTTCTTTTTCTTGTTTTTCTCTTTCCCTTTCTCTTTCTCTGTCTGTCTGTCTGTCTGTCTGTCTGTCTCTCTCTCTCTCTCTCTCTCTCTCTCTGTCTTCTCTTGTTTTCTCCTTTCCTTACTCTCTCACTCTCTCTCTATGTCTTCTTTTTCTCTCCCCCTCTCTCTTTCTATATATGTACCTATAACTATATATATTTTTTTTTCTTTCTTATTTTTCTCCTTTTCTCTCTCTCTCTCTCTCTCTCTCTCTCTCTCTTCATTTCTCTCTTTTTTTCCTTTTATTTCTCTCTCTCTCTCTCTATCTATATATATATATATATATACCTATAACTATATCTATATTATTATCTTCTCTTTCTTATTCCCCCCCCCCGCTCTCCCTCTCCTCGGGAGACCCCATGGCACCATGTTTAAGGTATTATGTTTCAGCCTCCAAGTAGGTGAGTTCGAACACTAATCGCGATATTACATTCACTTTCGGAAAAATACCCTTAAGAGAGTGAGTTATGGACCCCCCTCTTACCCCCCCCCCACTACCAACAATGGATTAAGTAATACCACTACTGTTCTTCTATAAGGATGATTTTGTTATTAAATAACCCACGAAGGTTGATATGCCATAAAACAAAGAAGCTAAATCGTTTATTTCCCTTTTTGTCTTCTTTTATGTCTCTTTCTCAATTTTCACTCTCTTTTTCTTTCTCGCTTTCATTCTCTTTCTATCTATCTTTCTTTCTCTTTCTATCTTTCTTTCTCTCTCTATCTTTCTCCCTCCATCTCTCTCTCTCCTTCTCCTTTTCTTTCTCTTTTTTCTCACTTTTTATCTCTTTCTTTATTTTCTTTCTATCTCTTTTAATTCTCTCTCTCTATCTCTTTCATTTCTCTCTCTCTATCTCTCTTACTTTTCACTCACTCTTTTTCACCCTCTTTTCGCTTTCTCTCTCTTCACTTTTTTTGTCTTCTTTTTACTCTTTTTATTTATTTCTTTTTCTGTCTCTTCCTGTTTTCTCTCTTTATTTCTCTTTTTCCTTTTCTCTTTTACTCTATTTTCTTTTTCTCTCTTTCTCTTTTTTTCTTTTTCTTTCATTTCCTCTTTTGCTATTTTCATTCTTTTTTCCCCCTGTCTTTCTTTCACGCCTTCTTTCTTTATCTCTCTCTCTCTCTCTCTCTCTCTCTGTCTTTCTCTCTATCTATCTCTCCTTTATCTTTTTTCTTTCTTTATCTCTTTCTTCTTCTCTTTCTTTCTC
Organism: Sepioteuthis lessoniana; assembly: GCA_963585895.1. NCBI lineage: Eukaryota > Metazoa > Mollusca > Cephalopoda > Myopsida > Loliginidae > Sepioteuthis > Sepioteuthis lessoniana. Next base: position 73,448,073 of record OY757933.1, read on the forward strand.
TCTTTCTTTATTTCTCTTTTTCTTTCTTTCTTTCTCCTCGTCTTTATCTTTCTCTATTTTTGTCTTTCTCTATCTCTTTTTTTTTTGTTCACTCACTTTTTCTGTCTCTTTCTTTCTCAATCACTCTCTCTTTCTCTCTCTTGTTTACGTACTCTTTCCCTTTCTTTCTTTCTTCCTTTCTTTCTTTCTTTCTTTCTTTCTTATGGATCTTTGTATTGATTTTCATTAATGCTAACCTCGTACATCACAAAGCTTCACTAGAGTCTTAATGGTCAGCAAAAACCAGATTGCTAACCACTGCTCTACGGCGAGACCTTTATCAATAATTACTATACTTTACTTAGTCTGGCACAAGACTGCAAGTATGAGACACTAAGACGCGTGTCAGGTAGCATTTCTTAGACTTAACCTAATATATCTTCTTTAGATATATGTAAAAGATTCAATCACAAAAATGCTTTCAACAATATATCCAGTTTCAAGTTTTAAATATTTGCGCTGGGAACTTTTGCACACATCATTAATATCTCCCATATTGTGCCGATATCTTCGCTAGGTTTGCAGATTGGATGATTCGACCATTGCATATGCAATATTTCTTACAAACGTCTAAATCCCCCCGTTCAGCGTGTACCAGTTTTACTTTATTCCCCATCAATTACTGGATGGCTTATATATATATATATATATTGCAAATTGAATTACCATTACTAGAAAATCCGGCAAGCCCTCCGTGCGACAAACGGAACACAGGACAGATGTGTCAACCTTATTAGGTCTTATCAGCAGAGTATACCATGATCTCCCCCACTGGAAATCGAACCAAAGACCATTGAAAGCCGAGCCGAAACTATCACTGACCCACGGTCCACATTGCATACAAGCGATCCCAAATTAACTAGTCATGGTAAATGCGTAACCACTTAACCTAGTGTGTCTTATAAGTACGTTTTTACTCTATAGAGGACCCGGTCACCTCCAAGGCCACGTCTTCCCAAGTCAGCGTTACGCATCCACGTAAGACCAACCTCATGGGCTAGAAAATAGATATACATTTTAAATTGAGGAATTATATATTATAAATTGAATTACCATATTTACCCCCCCACTCGGGCAGGATATGACACAAGGACAATTTTTAACCGGAGTTTAACAGGTTTGAATTCAGAGTTTTCCTTCTCCTAGACTAGTTGTCTCACCAAGGCTGAAGAAATCAGTCTGTCCTACTATTTAAGCAGAGCTGGAGGGAGAATAATTGGATTCATACCTTTCCCAAGAGTATTAGTGCTATGTGAAATGCTATCAGTCTCGTCCAGGATTTGAACTCGTGTCGCCGTGTCCATTTCCTACGACGATAACCATTACACCACGGGCATAAATTGAATTACAATGACAAGAAAATCCAACAAGCACTCCTTGCGACCTACGTAACACTGGACAGCTGCTTTCAACCTTATTAGCTTTCAGCAGCTGCCTATACACCACCTCTATTTGAAATGTGTTTGTATATATATATATATATATATATATATATATAATTTGAGTAAAATATTGAGTAAGTTTAATCGGAAAACACAAAGAAAAATACATATGAATGGGTGAGAAAATTTTTTAATAAATATTAGTGGAGTTTGATAATTTTTTTCATCCATTTTTATGTATTTTTCTTTCTGTTTTCTTTTTTTACGACATATCTGTCTGATTAAACTTTATATTTTACTCAAACATATATATATATATATATATATATATATATAGATCTTAGTCTGTTTATAAAATCACACCTGCCAAGTAGGAGGAACTACTACAAGAACGCAAAATTAGAATGGATTGACCAGTAGATTAATTCCACATATATATATATTAATTCCACACACACATATATATATATATAATCAGCTATACATTGAATAATTTCAGTGAGGTTGAGGAAAGAGAATGGTGATGGAATGAGTCACTGTGGTGTAATGGCTAAAGTAGTGAATAGCTGCTTCGTGGGACACGAGTTCGAACTCCAATCGAGCTAATACATTCACTTTCGGACTAATACCCTAGCGAAAGGCATGAAACCTCTTATTCTTAAATAGCACTGCAACCGTATTTTGACAAGGATAGTTTTGGCATTAAATAACCCTTGAAGATTGATGTGCCATTAAACAAAGAAAAGAAACCAAAACCAACACTTTCTATGTGGACTATTATTTGTCTTCTATACAGCCTTGCCTAAACCTTAATCGGGGAGAAGAAACAAAACCTTACGACTGCTAATGCTCTTGTGATACTAATCAGGTACTATAGAGGGACTCTTCTTCAGAACAGTTTGATGTCGTAAGAGACTTACGGTCAAGTCACCAAAGATAAGCAACGATGAACCGAATCAATATCAAAGATATGTGACCATTTAAGCAACACCAGTTACTGTAAGCAAGCTGAGGCCTGTTTGTCATATCAAAGCAAATCTTGGCAATTTACAACTTAGTGTTTGAAGGTTTTTGCAAGACTCGCCACTGTAGCGATGGGATATTCAAGTCACACTTGAGCATTACCCATTCGGCTTTGTGTAATGTTTCTAAATATTTATTTTTACTGTGTGACGTTTTTTAAATGAGGTGTAGCCTTGTTCAACCGATGTAATGTTTTTGTTTTGTTCGTTGTTTATTTATTTATTTTCTTTTTTTTTTAACATTTTTTCTTTGTTTTTTTGTTTTTTTTTTTTGTTTTTTTTTTCTTTTTCCGCTGCAGACGGTAATAGTAGCAGGTGCGCAAGTTTGAGGGTGTTCAGGACAAAGATAGTTGAATTTCTTTAACTTACAAATTGCGCCAGACATCGTCCAGGTGCACTGAAAACAATCTGGGAATGCAATAAAAAAAATTAAAAAAAACTGTCCGCTTACATACTTGCTCGGTTTTAAAATTGTCTTCTTTTTTAAACATATCAACTTGATTCGCTCAGTCTAGGGTGAAATATGGCCTGCTTCATGACGGAGATTTAGAAGTAATCTTTAACTTCAGACATAAAAAAATATCCCTGAGTTACTAACCGGCTCATTGGTCAAGTGGGTACAGTGTCGCCAATGTTCTGGGAGACCTGGGTTCAATCCCAGGTCGGGTCATACCAAAGACTTTAAAGATGGTACTTGATATCTCCTTGCTTAACACTCAGCAATATAAGGTACGTAACAAGGTTAACAATTCAGGGAAAGGAGTAGCGCTCTCCCCTAGACCTCAGCGTAGTAGCTATTGAAAAGGGAGCTTTCTGGTCGTCCTCGACTACGGTCGCCAACTTTACTTTACATACTATCAGTAAACTCTAGCGACAAATTTTACAACAATTAGCTCAGCATATGAAAAAGTGGCGTAACCAGTACATCACAACGGGCCTCGGTAGTGCCAAAAAAAAAAACGCGTCCCAGAGATTCTTTGATAGAATATGACCCACAGGGGTTAAATCGATTTTCATAAAACATATTTCACTAAAAATGATTATTAAAGAAAAATAACGTTTGTCTAAATTTCTGAAATTAAGCGTGATAACTTTTATTATTTAGAGTATTCAGACTATTGTGTTCATCATTATTGTTAAATTCATAACGTTTTGGCCGATGCATCCTTCGGCTTTCTTCAGGTGTTTCATGTCGCACCCCTGATTAAATTCAAGGAGGTATATTGTTCTAATTCCATTAACCATGACCAAGTACAATCCTTAGTTATATACTTCCTCGAGCTTTTATGGTAGTCTTAGTTCTTTGTGTAGTTCACATCTAACTTTTTCTCTCGGCGTTCCGTTAGAGTTCAGTTGGTGCAACCATACAGTAGTCCCCACGCAGCTACAGCTTGGCAGAAATTCCCGTCGGCACTACTGAAAAATTAGAACAAACATAAGTGATGTTCCACAATGGACTCTTACACATGAATATATCAGTGCTGGCCGACCAGAAAAGACTTATATCAGTGTGTGTGTGAGAAAGAGAGAGAGAGAGAGAGAGAGAGAGTGAGAGAGAGAACGTCAAGGGGCTCTGTGGTTGATGAGAATGAGGATGATATATATATATATATATATATATAAAGATGGTTGTTGTAGGTCCAAAAAAAGAATAAGGATATATTTTTAAATAAGAAGGTCCACGAACAGATTTGTATTTTTTTAATTTATTTATTTTGTTCTTATATACGTGTTATGTATATGTACGTTTCCAGCTTGTTGCTTTCGTCAGAGAACATATGTGGCAGCCAAAGGTCAATTATACTGGAAATAAGATTGAGTTCAAGTCTCATTGAGTACCCCATTAACAAGACCTTGTGCCACATTTTGTTCTCTGACGAAAGCAGCAAGCTCGAAACATACACATATATAACACGTATATAAGAACAAAATAAATAAATTCAAAAAATACAAGTGTCTTCGCGTACCTTCTTATTTTAATATATATATATATATATATATATAATGAGAAAGATCCTGAAATTAAATGGTCTTTCCCTAAAAGAGTATATCACTGTAGGGTGTGACGGGAAGAGAGATATTATATTATAAGCTAAACTGCAAAACAAAAGAATGGAGATGGTGGCAAGATATATTTACTTTCTAATTTGATCCCGGACTGATTCACGTGACTTATTCACGTTGTTGTTACAAGACTTAAAAAAGAGTATAAAAATGCACAGTATTGAATATGTCAGACGTGTGAATAACCAGCCCGCTCGACGATCAACGATGTGAAACTCAGTGTCGTGAGTTATTACCCTGCCTAACATTTTTTACAATTTTCAATATATTTTGATATTGTAATACAGTTTTGCAGAATAATATCCCTTATATCATCTGCATATTCTCTTGGGACCTCGTAGATCCCTACAGAACATTCAAATTATATAAGGGAGACAATTATTCATTGCATCTCTACAAGTGTCTCAGCGCTAATATCTTGCACCAAGATATTAGCGCTGTGTATAAGAGCAGGAACAAAATGTACTCTTTATAAACCAAAAATACCCCCAAGGAATTGGATATTCGACGTGAGTTTTCGATCAGAAAACATACGAGTACTAAGCTTTTTGCATTATATTCGTAGGGCATGTAAAGACGCTTTACATGCAATAGAAAGTTTAACAAGTAATTAAGGCTCAAGACTGGATATATGAGGCATTCGGTAAGGCTCGAACTCACTAATAATAATTTGCTACCCTAGCTGGCTCACCATTACGCTACCCGAGGCGTCCAGTTAATTATTAGATATGGCGCAAGGCCAGAAGTACAAGGCACCCAGTGATAATCAAACTCGCTCACGTGAAGGGCCCAACTTACAGCTTATATATGCTATTTTGTAGGCAACTCGGGTAGTATAACGGTTATCAAGCTAGACGAGCAAACAGTGAGTAAGAGTCTCACTGGATGCCCCATACTTCCGGCTTTGTACCACATCTAAGCTAAGCTTAGAAAAGAACTATATGGTAATTCGTATTTTCTGTCTGTATATGTAATCATTGACATATTTGTTTAATAGGTACGACCCTTGATATGACAGCTTTCCTGGGATAGTAATAGATTAAATATCAAATATATTAGAGATGAAGGTAATTTTGGAGAACAAAATACCGTTCAAAAGTACATTAATTCGAAATCAGATACGTAACAAAACAGGAAGTGCCTTTAAGGAATCTCTGGGTTATATTTAGTAAAATGGAATCGCTTGTAAGACGCCAAAAAGTATAACAAATGCATTAATCTTTATGGAAAAGAAATCATAATAAAACTGTACTTTCCAATGAGTTTATTGTGCTGTAGAAGCCGATAAGTACTGGTTTATATTGTCGATTATATCATGAATTCTATCTATCTATTTATCTATCTATCTCACTTTATTCATTTCTTTCTTTCTTTCTTTCTATTAATCGATATATCTTGCTCAGTCTATCTCAGTGCATTCATTCCTATCTATCTATCTATCAATCTATCTGTCCACACACACACACACACACATATACACATATATATAAGTTGTAAATTGCCCGATTGTAATCGTGGGTGACCCGAAGACTCCCTTTTCTTTTCAATATCTACTAAACCGAATTGTACGGAACTTCTTTCCCAGGATTGCTCCACTTGCCCTTGATCCAAACCTTATAACGATGAATGTTAAGCAAGGCAGCATCAAGTACCGTTTTTGAGTCTCTGGTATGACTCGACCTAGGATTGAATCTCGGCTTCCCGGACCACTAGCAAATGCTCTGGGCCAACCTATTGGTATAGGCATAATAAGGTACAGATCAAGGGTGAGTGAAGCAGTCCCTGGAATGGAGTAGTGCCCTCACTTCTACCCTAATATAGTAATTATTGAAAAGGGAAGCCTCGGTTCGCTCCAGACGACTGTCGGCCAACTTATATATATATATATATATTTCAATCAATTCATATCTATCTATCTATCTATCACTGTTTTCATTTCTTTCTTATTTTTGATTTATCGGTATATCTTGCTCAATCTATTTATCATATTTACCAACCCCTCCGCTCGGGCAGGATATGACACAAGGTCAATTTTTAAGCGGAGTTTAACAGGTTTGAATTCAGAGTTTTCCTTCTCCTAGACTAGTTGCCTCACCAGGGCTGAAGAACCTAGTCTGTCCTACTATTTACCCATAGCTGGAGGGAGAATAATTGGATTCATACATTTTCCCAATGGTATTAGTGCTTGTGAAATGCAATCAGTCTCGTCCAGGATTTGAAATCGTGTCGCCGTGTCCAATTCATACGACGATAACCATTACACCACGGGCACCTCAGTTTATTTATATCAATCTATTTATATATCTATCTATCACAGTCTATTCATGTCTTTCATTCTTTCTTTCTACCTATCAATCGAACAGCCCAGCCGGCTAGAGAAGTAGAATACACCGACTGCATCCCTGCGGAGGAGTAAGACCCCTCCCAACGAATGTCCTGGATATGGCACTAAACAATCTGATGATGAGGTTCCAGTAATACTGGAGCTTTTGGAATCTGAAATAACCCTTCATTGCCGTTACTCCCAGGTCCACTCTGTCCCAAAGTGGTAACACCTGTTAGAGACCCATATAGGGGTCAAATAAAACTGTTTAACCATTTAGCTGAGTGCAAACAAATAACAAATGTCATATTGAATTTCTAGGGTTACATAGCAAGACGTGTAACCATATAGCTGTGTGCAAAAAAATTATTAATACTAAATAGAATTATTCGTGTTAGATAGAAATACTTGAAACCATTTAACTGTGAGCAAACGAAAGAGTTCTGGCTTGTTTAAGGAGCACAGTCTGACCTACTATTTATCCATTGCCGGCGAAAGAATAGTTGGATTCACACTTTTCCCAAGAGTATTGGCGTTATGAGAAATGCACACAGTCTCGTCCATGATTTGAACTCGGATTGCAGTGTCTATTTCCAATGATGGTAACTATAACAACACAGATACCTAAATATTGTATGCATACCATATTTCCAAACATATAATGGTCCTGTCAGTTTGGACTGCAGAATACACTGACTTCATCTCTGCAGAGAGGTAAGACTACCCCAACGAGTGTCCTGGATATGACATTAAACAATCTGATGGTGAGGCTTCAGTAATGCTGGATCTTTTGGGAATGCAAAGTACACCGTCATTGCAATCGCTCCTAGGCCCAGAGTGGTAGGACCTGATTGGGTCCTATCTATGGTTCAAATAGAACTAAACTGTGCTTATGCTCAACTGAATCGTTCGAAATTAACTTTTGACATTTAACTGTGTGTAAACAAAAAACTATACTTATAATAAACTGAATTGTTTGAAATTTTTATCAAAATGACCAAATTCGGCGTAAAATAATCCGGAACGGGTTGATACGCCGTAAAACAGACCAACCAACCAAACATGTAAGATGCACGTTTAGAATTAAGATAATTTTTTGCAAATATCACTTTCTCTTCCTGGTATTATGACAAGGAGGTTATCTACTCAAGTTATCAACAGCTATTGAACTTGTGCGGGGTGAGGGCACAGTGAATACCAAATATATTATTTTGTTATGAGCAAGAACCGGAAGCAGACGAATTCGAGTTCTGGATGAGGCTGTTTGTAGTTCACTGCAGGATTATGCTCTTGGGAAATGCATAACTCATTCTCTCTCCTCTAGCTATGAGCAAGTAGTAGGGCAGACTGAGTTCTTTAGTCTTGATAAGGCAACCAGTCGAGGAGAAAAAAAAGACAAGGGTACGTGGAGTTAATTCCACCCCATGAAAACTTTCTGCTAAAACCGCAGCAGAATCACAGATGGGGTGTGGCTGCTGCCCTGTGCTCCCTCAAAGAATCTACAGGATGTTGTCTGCTGTCATAGTTATTTGTTGTAAACACTCTACGGCAAAAAGGAACTCTAAAATGTTTATACATTTCAGGTGACGATTCGTGATGTCATAGAATGTTTATGCAATGAATGATGGCTTACTTAGTTAGAAGTCTGCAAAGAGCTTTTCTCTTTCACAACATTTTTTTATCACTCTGAAATTATTTACCATATAAAGATTTTTGATATTATGGGGGCCCTAATATAAGTGTGACCCAGGGTTCTACCAGATCTTTATTCAGAAGTGAATATTGAAAATCAAATAGTCACAAATTAATGCAAGTATTACTGATAGTATCGGATAATTATAAAAATAATGTAACTGGCAAATGGTTTTACTAAAGAAATGATTTTACTATAGAAATGCACCGAAATTATGAAGAAAGGGATTTTGTCGGTGGTTAGAAATTACAGCAAGCCACACTGATAGAATTGGAATAATATATGATATAGCTGGAAGATAAGGTGGAGGCTAAATATATTCGAAGTTAAGTTGTCCTGATAAAATGTTTACCCTCACTTAGTGGAAAAGAAAAAATCCCTCTGTCTGTCTGTCTGTCTGTCTCTCTCTCTCTCTCTCTCCCCCCTCTGTCTATGTCTGTCTGTCTCTAGATAGATAGATAGATATTTTACTAAAAAATTACAACAGAAATGCATTTAAATAAGAAGAAAGGGATTGTTAGTGGTCAGGAATTCAGGCATGACTAACAAAATAGGGATATATATATATATATATATATATATATATATATATATATATATATATATATATATATACACCAGGACAAAAATATAAGACCATCTTCAAAAATGAAGAAAAAGATGTTCTTTACAATTCTTAAATTATGAAAATCAGATATTTGAAAGATAAGGCATAAAGACAATTAGATTTAAAATATGAAGAAATTTCAATTCATTTTTTATATGTATATTATCTATCATGTATGCTTAATTTTAAAATTTGCCTTGATATTCAATAATTTAGCTCATTGGTCTTATATTTATGTCAAAAGAAAATTTTAAAATTAAGCATACATGATAGATAATATGCCTTATCTTTCAAATATCTGATTTTCATAATTTAAAAATTGTAAACAATATCTTTTTCTTCATTTTTGAGAGTGGTCTTATGTTTTTGTCCAGGAGTGTATATATAATTTAAGTACACATTCCAGTTGATTTTATTATAGAAATGCGGTGAAAATAAGGGTAAAAAAAAAGGGTAAAAAGATTGTTTAGTGATTCTACGAAATTTCAGATCCTTAGTAATCTCTTTCTCCGTATTTAAATAGAGTCCCGTAATCAACAAATACATTACTGATAGAATTGAGTTAATATATGTAATTTAAATGTCCCGTGTCTCTGGGGGACATATAACTGCAACTAAACTCAATTTGTGAAGGTGCTGCGTTTTGGTAGCAAATAGGTCTTTATGGAGTGGTTTTTGCTAGTCCTATACCAGTTACCTTTGTAAGGCTTAAGAGCCGAGTCTGTCCAACTATTTACCTATAATTGGTTGGGGAAAAGAAAGAGGGTTCATGTCTTTCCAAAGAACGTGAAAGTGAAACGCAAACAGACTCGTCCGGGATTTGAACTTGCTTCGCCAAGTTCATTTCTTAAGAAGCTAACCGTTACTTGAAGTTTCATGTGATGTGTACAATCATCAGACGGAAATGTGACAAAAAGGACTAGCGTGAGATATAGACACGTGATGAGATGTTCGAACTCGTGACACTCACGCATGAACAAAAAAATATACTGATAGACCTCATCACATGAAATTTCAAGTAACGAACTGCTCGTGTTGATAATTCTATTATTTTTTGGTTTAATTCTTGCTTTACTATCGAGCAATTTTTGTTGCAAAATATTTTTCTTGTTTGGTTTCTTTGTTTAATGGCAGAAATACCTTTGTGGGTTATTCAATGCCAAAGCTATACTTGTAGAAGAACAGGAATGATACAATTTAGCCCGTAGCTAGAGGGGAGAGGATAAAAGAGTTCATGCCTTTCCCAAGGGCATTAGTCCAAAATTGAACATAATAGTGCAACTGAAGCTCGAGCCCGCAATCTAGATCTTTACCTATTACGCCACGGGACTTCCCTTTCTTATTTGCATATATATATATATATATACGTACACATTTTAACGCATACTTCATTTTCTTTTTATACATATCAATATATGCATTCAATTAAGTGTTTTTAAGCAAATTTTTGAGTTTGTATGCCTGTATGAGTAAAGAAATATATTGCTTTATAAATTTGTGTTTGTGTGTGTGTGTAAGAGAGAGAGTGAGTTTTTGTGTGTGTGTTTATGTGTGTGTGTGTGTGTGTGTGTGTGTGTGTGGTTGCACGTGTGTTTGTGTGCGTGTGTGTGTGTGTGTTTGTATATGTGCATGTGTGTGTGTGTATGTGTGTGTGTGTGTGTGTGCGTGTGTGTGTGCTTACGCAAGCCCTCTAGCATGGTCAAGATAAAACACAAGGTCAACATTTTTTTTTTCTTGAGCAAAATAAAGCTGGTTTGAATACAGAGCTTCCCATCTCCTAGACTGGTTGCCTAACCAATGTTAAAGAATCCAGTCCACCCAAGTATTTTCCAAAAGCTGATGTAAAGAGAGAAGACGTGGATTCATGCCTTTTCCGATAGCATTAGCTCAAAATGAAACGCTTACAATTGCACCCAGGAGTTGAACTCGGAACCCTGAATCCATTTCGTATAATAAAGATAGTTCAGCTAATCCCGCCTATGATAGATAGATATGTATATAGAAAATAAGATATATATATATATATATATATATACAAAAAGCAGGAAACTTATAGGTTGTACCAAGGCATCTGCAGAATGTCATTTTATGAAATATTTTCTCAGAGAAGCCAGGGTGGATATGATGGATATATAACACTGATTTTCACGCTTCAAAAATCAAGATTCCCGCATTTTTTTATATACTATATATATATATATATATAGTTTATGATTTGACAATAGAAATGTAATCAAAACCAGAAGAATCGTATTGTCAGTCATCAGAAATGAATTTAAGCATTACAAAATGATAGGACAGTATTTGACATATTTAGAGTGGATTATTTTGTTTATATATATATATATATATATATATATATATATATATATATATGTTTATGTGTATGTGTGTGTGTGTGTAATGGGAATCAAGCATTACGTTTGTTGATGTATAACGTTTCTGGTGCGATTATGTAAGCATCAGAGTGTAGGTTTGGGTGGGGTTGTTTAAGATGGGAGGAGCCGCCGTCTTTTCATGAATGGAGACAAGACACCCCCAACTCTGCCGTCAAATACCCAATTACTTTCTTCTATGCTTTCTTAAGCGAATATTTAGTATACACTTTTTGTGTGCGTGTGTCTGTTTTAGTGATTATTTGAATTCTACAAAAGACACCTAAAATCTGTAACCGGGACGACTTCCTTTTGTTTTGCTTTTTTTATTTCTTTTTCTTTTCCTTTTCCTTTTTCCTTTTTTTTTCTTTCTTTCTTTCATTCTTTTCTTTCATCTGCGTGTGTGTGTGTGTGTGTGTGTGTGTGTGTGTGTGTGTGTGTGTGTATGTATGTGCATTTATTCACGGCTTTTCTCCCAGAATGAGGTCACGTGTACTTGCCATGTGAAATAGTGACACAGAGTTTGTAACCAAGGTCGGAATAAGTAGAATGGAGGGATGTGTTGCTAAAAACGAAAAAAGCAACAAAAAAAAAAAAAAAATGAGTAAATAAATAAATAGATAAAAAAAAAAATTTCAAGAGGGTTGGGTTGGAAAATGGGTGCAGCAGATAGTTGAAACGGTGGGTTAAATATATTCGAGGACAGATTTGCCAAAAAAAAAAAAAAAAGGTTTACCCACACATTGAGGAAGAAGGGAAGAAAAATTTGTCGAACAAAGTAATCTATCTATCCATCTATCTATCTATCTGTGCGCGCGCGTGTGTGTGTGTGTGTGGATTGCATCGACACAAAGACAACGGCTCTTGGTGCCGATGCGATCATCAAACAAAACAGTTCTACTGAGGCAGGTATCACTTTAGAGAGGTTTAGGGTTTGTAGTTCCCAAAACCCTAACACAAAGCCCCTTTAAGGGATTATGCACCGCGTTGGAACTGCTTTCTCCACTCATCGCATAGAAGAGACACTGACAGTCATCAAGCCCCGTTGACTCTGTGTCTACGCTATCCTAACTTAGATCTAGGTAGAATCTATCACAGACAAAGAGCTATCTTTATTTATGATCATTGCGCGAGGCAAACTGCTCCGTAAAATGCTTGATTGGGTTAGGTTAGGTTGGGTTGATGTTATAAACAAGCTTATAGTTGTAAGGACTTGTTCAATAAAGCCCCTGGAGGCAACAGCAGCTGTACAGCCACCTACCACCCATTACGAAAACTATCAAAATTAGACGAACCGGATATGCACGACACTGCTGGAGAAGTAGGGATGAGCTCATAAGTGATGTACTCCTGTGGACCCCTTCACATGGCCGAGCAAAGGCATGACGACCAGCTCGAACCAACATTCAGCAGCTCTGTATGGATAGGGGATGTATCCCTGAAGACCTGCCGGAAACAGTGGACGATAGGGAGGGGTGGCGAGAGAGGGAGTCAGGGATATCCGTGCTGATGGCACGACATGATGATAATAATGATTGTTGCAAGAGACAACAGACTAGGGGAATGGATTTGATTTCGTTTACTTTTAAATAAATAAAGGTCGGTATGTTAGAAGAGATACAGGCTATCTTCTTTCACCAAATAAGGGTCAGGAGGTGAGTGGGTGTAAGTTGTTCTTGGGTGGCTGCTTTGTTGTTTGAGGTACGGTGGTGTGACGTGTGTTGGTAAGCTATGAGCAGTCTTGGTCTAGTTTTGGAAATGTGGAACTTATTGTCTGTGATGTGGATTGGTATGGCATCAGCGGTCTTTGATCTTGTCCGAAATGAAACGCATGACAGTTGTCTCTGTTCAAAGTCCCCGGAATCTGACTTACCTGACTTTTTTAAAACTTTCGTTGACAGTTTTCTAGCCACGTTTGGAATCGAATCGACTCCGAAAAAATTTGGAGGGCAATTTCATAATTGGTTGAAAAAAACGACCTTTTTAATTGTAAATTTATTTTTACTTTTCAACCGGATGGATGCGCAGTGCCCACCTGCTCAGTGACGAGTTTTATTCATTTTGGTGCGAGTCATCGTCCAGAAAACATCCGGTTAACGTTACCTTTTTTAAACTAAAACGTACGTTCGTGGTGTTTTTATTTTTTTGTTTATTTATTTATTTTGCTGGTAAGTTAGATTAAAATGTATTAGTAAATCAGAAGAGATTTCTGTATATAACATTGGATTTTATGGCATATCAAACTTTATTGGTATTTCAATACCAAATTCTGTTTACATATATATAATAAATACAGAAGATTTGTAAACAAATTTTGCAAATAACATTTTTAAACAAGCCTGAGTTCATTTTTTCTTTTGCACACAGTTAAATGGTTTCAAGTGTTACGATATAAAAGTCAAAATTCCACATCAGTCATTTGTTTGCACACAGTTTGTGGGTAATTTCATTCTTAAATCAAATAGAACTGATTTGCTTGCACACTAGCATTGCTATTGTTTCCACACACTTAAATGTTTTCAATTATTGTCTACTAACACTCATAATTCTATTCAACATGACTAATTCTTTTGCTCACAGTTAAATGGTTCCAAGTATTGCTACATATCACTTACAATTCAATGTATTCGTTGCATCAGTCATTTGTTTACACACAGTTAAATAATCAAACAGTTCTATTTCTAACAATTCAATTTAGCACAAGTTAACAAAGTTAAATGGTTCCAAGTATTGTTATGTATCACTAACAATTCAATCAAATATCAGTCATTTCTTTACACAGTTAAATGTCAAGCAGTTCTATTTCAAACAATTCAATTTAGCATAAGTCTTTTGTTTGCACTATTTGACCCATAGATATGACCCTATCAAGTGCTACCACTCCGGGACAGAGTAAACCTGGAAGCAATAGCAGTGAAGGTGTATTCCACATTCCACAGAGCTCCAGGACTAAAGCCACACCATCAGATGATTTTGTGTCATATCCAGGGCATTCATTGTTAAGGAGAGGGTCTTACCCCTCTGCAGTGAATTCTATAGCCCAATCCGCCTGGGCTGAATCTTAAAAGGTTTTTTTTGTTTTTTGTTGTTTGTTTGTTGTTGTTTTTTTAATTATTTCAAATGTCTTATTGGGTGAATCTAAGCTTAATCTAGAGCAGGGCGAAATGGAGGAAATAGATTTTATCATATAACTGTAGCGAGATAGGTCATTACTGAAAACCAAGGGTGGCAACACCCAAAGGCTCAGCGTACAAGGAGGTCCAGGTAGCAAATGTCTTATCATTCAAGTCGTTTCAAATGAATCAATGTATGTAAAAGATCTGACATGACGAATCCCAACAGTTCCTTTGGTTTGATTTGGTTTGGTTAGATTTTATGGCACAATTGTAGGTTATTAAATGCCAAATCTTTTAACACGTATATATCAAATACGTATATAAGATTTGGTTCGGTTGGTTTTTATGGCATATCGACCATCGTAGGTTATTTAATGCCAAATCCTCTGCATACATATATATCAGATGTATATGATTTGGTTTGGTTTGGTTTGGTTTTTATGGCATATCAATCAGTGTTGGTTATTTAAATTCAAATCCTGTTTTTACATATATATTGTAAACACATTCAAACACACGGTTGAATGATCTAACAGTTCTATTTCTAACAATTCAATTTAGCATAAGTTAACAAAGTTAAGTAGTTCCAATTATTGTTATGTATCACTAACAATTCGATTAAACATCAGTCATTTGTTTACACACAGTTCTATTTCAAGCAATTCAATTTAGCATATCTTTGGTTTGCAATCAGTTTAAATGTTCTATTTGATCCATAGATAGGACCCTGTCAGATACTACCACTCCGGGACTGAGTTGACATGGAAACGATAACAACAAAGTGGTATTCCGCATTCCCCAAAAGTTATGTAGCCTCACCATCAGATTGTTTAATGTCATATCCAGGATACTTGTTGGAAGATTCTTACCTCTCTACAGAGATGCAGTTGGTGTATTCTACAGACCCAGCCGACGGAGATGTTTATATAGTTCGGTATTGTTAGGTATATATATTCGTAACAGTAGCGAAAATAAACACTCCAAAAGATCTCTCTTATTTTTTTTTTAGACACTATAAGTTTAGAAACAGATGTTTGATTGGGGTTGTGCATGTCTATATAACACATTCAGTAATAGTTAATGAGTTCAACAAGCAGATCCTCAATGGATGCCCCGTACATCTGTTCTTGTGTAAGTAAACTACTTTCAATATAAAATAGTTCCTCAGGATGATTTAAAGCAAGATTATCAAACGTTGCCCCGGGATTATATTTAGTTTGACACGTGGTTAAGTTTATTTCAATATTTAGTCTGACACATGGCCATATTTAGTCCGACTTACGGCCTAATTTAGTTCATCTGGCAACTATGTTCCGTCCAAGTCGCAGCCAGGCAAAGCTAAGTAAATATCAATTATCGTAAATTTAGACCGTTCTAACTATAGTGTCCGAAAGACTACGATTCACAGTTAGGGCCTTATTAGATGGATATATCATTTAGTTTGATCATATTTTAGTAATATAGTAAACGTAGGGTTTTACACACAGTACATATATATAAATATATATATATATATATATATATATATATATATATATATATATATATATCATTGTTATTATTATGATATTACTTCTTGAGAGCTTTTCACACCAGCGTTTGCTGGTAGCTTTTCACTGGAGCCTGGGCGACAGCAAATCTTCTCAAGTCTCCAGGACTTTTCACAGTATTCTGACCAATCTTAACAATGATGTAGTTTGGATGATCTCCGCTCATCTTCCAATTTCCAACTCTTCCAGCCGCTTAGTAAGCTTTCGTGGGATCGTTCCCAGTGCGTCAATTACAGTTGGTATCACCGTCACCTTTATTTTCCATAGCCTTTTTAGTTCTCTGGCAAGGTCTAAGTACTTATTTCTATTTTCATTTTCTTTGATTTTCATGCTGTGGTCTGCTGATGGTGAGGCTCTAGTAATGCTCAACTTTTGGTGAATGCAGAAAATCATTTCAATGCCATCGCTCCAAGGTCCGCAATTCGGCAGATTCTCTATCTATCTATCTATCTATCTGTCTATTTCCACTGTCTCTTTGCTTGCCTCCATTATCTTTCTGATATGTTTTTTCCTTTCCATCCTCCCGAGGTCGACCAGAAAATCTCGCAAGGAAACAACTCGCAATCAACCGGAGTACCTGATTATTTTACTGAAGAGATGACCGTACACTCCAAATAATTATAAAACTGGAATTTCACCATCCAGTCTAGTGTCATACATGTGACACCCGTTCTTTTTTTTTTAAGGTCTTACCCCTCTGAAGTGGGTACAATCGACATATTAAACGCCTTGCTGACAGGGGGGATATGTTAACAGAAAATTCAAACCTGTTAAACTTCGCTTAAAAATTGACCTTGTGTCATATCCTGCCCGAGTGGAAGGGTTGGTAAATAGAGATATATTAACAGAAAATAAAACTGTAAGAACCTGACAGGCGATGTCGATTTTGATCTGGATACAACAGGATATAGTGTAAAAGATATTCTTCTAAAACTTTCGGCCTTCTTGTCACAAAGAATCATTCATATCAAAATTATATATTATATAAGTATGCAGAAATACAAGCCGGTATTAATAACCAACAAGGCTATACAATGGGCAGTGCGAAATTGGGACCTAAATTAAACAAACTAGTTTCGGACTTCACAATTTAAAGGGTTTTTTTTTTAATTCCTGAATGAATTTTATTCTTATTTTTAATAGCAGTGAAGAAAATGAAACTCAATAACAGAAAAAATTGGTTGATTTATGAAACAATAAAGATTGATTGAGTGATTAATTGACAGCATGTCAACCTGTCAATCATTTGGGAATTTTGTTCATTATAAATTTATATTTACAATTTAAGGTTATTTTCTTGCATTTATTTATATATCAAGTATTCCCATCTAATAGAAATAATTTCCAAACAGTTCTATGCTTTCAAGATTTTTTTAATCAAATACTAATGTGTTTCAAGTAATTATATCGAGTTAATGATAGTCGTTTGTTTTCACACTATTATATGAGTAAAAAATACTAATAATAATCCTCATCAAACAATAGTAGCTTTAACTAAGTATTTTGATATAAATAATTTGCAGTAATATGGTTTCATGTATTCCTATCAAATACAAATAATCCGCACACATTTGTATGGTTTCAAGTATTTCTATCTCATACTATTGATATGCACACAATTCTATGATATCAAGTATTCCCATCTCATACAAATAATTTGGACACAGTTATATGGTTTCAAGTATTCCTATCTAATACAAATAATTTGCACACATTTATATGGTTTCAAGTATTCCTATCTCATACAAATGAACTGTACAGAGTCGTATAGTTTCACGTAACTAATAATAAAAAAGTAAAGTTGGCGACCCAAGTCGATGGTGACCCGAAGGCTCCCTTTTCAATAGCTACTACACCAAGTTGTAGGGGAGGGCGCTACTTCATTCCCTGGATTGCTCGATTTTACTCTTGATACCTTATAATTCTGAATATTAAGCTAGGCGCCATCAGTTACTATTTTTTGAGTCTTTGGTATGACTCGACCTGGGATTGAACCCCGATCTTCTGGACCATTGGTGAACATTCTACTAATAAGACCAATTGCCTGACAATTGTATTTTTATGAAACAATGCTTAATACAGATAATTTACAATTATACGGCATCACAAATTCTAATCGAATACGAATTATTTTTGAACATATTTGACCCATGGATGGGACCTTAATAGGAACTACCAGTCCAAGTAAGAGTGGACCTGGGAGTAATGGAAGAACCAATGAAGAGTTGAAGCCCAAATTTAAGAGAGGTTATCTTCATTTTCTGCCGTAGTTCCAAGTTGCACATTATTAGCCTGATTTGTGAGCCGTTGTGAAAAAAGGTCCAAATTTCAGTTTCCTTTTTTGCTTTTTTTTCTGACAATAAGATCCTGTAGGAATGTAATTAGTTTCGAATTTAAGCATAAACAAAACAAGCTTGGGAGCCTCAAAAATCTTCAGGGATAGAGGAGGTAGGTAAGATACTGGCATATTCTTTTTAAAGGAGTGTCTCGCAGCATTAAATTGCTGAAAGTTCACCAAGTTTAAATCCAGCTCCGCAGGAGGGAAATTATTTCGCCCACCAAACAACGATTACTAATTTTTCTTCGGGGTATCTAAGACTACATTCATACCCATATATGATAAAATAAGATAGCCAATGCTAAATGAATACTGTATGTCAAATTCAAATATGTATAGAGGAGAGACAAATTATTCTCACTTATTAATATGTATATATAAGTAAAAGTAAAGTTGGCGACCTTAGTCGAGGGTGACCAGAAGGCTCCCTTTTCAATAGCTACTACACCGAGGTGTAGGGGAAGGAACTACTCCTTTCCCAGGATTACTCCACTTTACCCTTGATATGTACTTTATATCACTGAGTGTTAAGCAAGGAGGTATCTAGTACCATTTTTAAAGTCTTTGGTATGACTCGACCGGGGATTGAACCCAGGTGTCCCGGACAATTGGCAAACACTCTACCCACTAAGCCAGTGAGCCGGGGTATGTATATATAAACGAGTATAATAAATAAAATTATAAATAAAATGATTAAAGACTTTTTTAATAAAAGCCCCTACTCCACGTCAGCCCCCCCCCCAAAGCCGAAAAGTTTAATATAGACCAGCCAAATTTAGTATGGGCTTAGCGGTTATCGTCGTATGAAATGGAATATGCGACACGAGTTCAAATCCTGGACAAGGCAGGCTGCATTCCACTTCTTGCTAATGCCCTTGGGAAAGGCGGGAATCTCTTTGTTGCTCCAACAGTTATGTGTAAATTGTAGGGCAGACTGGGTTCTTGAGTTTTGGTAATGTAACCAGTCTAGAAGAACTCTGAATTCAATCGACTAGGACAATACTTAAAAATCGACCTTGAGAAGCATTCTTTCAATAGTGGAGGAATTAGGTAAATACACACCAAATTTGGCCAGCAAAACTATCGGACCCAACGGAGATTTTAACGCAAAAAAGGATCGATCCACATCGAGAAAGAACACTCTCAGTGGGAGGGAGTCTCTAACAAAAAATAACAAACAGTTGGAGTCCATATTGCTGCAAGGCGTAAATAATTGTAAGGAATTCAAATTTCCAGACTTTGAAATAAAAAAATTGATAAATTAATTAATTAGAGGTGCCCGTGGTGTAGTCGTTATCGTCGTAGGAAATGGACACAGCGACACGAGTTCAATTCCTGGACGAGACTGATTGCATTTCACATAGCACTAATACCCTTGGGAAAGGTATGAATCCAATTATTCTCCCTCCAGCTATGGGTAAATAGTAGGACAGACTAGTTTCTTCAGCCTTGGTGAGGCAACTAGTCTAGGAGAAGGAAAACTCTGAATTCAAACCTGTTAAACTCCGCTTAAAAGTTGACCTTGTGTCATATCCTGCCCGAGCGGAGGGGTTGGTAAATAGTATCATCATGGAAAAATCTATTTAAATTCACTTAGATGTCATTACAATTTGTAATGTTTAATCGAATTTGAATAATTTCAGGTGGCAATGCAAAATAATTTCATAGCTTAATTGTCTTTTATTAAGCTTTGTTTAGTCTGGCACGAGGCCAGAAATATAGAGTACCTAGAAAGAATCAAACTCACATCTAATTGATCTGTGAGACAATATTGCAATCCATCGCCCTAAGGTGTCCTGCATTCGTTTGTCGGAATTTAATCGGGAAATAATGTTGAGAAAATGTGAAATGAGAAATATAGTTTTCTCAAGAATCAACATAAAGTCAATTCAAATAACGCAACAGATATTCATTGAGGCGACAAAAAGACAAAAAATGTGGCAACAAAAATGTAAAAAAAAGCCATGCACATGTGAAGATTGTGTGTATTGGACAAAAACAGCCATTGGATCATTTAAATGTTCCTTTGTAAGAGTCGCGTGGGAATAGGGCCAAGTTCTAGTGAAAAAGCTGTAGAGGTCGGGATATGCACTTTACCCCTAATCAGTTCTAGTGGAAAGGACTAACCATCCAGATAAAAAAAAATTAAATCAATAAAACTCTCAAGTATCAAACATTGAAAAGGCGACAAAAAAGGCAATACAGAAAATGGGAAAATAAAAATATATGAATACTTCATAAGTGTGAAGGGGTCCATTGAAGAACATTGTTTATTAGTTTGTCTTTACTTCTCCAGTAGTGTCCCTTCTTCGTCTAATTTGGATGGTTTTAGAGATGGAAGATAGGTGGCCGTACAGCTGCTGTTTCGTGAGATGTTGTTACTATGATTTATTCAATATAGCTCGTAGTATTTTTGCACGATTCCCGCTTAGCTTTCTCTCTATATGTTTAGTCAGCGTCCATGTGGTGCATCCATAAAGTAGAATCCACACAACTGCTACTTGGAATAAATTGCTTTTTATTTTATCGGATTACGATAGGCGTTAACACTTACCCATAACACTGTAGAGTATTACAAATGGTTCACTAATATAAATTTTACTGCGTCACAAAATGACCGAAGTCTTTAAAAAATCTTATCATTATATCAATTATCCCCTTACAAGCACTTACTGTCAGTGTGGGTCATGGTTATCTTTCGATGGCTGTTTTTATTCTCATCCACAGCCGCCACCCTTATAGATGAGCAGCAGTAATTCCCTGATCGAACTAATCGATCCTGGCCGTTGATCCGTAGGGTTCATACTCCCAGGACCGGGTTAGGCATTGCGTTGAGCCGTCAGAGGGTTTATCCGCTTGCCTTTACGTCCACCATACTGCTTCCCATGGCTTTCGAGGACAAAAATCTTTCATTCTTCCGTTTTTCATTATCAAGTTTTAGTTAAAGTCCACGACTACTTTTTTTTTTTATTCATTAGACTACTTTTTTTTAAATGCTTCTTAGCATCCTTATAGGCATTCTATTTTACGTCCACTTCGTTTTTTTTTGTTTTTTTGGGGGGGGATTCTAATAAGTCCAATAGTGTTAGCTTCTTTGACTGGGTTCAGATTTTAATTTTGGATTTACAGTTAAATTGTACTTCCATTTAAGACACAGATAGTATACAGCACTAATTTTACAAAGAAAAAATTAAATAAAATCATACATGCAATTTAAATGACAATTTAGTAAAAGGACTATATATTACTAACCAGTTTTTGGACTTGTCTTGAAATGGACTTATTCTTTCCTAACTTATTTTCAAATGGTCTCTCTAGTATAATTTTTCAACTTTTATGAGCATTTATATAGATTTGGTCGCTCTACTGTTTGACGGAGGGTGGGGAAGGGTCATTTGCTTATTCGTTGCTACCCTACCCATTTTTTTCTTCTTTCTACTGAGAATTCGATGCTTGTATGGGAGTCAAATAATTCTACCCTTGTTCTAAAAATAGACTTTCTCGTTCCACTAGTATTAGCTTTTCGACCAGGTTCAATCGTCTGTGAGGATATCATTTGTCTGAATTTCTGAGATGAAGATTAATAAGTTTTATTACAAAGAATA